>BOPP01000059.1:4398451-4445294 GCA_017312745.1 Gryllus bimaculatus
TGATTCATATATCATATATATATATATATATATATATATATATATATATATATATACACACATATGATTACGTATTAACAAATTATAGCGGAATTGAGAGCGGTAATTTTAAGTTTTAAAATATTTATAATTGGGTTTCAGTACTTTATATTGGACTGGATTTGCCTACATAGGCTTTTGTGGATGGGATGTTGTCAGGATATTGGATATTCGTCTGCAAAGTAATTTGTTTTGTCTTCGAATTTCTTTTTTTCTACAACTTAATTAGTTTCCAGCTGTCGCAATATTATTCTCAACCGTACACAGTAGTACATACTAGATGAAATGTAGTATATTTCAGTTGTCTTTGCTACTGCATTTTATTTCGAGTAATTATGTATTTTGTACGATCTCAAGGTTAAAAGATGAAAATAACTGAAACAGCATTAATACATTTGCTTTCAAGTGTCAGCTACAACTGAATGATTATTAATAAAACGTTTATGTTCGTTATTCTAATCTAATTATTGAAGATTTGGAGATGGCATTGCGTAATTGCAGATTCGTTATATTGTATCCAGCAAACTCACAGCAACACTTTTAGAGCCGTTGCTCAAAAACCGCTTTTCGATTTAGCTCTTAATCGCGCGAAAAAGCAATTACTTTTAAACACTACACCATAAAAGAGCAATGATTTACATACTCGTCGCTCTCGACTATCGCTTCATTTAACAACCTTTCCATCTCTTGTATCTCTTTCGCGGCTTGTTACATATATAAATAGCCATTGTGTTTGAGGGGAGGAATGCAAAGACTCAGAGAAGCGAATAAAATAAATCCATAAATGGCAATGCGACAGCGAAAAGGCGACATTTCCCTCTTGCTTTGCAATCGCTTTAATGTCACGCTTCAACAGCTCAAAATACATCCCTTGGGGTATGAATTCAATTTGCGTTTTATCTTTTGTGTTTCGCCGACGGATTAAAAAGAAATGAGAGGTCGTGTAAAATGTGTTTGCCATATGGCGAGCAAATTACTTTCTATTTTTAATGAAAACGTTGTGGTTTGAAAGGAAAGGGTTGAGACAATGTATTGCCATGCATATTTTGTAAATTAATTTCCGGTTAATTGCCCTGACTTTAAGTTTTAAGTGCTTCTTAATTACACATAAGACCTATTACTCTCATAATGTATCTGAGCTGTTAAATTTTCTGAATATAAAATTCGTTGTCTTCATTTATTTATTAGACTTAAATGGTATTTTTTCGAAAAGGTCTCAACAAATGCTTCATAAATTCTTGAAAAATAGCCCAGAATGCATTTGATTTCAATTAGCACTTCTTTTATTTTATTCTTTCAAAAACTCGAATTTCGTTTCTCTTAATTGTGCTTAATGCGATTTGAAGTAGTTCCTTCAAACCATCACGAATATAAAAATGAATTGGGAAGTTAGGTAGAATTTCATTTTTATAGTTAAAATATGTTTACGTGGCAGTATGTTGATAACTTGTCAAGGTCTTTCTCTTGGACTTGTACGGCATCTTGTATTTTTCACTTACATTTTCTTTAGTTTATTAGCTTGTTACACACACAGAAACACGAACTTAAGTGACGTTCAAATGCACCGAATGGTATAGAAGGAAGCGTCTATTACAAAATAATATCAAAGAGGAAGGACTTTTGCTATTTTGCTGACTAATGATTAACTGTTAGAAAAATGATTCCAATGGAAAAATACACCAAAGCAAAATATTACCTAATTTTGCCAAAGATGAACTAGAAGTATTTTGGAATACCATGTATATTCGAGGCTACTCTCTTATGTGATGTTGTTTAAATCTCAATGCAGAATATAATCACAAACAGTAACTAATATTTGTAATTAGTAATTTACAGACAGAACTTATTTTATGAAATTAATAAAGTTAAAAACTAATTTGATTGGTATTATGAAAAAGTAGGGTTGAAATGAAACAATGTGTTTCAAATGAACATGAATAAAAAAGCAAGAAACAATTTCATTGATAAAAATATTGTTGATACCGAGATGGTTCACACTGATCAGGTCCTTCGCCCAAGTCACACATTGTTCAAGGATCTGTATTTGCTCCAGTACAATCAAAGTAATTTGAAATACTAGTAATAGTAAAAATGAAAATAAAAGGAAATTGCGAATACATAAATATAGAGACATAGAAACTAATTGTTTATGCAAAATGCATTTACGAAATCTTAATAATAGTACCATGAGAGCAAATGAGGATCCCATCCTAATTAATTAATTAGCTGAAAATGACTTCCTCAATGTTAATAAACTTTTACAGAAACTTGTGAATTCACTGCGAATAAATGAATACTTAAAATGAAATCTCTTAACGCTTATTTTACTGTGCAAATTAAATGACACTAAAACTAAGCAATCCGTATAAAAATAGTTTAATCCTACGATTCAAACTTTTACGAACCTCCCTTCTGTCGCCTCGCCCCCAATAACTTCCACAGAATTCGTCACTAATAAAGTCCATATCAAATTCAATATTTGCAGCCCCCCCGCCACGTACTTTGAACGATGTAACACTGGGAGGAGATCGCGCGTGTTCTGTCCGCACCGGCCAGCCCTGCCACCTCGCTGCCCTGCGGGCGGCACAGCGGCCAGCGGCCAGCGCTTTTTGGTATGCGGGCGCCCAGCGTTCGACGCGCTACACAATCATTCACGTGCGCTGGCGCCCTGCCGCAGCCCGCAGCGCGGTATGGGACGACCCTCCTTCCCTCCCCCTCCCTCGCTCCCTGCCCCTCCCTCGCTCGCTGCCCCCTCTCTCGCGGCGTTTTATTGGTCGCGTTCCGATCGCGCAGTGCGGGTGACAGTTGGTGGCGTTGGAATTATCGCCTTTTCCACCTCCCACTTCCCAACATCACTCTTCTATACTTTTTGATTGATTGGTTGATTGATTGATTAGTGGTTCCGCGACGCGTCAGCTGATAAGTCGGTTGGAATGAAACAGTCTTGCTAAAGAAAGTGAAGAAAAATGCAAGAAACAGATTCGTTGATAAAAAAAAATATTGTGGATATTGAAAGAGTCAGCCTTGTTCTGTTTCTTTGCCCAAGTTACATTTCGTTTAAGGATCCGTATCTGCTCCAGCACTATAAAAACATTTAAAACACTAGTAATAGTAAATACGAAGTGAAAGGAAATTACAGAATCTTCGAGGCCTGGTTAGTCCCGTAAGTATTATTCAGGTTTTATCGCGAGAGGTGGCGGTGATCTCCCGTTGAATGGCCCGATCCGGCTTCGACCTACACGTAGTCTTGCGGGGCTTTTACCCAATCAGGTGTCTCCTACTAACGGGGGACCGCCCCAGCCGAGGCAAACTCTAAGATCCCGACTGGCCTTCCGATGTAAGTAGAGTTAAGTCTAGGTAAGTGTAAGGGGTGAGGATAGGACAAGGAAGATGAAGGAATGATCGCGTGCGGTCCGTGGCCCGTTTGTTAGGGTACTGCTCCGGCATTCACTTTGTGTTGATCGGAGAAACCCACCAGGTGGCTCAGGGCATCAACTGATGTCACTGCAGTGCCTCTGACAGGGAGGTTCTAGGTTCGGGTCCCGACGCGGGATTTTCAACTACACAGGTAGGTCGTGTTCTGTCGCTAACTGGAGGAGAATTGTAGCGGAAAGCTGCTCTGATCGGTTTTCGCGTTTTCTCTGATCAATACCAGGCGAATGCTGCAGTAGTACCCTAACAAACGGACCACATACCGCACGCGACCTTTCCATTCTCTTCATTGTCCTGTCGTACCCCTTCGTACGCACACACATTCACTACACTATGCCGGGAGATGGATCGGGAGCTTAGAAAGTACCCCGACTGGGACGTTGTCCCGTTGGTGGGAGATACCTGGCAGGGAAAACCTGTTAATTGATGGTAGGTCGGCGCTGGATCTCACCATCTAGCGGGGAAACTCTCAGCCACATCGCGAAGAAAACATGTACTAAACTTACGGTATCAATGGCTTAAGCTGTTGACGCTCCCAGAATCACTAAACAATCAACCAAAAGAGGATAAGTTGCTTTCCGGTCAGGATCCTGATGTTCAAAGTGCATATGAACAAGTTCTTTGAAGATGAATTCACACTACATGCGCATTGACACAGGTGATCAATCGTTATATGCCCAAGAACGTGGTAACATGTATTCTGGGGCATTCTGTACCGAGAAAATGTTATGTCGTTACAAAAATCCATAATTGTTAATCCGTAACTAGTAACGATCGTGATTGAGATCCGTCAATTAACGTCCGTCAATCCGTTAATCAAAAATGCTTCATTGCATCTTATTGTCGTGTCACTGTTGAGAAAGGTTATGTTATTTTTACCTACACAAATAGGGATTTATCGAAATCAAACTAATAGATTAGGAATTTATGAATAGATAACTAAATTGTATTATGAATATTTTTTCTCGCTTTTCACTTTTAAGAGACATTTCTTTTTCATTTTTCTTAAATTTCTTCTGCTTAATATATTACAAATCATAGGGAAATTGTGTCGATGAAACTTTATATCCAACCTGTAGAGCGAGAGGTGGGACAGCAAACAGCGCCAAGAGATGATATCGCTTCCGCGTTGCCTTCGTGGAGTGACAGCTCTTGCGTCAGGCCCTCACGCACTCCATGTGCGCCTTTTCGACAACACAACCAACGTTGTAATGTGAATGATGGATTCGGAGAGGGAACGAGCGGATGCCTCCATTTATTTGATTGTTATCGAACGCTCTTGGCTTAACCATGCAAATGACGGAGAGCTAATTTGTTAGACACCCATTCAACCCGTGTGGAAAAATTGCGTACATTACTGTGAACCAGTATGTACCAATACTTATTTACGTAACGTGAGTCTGTGGGGAATGAATTAAATATTGATGAACAAAGTGACGATAGGAACGGTCTAGCAAATTGAAATGAGTATACGAAAGACACTTTCGTACGAGTTGCTTACATACATTTTTAATACAAACACTACGGAAACTTACTAGCATTCTCAATATCCGAAGCGGCATCCATCTTAATTCACATCTCCTTAGAGTTTGTTTACAAAACTCAGTTGTTTTATATGGCCATTATTTCTTTGTGGTATGCGTGCGGCCAATGGGTACCACAAAAATTCACTTTCCGATCATAAACAGTAAAGGCAAATACTACTTTTTATGCACGAGTGCTGAAAAACAGACATTCAGATTCCATTTTTCATTAGCAGACAGATTTGTGTTTCTTAATGTGACGTGGGAGTTTAAGCACATGAAATGTTTTAACAGTAATGAGCACTCTCTTTAATAAAAGGATTGTCTTCGCAGCAGTGAAAACCCCGAAGTTTGAGATGCTTTCCTCGAAAAGCGCCTTAACATATACATGCGCTCATTTGACCTTCTGTGGACACCGCATTAATAAAGCACTCCAGAGTTAACGAACGTGCGTAATGAAAATGTTTTAAGTTCTTATCTCTCTTGTCTCTTTTTGTTGGTCCAAATCTACGAATGCTAACCCTACACTGTTAATTTCCATTAAATTTCCCTTTGTATATAATACACTAAATATGACTTCTATACTATGTATAAAGCACTATTAAACTCTATAAACGTAAAAGCCACTAAATATGCTGCCGCATTACAGGGGATTACTCTTTAGGGATGCATCAAACAAATTTAAGACGAAAAATGTAAAACTTTGTGAATTTTACCCTGAAGAATCCATCAAGCTCAGAAGCAACCCATTACGCATGTTTCACTAAAACTCACTTTACCGTGGGCACTACGCGAATCAGACACATTAAACCCCGGTTTTCGTTCCAGTTATGTTTCTTGAGGCGTGTAATAAAAGTTTAGATCTGGGTGGCCTTTTTATTACATTTAGGAGGGATCGACTATTCTGGGTTTTCTACTCAGAATTTCCCAGTTGCGAGAAAGTAAAATTGGCCGATTGGACGAAAAAGTACGTCGACTTGCGGAAGAAAATGCATTTTCCGGGATTCTGCGGATTCCGAATTTTGGGCCATTCGATGCTTTTTTTTCTTAAAAATCGTGAATACTACTTACCCTTTCCTAAAAATTGTGCAAATATTCACGTCTCGTGAAAGATATACCCTACGTACAGGAATTGTAGTTCTGAAACTCTTGCAAATGTGCAACTATTAGGAAAATATGTTAGAGAGGGCTTTTTTTTGTTACTAAAACCGGCATGTAGACGTGCTCACTCTTTTCTAAAAAATGTGTAAATATTGAAGGATTAAGATTGGTAGGCTTTATGCACATGGGTGTCTAGTTTTAAGCATATTGTGAAAGTGCAGTTATTTTAATATTACCAGCTCCAGTGTCAGAGTCCGGTTTTTTTCTCCTCTCACCATTTCCACCACCAATTTGGTGGAATTGGGTGTATTTTTAATCCTCCGATGGCCGATTTTCACAGAACGGATCTGATAACCCAGGCTCGCAAATATACAATTTTTCTTCAATCAACTCTTCTGGGAGCATTCGGATTACGATTTCTGAGGCCGATAGAACTTCCGTGAAGAAAAGTGGCAACCACGCATTTTTGTATTTTTTAATTATTTGGTTTTAATTCCTAATATAATATTTTGCACGTATTACGCTCGAGGATGAAAGAACCATACAGCTGATTTTTAATGTATGAAAATATTTTAAAACCAGTTTAGGGCGTGGGCCATGGTACTTTCAGCTAGTCATTGTATTAGAAATTGAGTAAGCTGGGTCCATCTCGGGAGGCTCGCTGGGTAAGCTCGCGTTCCGTCTGACGGGCTCCGGACTCCTGGTGGGAAACTGATCAATATTTCTGCCATTTCTGTCAAAACACACAAAGAAATTTCTCTAAACTGTTTTTGGATGTTTTAAGCAATTACAACGCATTATGGTCACCTAAGATGTGATTATTACCTCACTCGATTCTTTTTGATGTGATAAATCAATGGGCATATTTCTTAGCCGTCTCCTTTAAATATTATTATTATGGATGAATTCGAAAATCACAAGTATTGAATGGTTTCATCGCACATACAAAGGGTGTTGTGTACATTTTGTAGATATTGCTGGAACGCTATGAATACTATCTATCGTTGGATATTTTTCTATTATTATTAGGTACTGTAAACATTAGAAAGCATATTAATACATTTTGTATCTTCTTACAAACAAATTAAGAAAATATTACTAGAAAGTACCCAATAATAACAGAATTAAAACCCACCTATTGTAGTAGAAGAGAAACATTATTTATGATCCATAAAATACAGTAATCGTTAAATGAGGTACATGTAGTGAGGTTAGCCGCGCAAATCGGTGGATATGTTGGGCTATTTCGGAACATCAAAATGTTTTGTTATTATATCTTACCTATTTGTTGGTATAATTGTGTTTGTGACAAAAAAATAAATGATTATTATGCTTCCTTTGTAATTCTTACAGTACCTGAACATTTCAACGGTAAATTTGTCGAAATGTTGCACAAGATAAAACATACATTTTTATTGTGTGTTTATTTGAATGATTTGATTGTGTATTTACAATATATTTTATTGTATATTTCATCAAATGAAAAATGAAATAGTTAAATATTGTCTAAAATAAAATGCGATGACGAAAAATCTAATCCTAACGAGGAGATTAACAGGCCGAATCTAATCCAAACGAGCAAAATTCAAAATTAATATAATGCAATAGTATCTGCAATATCAATGCTCAATATATGAATAAGCAATATAATTTCCATTGGATAAATATAATATTCATATTAATATTAACTAGCAATGATATACCAATGTTACCATGTAATCACAGGGAAAATTACAACTCGAGTTCAACTCGGATTCAATAATGGAGTATCAAACACAGAACAGAAGATTTTTCGTTCTCTTAATTACACCCGTAAACTGATAGAAAAAGAGTGATATCAACCTACCGCAGGGCCGGATTTGGAAGCGGTTAACTGCAACCGCGGATTACGTAATTGACATTCTTTAGGGGGTCAGAGGGGTCTGCGCGTCCAATGAGCTAACGAAGCGATTTTTCCGCGCGCCGCCGCCGCTGCGCACTGCCACGCAGCTCGCTTCGCTCCGCTCCGCCCCGCCCCGCCCGTCCGCCCGCCGCCCCGGCACAGCCGCACCGCGCAACCACGCTGCCAACACGCCGCCACCCCGGCAACCACTACGGACCGCCCCCGGAGCCGCCGCCTTCCCCCCCGCCCCACCAGCGGCCCGCCCCCGCCTCGGCCGCCCGATATTGCGCCCTTCCCGCCCCCGCTACACCATGCAGCGAACCGCCCGACCGATGCACAGCCGCACACCGCAACCACACCGGCACCACACCCACGCCGCTCACGCCCCGCGCCAACACCGGCGCCATCGCGCCGGCGCCGCGCGCCACCGCCGCACGCCCCGGCGCCGCCGCCACGCCACCGCACCGCACAGTCACGGCACCGCAAGACTGCCGCCCGCTCCCCGCCTTCCCCGCCCCGTCACGCACCGCCACGCCATGCCGGCGCACGCCCGCCACTAATAGCCGCAACGCTGCCACACGCCGCACAGGCACACACGGCACACACCCGCCACGCGCGCGCGCACTGCGCCAAAGCCGCGGCAAACGGTTCGGATAAAGAGCCGGAGAGCGCGAGTTCGCTGGCGAAAGCCGCGCCGGCCACACGGCTGCGCCACGCAGCGGACTTTCCCCTCCCTATCGCTGGAAGGAGACCTTGTTTTTCCCGATGTTGTGTGTGTCGATGTTCCGTTGCGTATGGATTCGGTCGACAGCGGTGGACGCGCGGGACCTTCGAAGAGTGAAGGCAAACGATAGCGATCCACGCGTAGAAGGCTTTATTAAAATTATTTTTTTGTTTAATTTATTTATTTTTTCATCAGACGCAGCATAAAACTGCTTTACAGGGATTGTTTCAATACCAATAACATACTTAAAATACAGGTAATAACAAATAAATAGAACAGCAAATACTTTCAGTCAACATTTAAACAATTCACATATATAAAAAAATATCAATCATTCTTAGATTAAATAGAAATAAGGGAATCCCAACAGGTTCCTCATTATTGTTTGATGTTTTTACAAGTAAGTTTGTTGATTATTCCTTTACATTTTTTTATTCTAATTCTGAAAGGTTTAAGGGGGGTCAGAAATTGTATTAGATATTATAATATGGAAATCTGTTTGATTGGTGATGTTGTTTGCTGATAACCAAGGGTTGTATTGGTCAGTTGTTTGGTATATTATGAAAGATGTGAAGGAATGTGTGGTTTTGAAGAAGTATGTGATGAAGTAGTTCTGTTTTTAAATTCTGAGTGTATTGATTGTTTCTAATTGACAGGGGCATACAGCTATAAGCGTAGAATTTATTTTGAAATGTTGTATTTTTCTTGATTATTGTTCCGATGGTGGTTGTAGCAATATTGGGCATGCATAATTATAATGGGGGAATTTGGTCTGTACAGGTAGTGTACATTTCTGTTTTGAGAACAGTTTTCTGTAATTAATGGGTAACAATTTATGACAGGTTTTATTTGCTTGGGTGATTTTTGTCTTTTATATGGTTTGTCTGTTAGTCTGGTGTCATTAATATTCAAATATTTATAGGTTTTTTTTTGGTAACCAATCCGAGTTTATGTTAAAGTAGTTTTATGGGTTAGGAGTAGTGTTTATTGGGATAGTGTGAATATTTTGCTGACATTATTATTTGGGTTTAGTTTTATTCATTTGTCTGCCCATTGTGTTACTTTGTCATTAGTTACTCTTGTAGATTTTATTTGTGGAGTTTTTAGACACATTGTTAGAAGTTAGTTTCGAGGCTGTCATCAGCAAATAATGCATTGGTTGATGTTTTGATTAGTTGGGAAATCTGCTGTGAATATAATTGGACAATGTTGCAGAATACATGGGCTGCCTTGTGGTACCCAGTGTGATTTCTTTTTGTGTAGAGTAGATTGAATTTATTCTTACTGAAAAAATCTTTTCTTTTAGGAAGCTTTTTATTATTTTTACAAGTAAAAAGGGTAGATCCCGGGGATTCTTGTAATATTTTTATATTAACCTCGTGCAATTTCTGTCCATCTAATGGTACATTTCCCATTTAAAAAAAAAATCATTGACCAAAAAAAAGTGTGTGCTTTTTTTGTTCGAAGTTTTTATATATTAATCTGTTATTACTTAAAAGTATAGATGTGTTGTCGAGTGCTTTTCTTTTGAATACAATTGGAAAAGGTGGTATGTATTCGTATTCATTAATATATTTAGAAGTTTTTTAAAATTAGTTTTTTCCATTTATTTGGTTAACAATAGGGTTAGGCTTATAAGGTCTTAGTTTCTGTAAAGTGTTGGGTTTATTGCTTGGTTTTGGAATTGGTATTACTATAGAGTGTTCCATTTGTTGGGATAGTAACTGTTTCTTCAAGTATGAATTGAATATTGAGTTAGATAGCTAATTGCCTTTCTTGATTTAGTTTTTTGTAAAAATTATGGGTTGGTATTATGGTCATGTCAGTGATTTTTCTTTAGGTAGATGTGTTGAATTCGTTTGGTATGTTTCATTTGGTGAATATATTTATGGGTGTGGGGATGTTGTTACTCACAGTTATTGATATGGTTTAAATTGTTAATGTTTGCTGTTGTATTTAGAGTAAGTTTTGGAAATGTTGCTAGTATATCAATTTCCTTTGTTGTTGTGGGTGGTTTTATTGATTTTCTTTAGTTCTGGTAAGATTGTTGGTTCTTTACTTATGTTTTGTACCGGGCATAAATTGTTCTTTAGGATTTATTTTTTAATGTAATTTTTATATTGTTGGGATCTGTGCTCCGTCTAAATAGTTTTACTTGGTGTGTTAGTTTTTTTAGTTTTATTTAAGTCTGGGCCTTTATATTGCTGCATTAGCTCGTATTTTGTGTTTTTTGAATAATTTTCAATGCGATAGGTATTGTATGTTGTATATTTTGGGTTTTAATGAGTTAGTATTTGCTTTTTTGCTGATTTTTGTATGATTTTTAGTGAAGGTATCTATGGCAAAATATAATTTCTTCTTTGTTTTTCATGAATCGGTTTTGGGAAGAGAATTATCGACCGTTTGTAATTGAAATTTTTTCCATCTATTTTTTTGTGTCTAAGCAAATGACAATCCAGTTTTTATATAGTTCATATAAAGAGGTGAGAATAACAGGACAGTGGTCAGAGTTAATTCAGGTAACTGAGCATCGAGGGTGTGTTTAAGATTTTTAGAAATGGTAAATTTCGAAGGATTTGGTTTCAGCATTCAGTTTTTTGGGGTAATGAGTAGGGTATTGTTTTGGGCTATGATTGAAAGTTTAAATGTTGTGAATGCTTTTAGGGAACTTTTCCCATTAGGTGTATTCACTTTACAACCCCATTGAGTATGTTTAATGTTTAGGATTATTAAAATTGGTAGTTTTATTATGTAATATTGCTTAATTCGTTTATATTTGATTGTTCTCTGTTCAGGTGGTTTTATATGCACTATGATATTTAAATATTCATTTTTTTAAGTTATTTTTACTGCTATTAGACTCTAGTGTTTCCGATTATGGAATAGACGATTAATGACTGGTTATTTTCTTTTTAATTAGTATTGCTGCTCCTTCCTGCTGAATGTGGAAATTCCATGTTCTCTGAAAAGTTATATCCCCGGGATTTTTTGAAGGTGTTCTGGTGGCAAGTGTGTTTCTGTTATGCCCATGCAATTGTGTATTGATGTTCTTTAAGGAATTGGAGATAAGGTGTAATTTTTTTTATAATGGTATCTTTGCATTCAGTTAAGAAGTGTTATTGATTTTAAGTTTGGGGCTGTTTTATCATTTTATTTATGTTGGATTTGATTTGATACATGTTTATGTTCTGTGGATTGAATGTAGCTGTTATTTGGTTAACTATTGTTGGTAAATCTGATTAATAATTTTGTGTGATAATTTGTCTGTATGGTATATTGTGTAATGTTTGTGCATAAGTGGGGTGAAGTGTATTTTGTGTATTAAGAGGCCAATGGTGGATGGTAGTGATTTTTGATTTAATGTTTGTTGTTTGGATATGTTTGTGAGTGAGTTTGTTTTCATAGTTTTGAATGTGATGTGGAGTTGGAATTGGTATTTATTGATTATTGATTGGATTTCTTTCCCTTTTTTGGAAGTACTTGCAATTGATTGAGCTAGCTATGATTCTTTACAGAGAGTACATTGGGGTGGTGGTTTGTGGATTGTAATACATTCTTACCAATCTTTGTCAAAGTTTCTCTGACGCTACAATTGGTGGCATTTGTGAATAATTTTTGTGGGATTGGGGACATTTTTTCCCTCCCATAAGAAAGATTTTTACATTGAAGGGGGCCTTGTGTCTCTTATTATTACCTTACAATACAGTGAAGATTTGTCTAGTTTAAAGTATTCCTTTCCTCTGTGGAGTTTGAATAGTTCTATGCCACTATTTGAATGGTATATTGTTTGCTGTTGTTAATTGCGTTATCTGTTTTTAATGGATATGTTTAAGATTTTCTATCGTTGAAGTTTTGCTTCCGGTAATATTATGGGTACCATTTTTATAACTATGATACGTTTTTTTCAGTTTGCACACGTATGTTATGTGGGAACATTTTTTTCACAATTTTCTAACTTTTCGGGTATTCTGATAAACGTTTTTCATAAAATATTTTTATGTACTGAATCCCTATGGTTTTGAGTTGTTGTAAGCCGTTTCCCCTATTAGTTTTCTTTTAGTTCTTTTGTTAGAAGAGTTATATTTCCTGCGTTTCTGAGGGCAAATCGGGGAATTTTTTACATTTTTCTACTTGGAGGTTCCATTGTTATTTTACATTTTCCTCTGATTTCTACTGATTCTAATATGAGTATTTTATGGAGGTGGATTTTATGTGCATTACTTTGCACATGTCAGCATTCTAAGCTTGGCGTCAGCAGTCACTAGTTATTACTTTTTGAGCAGTCTTTTTTTTGTGAGTTGATGTGGTGCCGCTTTGTTCTGGTGAGAATCATGTTGGTTTCTGTAAGGCTGCTTTGCGCAGATTGGAGGTTTCACTGATTGTGCGCGTTCCACGTATATTTGAGGAATATGTGCCGTTGTTTTGCGCTGTTTGTTGCATCAGTCAGTCTGTGAATGAAGAAGGTGTTGTTGTAGAATTTGTGTATTTGGTGTTCTAATTTGTTAAGGTGTTCTTGGAGAATATGATTTTGATGTAGGAGATGTTGATAACTGTGTTGAGATTGCTATTTGGTTGTCTTTGTGAGAATTGTGAATTAGTTTGTCTTGTGTATAATTCACAGTTCCATCATTATAATTAAAGTTCGATTGATCTGCTGATGTGTTCTCCTAGTGAATCTTCTTCAGTTAATTTGGAGCACTTATCGTATTATTTTGTAGACTTTTTCTGTGAGTTTTAACAATTTTAGTTCTGTTATGTATCACTATAAGCACACTTGATTTTGTCTCTGTGACGGTGCACTATTATTAGTCTAATTGTTTGTATTGTAGTTTTGCCGCAATGCGGCAAACGATCGTTGATACGCCTAATTCCAAACGCTGTATGTCGACCTAGCCTGATAAGTGACTCAGTACTGAAACTGCACGAGCAACTCGGAGCTAGGTCACGTCCGTTCCGCTCGGCGGTTGAGAGCGAACTATTAAAATTATATTCTGCCGTTGACTGAACTTTCCGGCCAAGCGGGGAAGAGAGGCCGAAATTAATTGATTAGTGATTCCGGGCGCGTCAGCTGTGAAGGTTATTAGTCCCGTAAGTGTAGTGTATTTTTTATGGCGGGAGATTAGTCCCGTAATTGTAGTGTATGCTTTTATGGCGTGAGATGGCTGTGATCTTCCCCTACTGGGCGTTGAGATCACGTGCTGACCTACGCGTTGGCTTCTGGGGTTTCCCAAACAAGGTATCTCCCTCCGGGGGTCCGTCCCATCCGGGACAAGCTCTAAGCATCCGGCTGATCTCCAGACATGTGTAGTGTATGTGAGGGTAAGTGTATGTAAGTAAGAAGTGAGGATAGGACAAGGAAGAGGAAGGAAAGGTCGCGTGCTGTCCATGACCCGTTTGTTAGGGAACTGCTCCGGCATTCCTCTGGTGTTGATAGGAGAAACTACAGAAAACTACCGATCAGAGCAACCGAACGCTAGAATTGTCCTCCAGACAGCGGCTGAATTCGACCTAGTGTCCAAAGTCTTGCCACCGGCGGGGCTCGAAACCAAGGACCTCCCGGTCAGAGGCTCTGCTGTGACATCGATTGAAGCCCTGAGCCACCTGTGCCAGTCTGGAGCACTTGGGCGGTGACGTGCGTTGAAAGGTGGGTCAGCGAGTGCTTCTCCGTCATATCGCGAGATATTCTCGCGTTCTCGGAAAGCTTCGTGTTGTTTCGAACTGGGTGCGTGTTAGTTCCGTTGTTTGGTGATTACTCTGGCTTAGGGACGGAAAGCATGGGGCGAACGTGCACCACATTTAGATCTCGTGCACGAGCAGTTTTGTTGAATGAGTTACATACTCGGTTGGTCGTGTGATGCGGCCGCCGTGCTTTATTCCTTCTCTCGAATAGGATGTGCTCCTAGAAGCGATTATTGCGTATGCGTAAACTGCGTCCTACATTTAGATTTATTAATAATTCTGCAATTAAGTGTGAGAACTTGGTGGCAGAATACCCTAACTTAACATTACAGAACTTAACAACTATACAAACTCTACAAACGTTACAAATCTCATGAACATTTCACCGTGCAATCTTTCATATAACTCCACTTCACCAAACTTCACTTCACCGCACTGCGATACAGCGAGGTGTAATGTCTTTCTTACTCACTCGTTTCTCTCAGTTGCACAACGTCACTGCACCTCACGCCACTGCACTGCACATAATATTACTAATACTAATACTAATACTACTACTAATAATAATGCTAATAATGTTAATAACATTAATAATAATAACAACAATAATAATACTTAATTACAAAGAAGACATAGGTGAATTTTATTAAATATATTTATAACATATCCGCATTCAGATAAAAACTAGCAATGCTACAACAGCACATGCTTTCCCGCATTGCTTGTAACTTTCACAATTTTCAAAACTCCTGAAAAATGTACCACAATGCGGCCTACGCAATTTTTGTGCGTCGTTTAAACTATTAGAGAGAAAAAAATTAAAGAAAAAAATTGGAACTGTTTTTTTTTTAGAAAAAATTGTTTAATTACCATTTTCATGCAAAATACGGTGGAAAATATTCACATTTTCGAAAAATTGTACTTGATCTTCTTTTAAGTCCTACTTTTTAGAACAGATTTCATTGCAGAAAAAATAATATTTATCTTCACTGATGGGATTTGTAGAAAGATGCCGAAAAAAATTCTCCGAGTTAGCCGAAAAAAGTCTATCGAGCGTGGTGACTCGGCGACGGCGTTGGTAGCGCGCTGACTTTGCATGCGGGTGGCCCGAATTCAATCCCCGTTCCGGCTATTCGAATGGGGTTTTCGTGGTTGCCCTTGTTCATCCAGAAGAATGCTGGGATGGTGCTGCTGAAAGGCCACGACCGCAAAACCGGCGTTGCCTGCAGAGGTCGTTAACTACGATGTCATCAAGGTTAAGCGAATTCGAGAAATCGCGGGATACTGGTTGGGTGACCGACTAGGAATCCCGGAATCTAACGGCACCAAGGCCAATTGCCCTTTACGACGCATATAATGGATAAATACATTTTTTTCTTTCGAGAGCTTTTCCCAACTTCAGGGAAGCCTTTTTATGACTAACCGCGCCGGGAACTCACTTTTTCCCACATGGGGGCACATATTAACCTTTACACTAGACACTGACACACTCGCTGGCTCCTCGGTCTGTGGTTGGCAGACTCACAAGGCCTTCTGCGACAACACGTATACATGAAAGAAAAGGGACAAACAACCTGGCCCACGGCGGGACTCGAATCCGCGACCCTTGCGACCAAAGTGCTGTGTCGACACACGCTCTAACCATCTCGACCATCCAGGTATGCAATGTCTAAATACAAATACAAAAGCGAAATATTTGTTCCACAAGTCCAGAGTTCCACTTCTGCACTAATGGGGCGATTGCTGAGCTGAGTGGCGGGGTGCGCCAGGCCTCGCGATGCGGGGCTGAGCTCTTCAATTTCAAGAGGCTCGCGATTTATAAATACCTGAGCAGCGCCTGGTCATTATCTAATATTAACACACAAACATGAATGTAGTGTGTTTGTTCCAAAAACCATTTAAACTACTGGAGCGTTGCCCTCAAATTTTGCACAAACACTTTTGAGATGTCGAGAAAAAATACAGAAACAAAACACAGAAAATGTTAGTCCAAATTTAGTTTAACTTCGAAATGTTATTAGATATATTAGGCGGGGGGTTACTGGGTGAAGGAGAGGGCGGAGGTGAAGCGCAAGATAAATGGGGAGGGGGAAACGTGTGGTTTGGTGGTGGAAGTGGGGGCGGGGAATGGCTGGGCCTGCGGAACTGCTTAATTGATGATTGATTTAAATAAATACCCAGACAACGCCGAACGCCTGTCAGCTACTGCTTAATAAAAAGAAGGTTGTACGAAAAGACAAATAAATTCATCGGCAACATAAATATTTAGCTGTCTCAGAAGAAAAAAATCTATGAAGAGTTAGCATTTCTCTATAAAAAAATAACTTTTCATCAACTCATATAAATTAAAAGTAATGATCATTTGCGGTAGAATCGGTAGGTTGATAAGGCCGTGGATCATTGATTGGTTCTGTACTTTAACGTTAAATAAATTAACAATAAACAAATAAAAGTAACACTTTATTACACAGACTTTAAGGGGAAAAAGATACACAAACTGGGATGAGATGAGGGCGAAAAGTCCTTCGGATGTGATGGAGTGCCATCATTGACCGACACTAGGGTGGTGCAAAAAATAACCTCACGGCAAATAATGGTGCAATAAATAAAATTCGAGTACGAGTGAGGAGAGAATAAATGGAAAAATATTAAATGGGTGGTAATAGTTACAGTGAAAATCCAGTGACCGGAAAAAATCAAAGAGAAGGAAGATGTAAAACGAGAGAAAGGAAGATAACGACGGTCCACTCAGAACGATAAACCTTTGGTAAAATTTCAGAGCAATAGTTTGAAATCATAAAAACAATAACACGAGTAAAATAAAAACGTCCGCGAGAGTTGAAAGACCTTTTAATTCAACAGAACAAGACTGAAAATTCCAGTGAACCGAAGACTACACACACAACTTTTGCAGACAAGCTTCACTAAAACTTTCACTTTCAATCCTCCGTTCATCTGGAGAGTGAATGCGTGACGGTGTTACACCCGAGTTCAGCCAAAACACAAGAGAAACAAGGGAAGCACCCCCCCTCCTGGAGGGGAGTTTGAGGCAGATCGAGCTGCGGAGGTCGGTGACCTGGTAACGGCGCATACTCGCTGCAACCCCGCCCGGCAGCCGCCCGTGGGATCGTTTGTTCTGCCGCCGCCGCCGCTGCCGAGCGCTGTCTGGCGCGCCGCCCCGTGAATCATCTCCGCAGCGGCGCCCGGCGCCCTACTTCCCCCTCCCCTCCACCCCCACCCACACCCCTCGCTCGCGCGAGGCCAATATGGGAAAATAGCGAAGGATGAGACGCATTTTTTTCTTTCATTTTCGGACTCGTTAACCAGGATTTATTGATTCATTGTTAATGATTCCGGGCGCGTCAAAGGCTGAGGTCATTATTCCCGTAAGTGTAGTGCATGATTTTTACTTGGGATTTGGCTGTTATCTTGCCCCCTGGATGGCAAGATTCGGTGCTGGTTTTCCGCAATTATCTCTCACCAGCGGGGCACAGCCCCAGCCCGAACAAACTCTATGCTCCCGACCGGTCTCACGGCATTTGTGGTAGTGTAGTGAATGTAAGTGTGTGTGTGTGTGTGTGTGTGTGTGTGTGTAAGGAGTAGGATAGGCCAAGGAATGGGAAGGAAAGATCACGCGGGTTCTATGACCCGTTTGGTAGGGTACTGGTCCGGCGTTTACCTGGTATTGATAGGAGAAAGCAATGAAAGCTACCGATCGGAGCAGCCGACCTATAGAATTCTCCTCCAGACAGCGACTGAATTCGACCTAGCTGTCGAAAATTCTGCCACCGTGGGGTCTTGAACCTCTGACCTCCTGATCAGAAGCGCTTCGGGTACATCAGTTGATGCTCTGAGAGGCCTCTCCTGGTCGTTGATCTGGAGGTCCTGCGGTTCAAGTTTTTCTAGTAGCGATGTTTCGACGTTAGCTTCATAAATGGATTAAATTAATTCCCTGTTTGGAAGATAATTCTAGTGAACGGCTTTCTGATACGCAGTTTTCTGTGTTTTCTTCTATTATTCCCAAGCTAATGACGGCGTAGTACCTTAAGGAACAATCCACGGAAAGCCCGCGATATTTCTTTTGTCTTTCTTTACTCTTCCTCATTTTTGGAGTCGTTGACTATAGGTCCTTGGGTTTGAATCTCTCTGATGGCGAGTTTTCGACGCTAGAAGCAAAGACGGGTCGAATTAATTCACTCTTTGAATGATAATTATAGCGGACGGCTATTCGTCCGGCTGTTCGTCCGGCTGTTCTGGGGTTTCTTCGATCATTCCCAAGCGAATGCCGGAGCAGTACTCCAATAAATGGGCCACGAAACGCGCACGATATTTTCTTTCTCTTCTTTGTTTCCTGCCCCTTACACACGTATATTTACACTACACATCCACAATTATACCACATGTATAGTACTTGTGTGGTAGTATTGTGCTACTCAAGAATGGCTTTATTTGAATCAAAAATGAAAATGGTATTATGGGCAATATTACCTCACCTAATTTTTCATGAATGGGGAATAGAATAGTCGCATAGTGGCGGAGCAATGAAAAGGAAGAATTACACTCAAAGAAATCGTTTGCGCAGTGCGCAGAGTACCAGAATTGTCTTTAAAGGTGTGTGATACAATGTTTAAATCTCTAGTTCTCCCACCTATAAAATAACCTATAAATTATAGGGCGGAAATCTGGGGAGTGGTGAGGATCGACTAGAAAGTGTCGAAACAGATTATTACAAATTAATTCTCGGAGTCTCTAGATTTGCAGAAAATGGCGGGTCTTAAGAGAGGTCGGCAGTGTAGGAATTTGGAAAGATTTTAAAATGAAACTCGTATACTTTGGATTAGATTAGCAGATGAACAGGCCTACACACTTACACATAAGTGCTTTAGAACGCATTTACAGGGAAGGGTCCAACGCTTCTGCTCGTACAAAATTAAACTTTTACTAGAACGCGCAGAACTCGCAGACGTTTTACCGAAGACGGTGGGGGATAGGAGAGCACGTGAGATAGAACAAATAATCTTTGGTAGACGTGCGATATTAAAAGGCAAGATATCCTGGCAGCAACTGCTGGGAAACGTTTGCTTATGGTACATACTCATACGAGCCTGGAATGGGGTCGCGAAAGTTACGTTCACGCACTTAGACGGGTCGCAAGAGGGGGATACGTTTGGTTCAGGGTCCGGCAGAGTCGGTGAATGCAACGTAGTCTAAAAGACGCAAACGGTAATGGAATCTGTGTACTTTGTGGTAACAGAGAAGATTGGATCCACATGACTTTGAATTGCTGTGCGACCGAAACATGGAGAGGAAAACATCGGGTTTTCGCCCGGAACATGATACTCAAAGAAGTTCTTGGTATGTACGACCCAGTTTACTTACGCACATGGCATACAATGTCAACATTTTGTATATAAAATTTTGTGATAACTTATATTTAATTTTTATAATTCATGTATTAATGTAATTTTATTTCTGTATTTTTAATTTTATCTCTGGAAATGATCGCTAAGCAATCGTAACGATCTTTAGCATAATATGTTTCTTGATACCAGACAACATCTTTAATTTACCGTATTTAATTATTAGGAGGTCTACCTCATCTGCAATCTATTTAATGATATTATGGTGTTTGTTTATGATTGTTGTTAAATATGAATATGCTTTTTTTGGACACACATTATAATAATAAATGTTACACAATTGCACAATATATGAGTGAAAATATTAAGTTTTAATTAATATAGATTTCGTGTTATTTTGAATGTGTTTGATCAGGGAAAATCATTGGACACATAAAGATAAATTTATTTGAACTGTAAATGGGCATACCCGATGGCAGCGAATTATATAAATAAGGTGAGTGTGTTTGGTGAATGGAAAGGAGAATGGAGCACTGTACTAGTGGATCTTCAACTATTAAGCGCTGGCATCCTTCGGCGGGCAAACAGTGTATTGACTTCTCACTGCAGACATTCAGCTGTGTTTACGTCTTGAACTAAATTGAATTTCGTATGACTGCTTTTATGGCCGAGATCACCTCGATACTGTCGGTTGGGAATGGTCTCGCGTGGATGTGGAGCAAATGGTTTCCTGTATCTTACTGACAAATTGCTTTTGTACCTCGCAGGAACTTCTGCCGTCAAATATTGTTTGTATGGGGAAAATGAAATACACTGCTGCGAAATATAGGGATAGATAAGAAACGTTGGCTGTTTCCAAAATGAATGGTACAATCTGTTTATTTTTCAATACATGGACTTTTTCACTTCCTTTTTGTTCGTAACCCATAATTAAAAAGTCGTTTAGATAGTGGAACGTAGTTGTCAGTTGAAACAAATTTAATTATTAGAAAACGGAATTTATTTTAATAAACAACTCAACTATAGTTCAAAAATATGTAAGAAAAAATAGCAAAAAATGTAAAATAAAATTCATGATAGTATTTAAAATGGTCACAACACACAAATGGCTTGAACGCAAAATTGTACCGTTCTGACTCTGAAATTCATTCGAAGCAGCTGACTTTCTACCTCTACAGAAGTAATTGAACACTAGTCTTTATCGCAACTAACGTAATATGAAATACGTTCATATATTTTACAATGTGTTTACGAGAAGCACGTAAACAGCTTTACTGCGCAGCCTGTGGCGGATCGGAGCAGGGGAGGGGGGGGGAGCAACCTGATCCTAAACCCAATATAGTGTTTACGTTGTCTCTGCAGTGTTATTGGCAGGAATGACCTAAGGTTCCAGACAGACCCGACAGTTGCGAACATTTTCACAGAGGCAAAATTGCTATATCGAGTTCATACATTGTCTGGAGGGGCACTCTAGTAATTGGTACGTTTCCGTGGTGTTTCCGATTAATACCAGGTGAATGCCGTAGAATATTTTTTCTCAGTGGTCGAGATACAAGTAGTTGATGTACCCGGAAACACAAAGGAATCCAACGTATTTGAACTAAAATGATAGAAAGTAAATACCGCATATTGATCGCGTCACATTATAAAAGAGAATTCCCATTGACCAAGAGAGAGTGGGATTTTATGAAAGGGGTTCCGAATTTTATTCGGGAGGGTGTATATTTCTGGGCAGGGTGCAGTAAGCGCAATAAGATAATGGTCTGTAAGAAATCTTTCCCGGTTTTCGGTCGAGTTGGGCATGGCTTCTTCAAAACATAAGCAATTATGAAATTGCAATTATTTCTGCTTCGCACATATCTATTTATCCATGGAACCCAGCTCGCAAATTCCCGAAAAGCGGGGTAAGTTTGACAATTTACGGCGAAGTTGCGGCGGTCACAGGATCACACTTTGCTTTGCTTCACAGAAAGACGATTCCACGAACAATTATTTGCAACTTTGTATCTGAAATATTTCTTTGTGACATGTAATGAAATATGAAAGATATGTGTAATAATAAGTAAAATATATAAATATATGTAATTATACCGAAATTTATAAAAAAACGGTTTTAATACATACAGATTGTGATGCAAACTAAAAAAGAAAATCAATGCAAGAAACTTCTACATGTACAAATACATATTTATATGAAAATCCATTTCCTAATAATTATACTTTTATTCCGATAGGATTAATTAATTGTTAACCTTTCTCATTTTGAATTACACAGGGTGCAAGTTAAAGAAATTACTGTCCAAAATTTCGAGACAAAATTCGTTCTTGGAACTTCTTTTGTTGTCATTAGTTTCACCGTTCCGCACCAGATCGCGCTCATGCCAGTGGGCAATGGAGGCGGTAGGCAAAACGACACGCAGTCGGCACATAGCCTCCTAATCAGTAAGTCCTAACCCCTTGAAGGGAGTTGTGCCTGTCACCTCTTGGGAGAAGCAATCTTTGTTTTTAGTTCTAAGGCGGTGAGACGTACCTTAGTGCCTCTGTTTCCGTGTTGTCTCCCAACTGGTTGATTAGTGAACAGATAAGATCATTAGTCCCGTAAGTATAGTGCGTGTTGTACCACGGGTGGTGGCACACTTCCACTGCTTGACGGCGTGTCCCGACGCGGACCTGTCCAACGGCTTGCGGAGTTTTCCCCAACCAGGTGTCTCCCACCATTGGGCCTCAGCCCCAGCCGGGACAAACTCGAAGCTCCTGAATGATCTCTCGGCGTGATGGTAGTGTAAATGCATGTAAATATATGTAAGTGCGTCTAAGGGGTGTGGATATATCAAGGAAGAAGAAGAAACATTGCTCGCTGTCTATGTTAGCGTACTGCCTTCGCCTGGCATTGATCGAAAAAACACAGAAATCTACCAATCAGAACCGCCTGCCGCTAGAATTCTCCTCCTGACTGCGGTTAAAATCGATTTATCTAGTTATAGCTAAATACTAGATTCTATGACCTCCCGGTCAGGGGCATTACAGTAACATCAGTCGACGCCTCGATCTACCTTTGTTGGTAAATGCGCTGTCGAACACGCCTGTGCTATTTGGCAGAAGGTCCCTTACTCTCGAAATATAACTCTAGCACTTTTATTCATTGCTGATTAGAAGGATTCACTTCTGATAGATCGAAACCATTTTTTTTGTAATTACATTTGTCTTTCTACTTACTGTTATCAAAATTGTAATATTGGTGAATTGTCGTCGTATTAAGACAATATCCATCGGCAAAAAAATATTCTATCAATTTTCTTCCATTTTATTACGTATTTTTTATGAAATAAATATTTTCAAAAATATCAAATTTTTCTACTTTTACTGCCTGCTGCCTACTTGAAATACGCAACGTGAAGATGCGATCGGATGTTCTCACAGTCCGGCGCATCTGGTTTAGTTATCTCAAGGGTTCGTCAGCGACTGCGACCGTTTTCGCCTTTGAATGTAGAAAGTATCACTGACCCCACTTTAGGTGACCTTTAACATTAATTTCCGAGAAACTTTGGCGATCACGTATTACGTAAATGTTTTATAATTAGTGTATTGTAATATTACATATCATATCCGACTTTAGATATTTATTACATATTTTTTCTGCTTTCATTACATTTTATGTACGTATTTTTCAGGTCTGTACTGATCGGAGTCTGTGCTGCACAGCTAAACGCAGTTCGTCCCTCCGGATTGAGCTCTGTCACCGAATAGCACAGTCTCTCATTGCAGTTTTTTTAGAATGCATATGTAGGGCCTCCCAAACCCTAAAGTGTTTTTATTTCGCTTTTTACTCTCTACAGGTGCATTTCTCAAAGTTTGCTGTCCGTGTCGTCTTTCATTATAGTTACTAACATAAAAACATTCAATAGTTATATTGATAAGGCCTGAAATTTGATTCTGTTACGTCAATGCAGATGCTGGGCTTTTAAGGCCCTAGTAATGGTCTGTTTTAATGCTATGATATTTTAAATCTGTTTTTGTGCAACATGAGTTTGATGTATTTCTAAGACGAAGAAATGTAATGTTTTTCTGAATACAGGTACTGTAAATGAACATGCTTTTCATTCGTTTTATTAAAATGATAAATTAATTCACTCTCTCCCTTTGAATCGTATTTTCGAATGGTAACGAGATACACAAATGTTTCCTTCGATATTATATTTCCAAAACCTAATATTTTTGCTTCACTTATTTACCAAGCTAAAATAAATAATTTTCAAAATAATTACTATAATTTACTTTGGGATAGTATATCGGGAAGAAAAAAATATTTCCATAATATTTTTGAGGAAACCGCCGAGCTTATTTACAATGTTTGGTTCCATTAAACCTACTATTCCTGGTACTACAGTTGTGTAATGTATTTCTCTTCATACGAGGCCTTTCATGTTGTATTACCTTATTGTGTTTCGACAACTTGACTCAGTCTTTTCATTTCATGTATATTTTAATGTTTAATGTTTATCTTGCAGAGCACTTGAAAAGAAGGCGGGAGGGGGGGCCAATAGCGTCCACAACGTAATAACGTGTAAACGTGTAAACGTGTAAACAACTTCATCCAACAAGCTTTTTGGATGGTTTTAACCTCTTAAGATCTGGAAGGCAAAAACATCTTATTTAATAATGGACATTCTCAGGAATTAAGGATCATTCATCATCATTTCCATTCATACTTTTAAATGTTTTGGAAAATTTTCTTGCATCTTTTAAAAAACGTATCAGTTTCACCCAATTTTTCAGTAATTTGTATGCTTCGCATAAAATAGATATAAACATATTAATTATTTTCTTTATATGTACATTTACCATTTACTTTTATTTATTACCATAAAATAATTTTCCAGTTGTATATTGGTTCTCTCTTTAACCTTCGCAATTCCTCTTCGCTCACGCAAGTGAACTCCTATTTCCAGAATTTCTATCAGGGATGTTTGTTTGGATAGTTGCGGAGGCCAACACAATCTTCGCTGTATATACATGTTTCAAGCAGCACAGCGTTGCATCTAGCGCTTTCCGCGTTAAGCGCTATTATCGATTAGTATGTTTACCCGAAACAGACTGCCTTTCAGCCACATTACGAAGCGCATTTGCTGCATCACATCGTCCATGGACACTGGTATTTGAGAACTGTTGGATACTGAAGCGAAATCTAAAATAAGAATGAGACGAAAGAACAGCAAATCTGAAGTCAGTCGTCGAGAGAAAAGGTGAATGTCGTTGACTAATAAATATTATTATAAGAAGTTTACAGAAATGATGAACTCTTATATTTAAGTACAATTAGTGAGTTGGTGTTCGTTCTTAAATTCATACACTTGTAAATCCAATAAATAAATAAATAAATAAATAAATAAAATAAACGGAGTTTCCTCCACATCATGAAATAATCTTTCGCCGGTTCAGTGTTTTTGTAATTCGATATTACACACTTCTCAAATTGTATTTAAAATATTTTAAACTCTTCTAAACAGATTGCTGACAATTTGATCGTAAACACTTGTTTCCATCTCCAATGCGAATTCTATGGCAGTTGTGCACTCAAAGAAAGAACAATTCTAGTTAAATCTTATTTTCAAAAAATATCTGAGGAACAGGTAGTGCGTAAATAGTGTGGCATTTTATTTATTGACAATAGCTCATTGAAAGCAATGATCGATAGAAAAATAGTCGTTCTTGAAATACGATAATTTATGATGTTCTTTGGTAATCTACACTTTATTTTTCGTTATTCTTAGCGTTATTCTTAGCGTTTATTAATTGTTGCTACGCCTTTTATCCATATCTTCGTAAGTCGTAATTTCAGACTATATAAATTTTTTTAAATCTTCTCTTATCTTTGTAGACATTCTCTTCAAATAAATAACATTAAACTTTTATTATCCGGTACTTGACTGTCTAGTATATGTGCAGTAGTTTAATAAACTATTCAGAAAAAAAACTTCGGTGTATTTCGCACGAAAGTGGTATTAGATTGATGTTTGACTGAAACAACTAATTTTGATAATTTGTCCAATCAATTTAACGCTTACCTGAGTGCAATAATTAGCGTTTTCCTAGGAAATGAACAGAAAACCCCTCATGATATTCGTATTGCACATGTCAGTGGTATACAATAAATGTATATTTTAGCCTTTGTATCCTATTGCTGTGCGTTCGTCCAGTTGACTGAACTGGTGTATGAATCTACTATATAATTCAAAACCATCTGGGTGTAGGGAAAATAAGTAATCTGCTGTCTTTCACATGAGCAGGTAACATTTCTCTTTCACTTTTAAAGAGAAGTAGATAACTAGCGCAAAGTCATTTTCTGATGTGATTAGCGTTAGACCTTAACGTAGGAAATGAAGGTCCTGAAATTACTAGGTGTCAATTGAAAAGTATCACAACTGAAGGTCTACACCTTTCCATTTCACTGCAAAAGTACTACACTTATTTATTCCGCACCTTTAACATCTGTACCACATAAGAACGTTAGTCTTCTTATTTTGAACGTTCAACATACCGCATATCAAATCTTAAAGTGTTGAAACTTGTCTTGCGTGTCATTCATTCTTTCATCTCTGTCTTCGCTGCTTTGTATTACACTCACCTTCCCCGTCTCCAGTCGATTCTACTAATCTACACTTTCGATTCCAATGGTCATTGTCCTCGGCGAGTCAGTGCCCATTTCCAACCACTTTTTGTGGAGCCAACGCCATCTCCTGCCCCGTTCCACTTCCAGACTCCACCTACAGCCCTTGGCTTATACAACTTGCAACGATCTCGGTAACCGTCCCAGACCTCCTGCAACTGCTCCAAAGACCGGATTCAGATAGTATTTCGGGTGTGGGGATTCCCTTTTTGTTCTCTTCCTCTGCATAAATAATTTTTTTAAGTGTTAACGTGAAACATATATATAACGTATCACATCTTTATTCGTATTTATCTCTTATATTCGTATCCAGAATAATGATTCCTACATACATCCTACAATGTTTGTATATGTATTATGTATAACATTATTCTGGATGTGATACGATCAATATGTGATAATTGTTTTCAATATACAGAGTTCTTATGACCGGGAAGTTTTAGGGTTCGAGCCCCGACGGTGGCAGAATTATTGACACTAGCTACAGAGCTAGGGCGAATTCAGCCGCTAGCTGGAGGAGAATTCTAGTGACCAGCTGCTTTGATTAGTAGTTTTCCATGGTTTCTTTTATCAGCACCAGGCGAATGCTTAAGCAATACCCTAACAAACAAGCCACGGACCGCGCGCGATCTTTCCTTCGTCTTCCTTGGCCTATTCTTACCCCTTACGTACACATACGCTTACATTCACTACACTACCACACAGGTCGGGAGAATTTAGAGCTGTTACTCGCCATTCATCGGGGAATGGTTACCGCCACTAATCGTTATAAAACATGAACTGCATTTACGGAACTAATGACCTTAGCAGTTGACACGCCCGGGAACACCAATCAACCCATGTCACTCTGTCGCTGAAGGACGAGAGTCGGGTCGCTCGCCTCTGACCGCTGTTCTTTCTTTTCCATCACTCATTGTCATCGTCGCCGCTCTCACTACTCGAGCTGCATTGTGGCACACGCGGCGACGCCGCCGCCGCCGCCGCTGTCACCGCCTCCGTCGCCTTGGTTACCGGGCAGGTGCCGGCGCGCCAGCGTGTCGCAACGGTCGCTTCGGCGAATCCGGAGCCCGGCGACCGCCAACCGGGTCACGCGCCGTCCATCACATGCCATCCGCGGGGACCGAACTGGTGACTTTTAACTGGAGCGCCCTGGGGCGCCCGGCGCGCGGCGGCGGCGGCGGCCACGCCAAGTGGCGTGCAGTGGCTCGCTTTCGCGATGCACGCGGGCGAACGGTCGCTCTTACTTTTGCCGTTACGTTCGACACAATTACAGTGCGGCATCTGGAACTATTGTGTCGGTGGGTACGAAAAATCCTTTTGCAAGGAAGCTGTTTTAATCTAGGCGCAGACGTTTAATTCACAAAAACAGTGTTGTAATCTTTATTTCGGCTGTTTACAAACTTGTTTTATGAAATGGTTACTAGTAAATACCGACTACTTTGAAAATAATATTTATATTTTACTGATACGGTATTGCTTGTTATTGTCTTCAATATGGAGTTCGATATGAACTACATAACTTAACTGGATCCAGAGGATCGTGGTTATGAGGGAAATATGAAAACAGTCCAATGATGCTGTATGTCCTCTTTAGGGACGGAATTACGACAGGGAATTACGAAATGACAAATCGACTTAATATAACATCTAGTTAATTAGTAAGAAACATTAAATATTAAAATTACGAACAAATACAATCTTATATCTACCAAGGGCGTTATGAGGGTTCTAATGATCGAACGGCGACAAAAAGACCGAGGGTCTCTGGTGCGGAGGTTTTTTGTCCCCGCTCGATCATTTGAACCCTCATAACGCCCTTGGTGCATAAATAATCATTCTTTACTTAACTAAAATAATGACAATATTTGAGATGTCACTTTTATTGTTCACCATCGTTATTAATACTGGAATTTTCTTGTTACCTTTAATCTACGCAGCTTTTTTAGTCTCCGTTCTTCGGTAGAAAAAAATGAAAATGGATAGAAGATGAAGTCTCGGATAAAAAGGAATGTATTCGAGGAAAGTCGTGTAGCCGTGACCTCTAATTGGTCGTAACGAAGTGAATAATGACAAAAAATTCAATAAAATCATGAATAGAGACACTTTTTTCGAGAAAAGACCTGCTCGTCAACCTGAATACCAGCATAAATACACACATCACACAAGGAAATTTAAAATAATGACAGTTTCCTGAAATTGTCTGCTCTTCATCCTGACCCCCTAACAAGTATAGATGAGTTACTCTAAGAAGGAACCACTTTGACATGTCGGAAAACTAATGAACGTCAT
Organism: Gryllus bimaculatus; assembly: GCA_017312745.1. Taxonomy (NCBI): domain Eukaryota; kingdom Metazoa; phylum Arthropoda; class Insecta; order Orthoptera; family Gryllidae; genus Gryllus; species Gryllus bimaculatus. The sequence continues at coordinate 4,427,148 of BOPP01000059.1, forward strand.
GCAGGGCGATGACATTGTAAGAGATAGAGGTAGTGACCATTTACAAATGAGCTAACTGTAAACGAACGCACAGACAAAATGAGTGCATGCACACATCACGCAGTTATGTTGCCAGCAGCGGCCATGCAGTAGTTGTCCCTTCTTATCTCTTGCTACTAATATAATGACAATCACAGTATGCTGATTTACGTAACCATTTTGCCAGCTGATTTAAGCAACCATTGCCTGAGAGATTTTCGTCCGTTAGCATGTGGGTATTTCCTACTGTGCGTCGGGCGTATGCGACTACGCCAATAGGTGCGGCACCGGGGGGCGGTGGGGGGAGGGAGTCGTTGAGTCGGGAGTCGGGGGGCGGGACAGCCAACGACGGGCGAGGCGCTCTGGAAAGGGCGTGAATCGCCTACTGAACCGGTTCCCGTGATGCAACCGCGTTCGTTTTCTTTCTCGGCCCGCCATACGTTTTATAAGCGCGTAAGGTCCTCGCGACCCAGTTGCCGAGCGGATGCTGTAAAAAGACGTCTGCGGTAGGTCTGCGAAGTTGCGGTCGACACTCGCTTCTTAAATTACATGATGTTACTTTCTGGTTTGTGGCTTGCAAATCAAAGCGGCGAGGTATTATGCGAAATAAACTCATTAGTTAAACATTTCATAAAATACGTGTTAACCGCTCATGAAAATGGGTAATTTACTGCACAGTTCATAAACTAGTTGTAGTTAAAAAGGATAGGTTCATTTCTTTCAAACGTTAATTTCCAAGCTTTAGAAATAAATCAGTATGATTTGTTGAAAAATGATTTGCATTTCAGATAAATGTATTTTGTAAATTCACGTCTTGCGAGTACTATTGTGGAAATTCGATATGTTTGGTTGCTGGTTTCCTAGTACTAACGACGTCAAATAGAGATGGGTTTGAAATTTTGTCTCAAAAAGGGGGCAGGAAGTGTGCGGGAACGTCTGTCGATACAAACGGTATCATTGTCATAAAAAACAGGACTAAACATGCCTAGCCAATAAATTACGTTCTACTAATCAAATAAATATTAACGCAAGACACTTTATTTATGCATGAAAAGAGCAAATAGAGATGTAAGCATGCGGCCTCGGTACCGCAAGTCTTCCGATCCGTATTTATACGTTATATTATAACTCAATTATTATGAGTTTAGGTAGCTCAGGTGACATCAATTGATGTCACTGCTGTGCTTCTGACCGGGAGGTTCAAGGATTCGAGTCCCGACGGTGGCGAAAAAGCAAGCACTACATTTACGGGACTAATGTCCTTGGCAGTTAACGCAACCAGGAATCCTAATCAAACAACAAAAAATCATTTATTGCTCCTAAACGAGCTGAATTCAGGGTACCGTGGTCCAGAAAATGGGCGGGGTATCGCAGGGACCGCTTCCTCTCTCGCCCTGGGGGCCGTCTACGACCGCAATGTTCCCAGACCTGAGCTTGAGCTAGCGAACTCGTATGCTGGCGGCTGCCCTAGACGGCTGCGTTGGCTCTAGACCAAATACCTACTGGTTTAGAAAGGATTGGTGTACACAACTATTCGTAATAGTTAAGCATGTGAAATAGCAGGAGGGTCATGACATGGAATTTTAGGCCGGATAATTGTACTAATCGCACTTCCAATTAATTACTAATAATAACGAGATTTTCTGTGGTAAAAAATGTGGAATAACTCATCCGTAATTTAAACCATAAATTGATAAATATTATGTCTTTTGGTAGCGCTCATCCGTGCTTATTTGTATAGTCATACAAAATATTTACAAATATAAATAAATCTTCGTATTTATCATAATTGTGTAGTATATAAAATTGTTTAAAACTGTGATTCAACCATGTAACAAATACAAAAAGAAGCTGGCCTAGCAGCATTTTGCTTTACTAGAAAATTTTACTCGGCTGGACATGAGTTATTTTAACGCCGGCTTGACATTGAGAAAATTTTACGCGGCAGACATGAGTCTGAACCTACTCTTTTAAAGGTTTGAAAGTAATATAAACAGTTAGCAAAACTATGAGGCTTGCGGGTAGTAACAATTTTGTAGATAAGTTTAACCTTCCAGGTGACTAATAACACAGTAGCACATATGGAAAATGTCATTGAGAGCAACCGACCGACCGACACCCATGGTGCATATTAATGTCGAATAAAGGCGGATCAAAGGAATGACGACACCTGTGGTGACGTGTTTTTTTAGCCGGCAGCCCGTTAACTTCTACTTCCCCCGCGGCAGATCATGAAATAGAAATAATACTATTGAGTAAGTAGGCGGAGGGTAACCTGAATCATTCTCACACGGGTAAATAAGCCATGCGTAATTGAGGACTTGAATTTCGCAAATTTTCCGCCGACCTAGAAGCAGCTTTCTTTCCTGCTTAATGATTGCCCTCTGGGTTCGCGATTCACTTACATCTTATACTGTGATCTTCCTTTGTTCACATTTATAGCCTAAGGGTGTCGCAGATCAGTCAGTTTTTCTGGAACAGCTTCAAGCGCTCTCTTTATTAGTCGATTGGAAAGCTTTATACGCTTAACCAACAGAATTATACTAGTACCCCAACCCAAGCTTTAACTTTTTTTATACTGTTATTCACAGACTTGTTGTTATTACTTCTGGTGTTCTTGAGTTTAGGTCAATAAATAATAAATGAACTTTAATTGCCGACGTTTAGCATGTAATTGACATTTCCATCAGGGCTTTCAAGACACACACAACATAGTATGAACAGCAAACAATATGTATAATGCATCATTTCGTTGCAGCTAACTTCAATTTTAATTGTTAATCATATATTGGTTACTTTTGGATATCAATTTAAAGTATATTGTACATTTCTAAAACCTTTGTTTTTTTGTAAGTTCCATTTCAATAACTCGTACTAGATTTCTACTCTGTCCTAGAAATTATGCACGTGTCGTGCTATCATGCTGTAAGCTTTGTTGATTTTTATACTGTTTGTGTAATTTTAAAAGTGATTAAAAGGAGTCGTAGACATGTGAAAATCGTTTTTCGTTGCCGTTACGACGGCGCGATCTTTGGCTACCGCTGTTGGCGTGACACCGTCTGGCAGAGCCGCGAGCGCGCCGCGCGTTGGCAGGCGGGGCGCGCGCGGCGCCACGCCCACTTCCCGGTGCGCCACCCGCGCGTTCCGCCCGGCGTCCGCGCTCTCCCCTGCGGGCTTTGGGCGCGCCGCTGCCGCCGCGCTGCAGGTCACCGACGGCGGCGCCGCCCCCGCGCTCTCCCGCGCCCACGCCCGCCCACGCCCCGCCGCCGCCCGCCCCGCCCGCCCCGCCCGCCCCGCTCGCGCCGTCGCTCCGCCGCTCTGCTCGCCGCTCCTCCGCGCAGCGCGCTCGCGCGCCGCCCCGCTCTCGGCTCGCGCCGCTCTTGCTCTGCTCCGCCCGCCCGCTCCGCCGCCCGCCCGCTCTGCCCTCGCCCGCCCCGCCCCGCCGCGCCTCCCACACGCACGAAGCCTCCTCGAGGTCGATTGCACCAGGGCCTTTTAACTCCCGTGCAACGTGGGGGAAACCATTACGGTGGCGAGCTCTGGTGCACCGCCGTCTTACTTCTTTCTCTCGGGAGAAATAAAATGAAAGATAATTCGATGTCAAATCGATGTTATTTTAAGGTACTTGTCAATGATACTGAAAATGACCTCGTAATGAGAGCGACAGATGTAATAGAAATTGTGCGAATATATAGCATTAAACCGCATTGTAAACTTGTGCACAAACCAATATGAAACCTGTCAGACACAGGCGGGAATACAAAACAGCTGTCAGTGAATAAAAGTAAGAGTAAGCCATGTACGAAACTTTTTATGGTTCTGCATTATATAGGAGATTTTTCGTCATCTTATTGTTAGAGTAGTGACTTGCAAGATTTGGACATTGTAATAATATGAACGAAATTTAACAATTTAGATATTAATTAATTGTTTCAAAAGGCTTCACAAATTTCAATAATACACTGGGGTATAAATGAATGGGGGCTCAGCAAGGTTCTGTGGCACTCGGGGTGGGTATACACGGTTTCTCCCCATGCTCCACTCTACTCGAGTATAGTTTCAGCGCTACAGTAAGTTTAGATAAAACTGAAGAAATTTATTTTATTTTGGCACTTTTTGTTTAAAACGTATTTATTTCCCTTATTTATGTTACGGAACAGGTAATGTGTGAGGGTGTCTGGAGATGTGGAAAGGTGGATCGGCATACGAGTAACCTTAGACCCTTTTCTTAGCTCCCTTGCGTTAGGGTAAAGTTTCGATTTTCTTACAACAATACATATATTCATCGCCACCTGCCCCAATCTTAAAAGTAGTGCTGCAGCATTAAACACTTGTTTTGAATTATTTATAACGTTATTTACATTGATAATAACGAATTTATTGCAAATTATGTACTTCTAATAGTTCGGTTACCATGTGAAAATCTATCATTAAACTCATCCAAACGTAACATCATGACTATTTTCTAGAATCTTCAATAACCCAGGTTGTGAGTAAACTTGATAATTTTGTGACGTACATGATCAATAATGTGCTTAACACATTCAAATATTTTTGTTGAACTACAACAACCCTCAAACGTTTCTTTAGCTTAAAATACTTACATCCTCACTCATTTAATGAATACACTTCTCAAAATTATTTAATTCGACCGAAAATATTGTATGATCAAATATTTAGATATATTCTCAACTAAAACAATGTTTTAGTTTTCTTTTCTCTAATATTTATATGTTATATTTCTCTAATATTTATAGTTGTGGATATTGTGTTTAATAAAAAAATATTGTTTAACATTGTTACCCTTCTTATCCCTTAGTGCGTCAGTAGAATTGAGGCTTTCGGAATATCATACAAGAGCAACATTTCGTTTCATATGGAAATGTGCAGGAAGAAATTGAAACTGTTTTGTGAGTATTTCAGAAAATGGCTTATTTCGACTTCGTTTACACTTTCAAACTTTTGAAATTTCGGGAAGCTCTCTAGAAGTCTTTGTATCTTTAAACATGTTGCTTTTAAGTATTTGTATCCACAAAAATTTATTGAAATATAAAGTACACCTGAAGTGCTAATATTAACCACTTACAGGATGTTTAAAGTACTTACCTGTAATTTAAAAAAATAAAATTTAATATAAAAATAGCGCAGTAGTCACGTGAATCAATGCATTCCGCTCCATTTGCACAAGACGTTACAGCCGTTGAGAAAATCTTGTTTAGGTATTATTGAAAAACTGACAATAAAAATGATTGAAAAATATTTGTTGGTAGATGGCACGAAACCCACCAATATTTTGGAAAGTTGCCACGATTTGATTCAAAATTACGTGAAAACTACTAATATGTTGAAAATATTCAGGGGAAAGGAAATGAAAGTTCTAATACTGAGTAGTTTGCATTAAAAATTACGTGTCTAACTTGAATAATGGTGTTTTAAATGTTCAAAATAAAGCTGAACTCTTACAATTTTCGAAATTTGTTTCGAAATTTTCGAAAATTGGGCTTTTACAGTACTTTTAAAGGCACTCTTCTGTATAAAAAATAAAGAAAAAAATCGAAGCCATTTATGGAAAACTTTCTGTGGGATTCATCTACAGAACCACTAAAAATAAAAATATGCAAAAACTTATTGTGATTGCCACAACATTCTTTATTTATTGTACCAAGAGAGAGCTCAAAAGCTTATAATCTGTACAAGTTATGGATGACACACACATTCATTCATACATCACGGTATAATAAACGTTTTGCCTCAGAAAATTTCAAAACGGATTTTACCGCACAAATCTGGACCTTATATGTTGGGGCCGAATCCACTAATCTATCTCTGTATTAAGCATAATCAAGGAACATTAAAAATCAGCCAGGCATGATAGTAAATTTCTAATGAACGAAATTAATTCGTGTAAAGCATGAAAAACGCATTTATTCATGTATGATTCTGTTCGACTAGCAGTAATACATTTTTAATGACTGTGAAATTGAAAAATTATTATTTATTTGTTAATTTTTCATCAAATGTTGAATACACTTCACATGTTTCTATTCCTGTCATGCGTGCTGATGAGTTTCTAATCAGGCAATCGAACGCTGAAAATGTGCCAGAGATGACTGCACGTGAAATGACGGAGTGGGAAAATGTACAGTTATGTTGCTCAAAAGAAAATATGAAACTATTTCCCGACTTTTGTTGTTGAAAATCAGAATAAGTTCGTTTGACTAATAATATTTGGTGGCTTATAAGTGTGATTAAAATTTACATTACGCGTGAATATACAAAAAACCTCACACCGTCGTGATGTTATTCAAATTGTTTTATTCAAACTCACCGATTCTGCAAATAGTACTTTTAAATACTCGTCGGCAGAATGGCGGAAGATAGACTGGTGAAGATGGGAAGAAACAGAAGACCTAAAGGAAGGAGAAGGCTGAGTCGTCCTAGAACACGATGGAAAGAAACTTTATAAATTTATGGTATTCTGAACAACGTACAATCTGAACTCGTGAAAGTTGTTACATGAAACGTCAGTTGTTTTTAAATACATTTCCTTTGTTTAAAAAGACATCCTACAGCCTAAAAAAAGAAAGAAGAAGAAATACTCGCCTAGTCTCAGAAACGCTCGGACAAAATGAGGAACTCATTATAACTATCATATTAATATGCCAATTGTTTCAGTGTGTGTGGGCATGTAGGTGTTTGTTTCAGAAGAAGAGCTGAACCATTCATTACATCCCAAAACACATATTATTCGAAACTATCCAACTCACCATAATGTTACTATTAGGCGGCGACAATGTTGCCAGGAATTGTCGGACGACGCGAGGCGGGACCAGGTAGGGTGAGCAAACAAGCAACATGTTTGGGGACGATATACACAATGTGATCCAAAGTATCCGGGCACGTCCAAAATGTTGTTATGGTGCTATCGTTATTTCATGGAAGGGGCTTGTACCCCTTGTTGTTTTGTGCGGCACTATCCCGACACAGGCCTACGTTGATGTTTTAAACACCTTCTTGCTTCCCTCTGTTGAAGAGCAATTCGGGGATGGCGATTGCATCTTTCAACACGATAGATGTGTTAATACTGCACAGCGTGTGACGGAGTGGTTACAATACATCTCTGTAATGGACTGGTCTGCACAGATTCCTGACTTGAATCCTATCGAACACCTTTGGGATGGTTTGGAACACTGACTTCGTGCCAGGCACCACCGACTTACATCGAAACGTACCTCTCCTCACTGCGGTATTCCCTGAAGAATGGGCTGCCATTCCCCAAGAAACCTTTCAGCACGTGATTGAAAGTAGGCCTGCGAGAGTGGAAGCTGTCATCAAGGCTAAGGGTGGGCCAACGCCATATTGAATACCAACACGAACTGTAAGTCTTTTCAGCTACATGTCCGGATACTTTTGATCACATAGTGTACGTGCTGTGCAAAGTGACAAGAGTGTATTGCGACTGGTTATTTTGTTTCCGGACGCATCGATTACTACGGACGTTCGTCTCGTAAGCATAGTGCATGTTACGTCACGGGAGATCGCGATTTGCCTCATCCGGTGTGATGTGAAATGCGGCGTCGGCTTGGGAAATTTCCCACCTCCAGGAATTCACATTGGCAGGGCACTGTCCCAGCCCGAACACGCTCTAATCCCCCAACAGGTCTCTCTACGTTGTATGGTAGTGAAAGAGTGCATACGAAATACATTTACGTGTATATGTATGCGTGTAAGGCGAAATGAGGGGGCAATGAAGAGGAAGGAAAGATCGCGCTTGGTCCGTGGCCCATTTATTAGTGTACTGCTCCAGCATTCACCTAATATTGACTGGAGAAACAGCGGGAAACTACCCGTTAGAGCAGTCGGCCGCTAGACGTGTCCTCCTGACATATTGAATTCGACCCAGCTATCTACGATTAGCTATTGTCGAAAATCCGTTCGCATTCAGACTGTAACTTTTGGATGTCACTGTAGTGGCAAAGGTTGTTGCTGTGAACCGTTGCAGTTTGTCCGTGCGTTCTGTGCAGTGCGGGGAGGCCATACGGTACAGTCGGCTGGTAGACGTTTCCTCCTGACCTACTGAATTCGACCCAGCTATATACGATTGCCGAAAATCCGTTCGCATTCGGACTGTCACTTTAGGATCTCCCGGTCAGAGCCGCTGTAGAGGCAAAGGTTGTCGCTGTGTGTCCGTGCGTTCTGTGCAGTGTGGGGAGGCCATACGGTTGCAGTCAGAACGGGTGGAACGGCGAGAGCGAATAGTGTGAGCAGCGTGTATTGTGGGCTGGATAAACCGGGCAGTGGCAGGCGGGGCGAGAAGAGATTGGACAATAGGAGTAGTTGGCTAGGGGGGGGGGACTGTGTAACGGATAATTGTGATAAACACCAGTCTCTGTAATCAGCTAATTATAAATTCAGCGGACTTTACAAGCTGAATGCTATGCTTACAAACTATGCTTTCATTCGTACCCCTTTGCAAAAGCAATTAAAAGTTCAACGACCTTCGCTAATTATAGGGGGTATCATAATTGTTAGTTCTTCACACTCATTTCACAAAATATCCTTCTCGGTTTTTAGAAACGTCATTTGTATACATTGTCCTCCTAGCATGGAAATCATACGCTAAAGTGCGCTTTTCGGAACGGGAGAGATCAGGTCTGATAATCTCTTCACCTGAAATTACTGCATGTGAATGGAGGGGTGGTTCGGCGGTCGTTCCATTATGCACTCGCATGTGTCTCTGGGCCAGTTTAGGGGAACAATCCGCCACCGCGAGTGCTCCGTGATGACCGCCATTTCGCGTTCTGATCGATATAGATCCCGCCCTCGCCAACACGAACAACGCGTTAGCGCGATCGTACGGATCTGCATCGTAGGTTGCAATCGCCCATAATAACCCGAGTTACTTTACCACTAACCCCAAAACGACTCTACGCAAAAATAGCGCTGATGGCAGCATAATTGGGAAGAGAATTGGCATAATGCAGTGAACGTCAATGCGAACAGCGGTATTGTTATCCGATGAGTGCGTGAAAGTGCACCTTTCCTGTAATGAGGGAAGTTGACATTAGAAATACCTGCAGTGAAAACAATAGCTATTTAATATCTGATTATGAATATACATTTTGAAAATGCCTTGTATTATTATTATTATTATTATTATTATTATTATTATTATTATTATTATTATTATTATTATTATTTTGTGTTATTTAAGGTCGCATCAACTACTAGGTCATTAGCGATTATTATTATTATTATTATTATTATTATTATTATTATTATTATTTCATTTATTTGTTTCTTTATACAATAAGAGATTTACGAGTATATTGACCTAGGTCTATTAAAGAAATAAAGATAGAAAAAGTACTTCACGTTACTTAGACTATTATAATTAATGCGATGAAAAATAATGCGATTCGTTCTAGTTTTTGTCATACTCTGACTGATCGTTAATCAGACGTTTTATTTTTCTTGTCCGTCTCTTTAAGACAAATTATTTCAAACCTTAAATTGGCCTTCGGTTTATCGCCGGACAGAGGTTACTCTGATAAGAAACTCATTAAATTAACATATTTACAACTTATAATGTGACTTAATTTTAAACTTGTTACCACACAATTATTAAGATTGAAACTGTTTCGTACACCATATGTTCCCATCATCAGGCTATTATAAAATCATTAATTCGCTTCTATGATAAGCACGCTCAGTGCCCTAAAATGTTGCTAATAAGTTTAATAATCAAACTATATTTTCATTTGATTTTCACTTTTTTATTTATTGGAATATAATCGAACATAGATCAGAACTGCAGTACTTTTTACACTTGTAATTTTGCATGACTTAGATTGAAATAGGCGTTGAGTTTGGTTGAAATACGAAAAGATTTTATTAGAGATCTTGGTGACGAATGGTATTATGTATGGGATACTTAATTCTTTATGCAACTGTAAACTCGAAACGAACCAGGGGTTTTTTTGGTATTATTCTGCGGTCTCATAAGGAATATTTCGGATTTTAAAACAAGATCCAAACCAGCTTTTGTTCGTTCGTCACAATATTGTTTAAGACAATTGAATAGAAATTCTCTATTATATATAATTAAAAAAATAGTTTGTGCTCCGTATTCGGTAGAAGGGCGTCCTTCCGAATCAGCAGCTTCAGAACCATTTGAAAGGCGGACGGTGCCCGGGAGCAGAAGCGGCGATGCCATTGGCGAGGACGCCGTGGGGGCTGACTGTGACGGAGGCCGGAGGGCCGCTTTCACCACGCGGCGCGCCCTGTTGCTCTCCCGCGCAGAGCAAATAGCTGCGTCCGGCCGCGCTCTATGCGCATCGCCTCGCATCGCCTCGTCCATTCGGATAAAGGTTCCGTCGCGCGCCAACTGCCTTCGACGCGCGCGCGGAACGGCTCTGTTTTCGACGCCGCATTCAAAGCCCCCTGCAGTCGCAGCTGCCAATGCCACGGCCCTTCGGCGCCTCCCTCCCCCCCCCCGGCCGTCATGCAGTTGTTGTTAAAGGGACTCGTTGATGTTTGCTGGAACAACCCGCTGGAATCATTATGCCGCTGTTCGCATTGTCGCCCTCTGTTATCGGTGGTGTTTTTTACGGGAAAGGTTTTTCACTAGAAATGTACGAAAAAAAGGAAGTGTTAAGTATAAGGAGTTATTTACCTAAGAATACATCGGGTGATGGTTAAAGAATATGTTTTCGACGCCGTATTCAAAGTCCCCTGCAGTCGCTTCTACAAATGCCAAAGCCCTTCTGCGTCCTCCCGCCCGTTATGCAGTTGATGTTATTAATGGTACTCATTGTTGTTCCCGGAACCATCCGGTGAAATCATTATGCCGCTGTTCGCATTGTCAGCCTGTTTTCGATGGTGCTTTTTACTGGAAAGGTTTTTCACTAGAAATCAACAAAAAAAAGGAAGTGTTTAATTGCTACAAAAGATTCCATCGGTGCGAGAAGTACAATAATGCTGAGGAGTGTGAAGCAAGGGCAGTACTATTATATATCGATCTTTTTCCTCAGCGATTAAAACTAACTAGCGTGCTGGTAACACGATGTACTGAGAGTAAACCTTAAAAGACAATGTTCAATGAAAAAACGAAACAAATATAAAAAGTCATTCGCCCATTGACAAAGAATACATCGGGTGATGATTAAAATAATATATATTCGACACCGCATTCAAAGCCCCCTGCAGTCGCTTCTACAAATGCCACGGCCCTTCTGTATCTCTCCGCCCGTCATGCAGTTGGTGTTGTTAATGGGACTCTTTGTTGTTGCTGGAACAAGCCACTGGAATCATTATGCCGCTGTTCGCATTGGCCTCTGTTATCGATGGTGTTTTTACGGGAAAGGTTTTTCACTCGAAAACTACGAAAAATGAAAGTGTTTAATTGGTAGAAGAGATTTCAACGGTGCGAAAAGTACGTGCCAGAAGTGCAATGATATGGTAGAATGTAAATCAGGGGCAGTACTTTTATATATCGATGTTTTACTCCAGAGATTAAAACTTACAAGCTTCTCGGTAACATGTTATATTGAGAGAAGACTTTGAAAAGACAATATTGAATGAAAAAAGTAAACAAATTTAAGAAACTATTTATCCATTGAAAAGAATACATCGCATGATGGTTTAAAAAAAATATATTTTCGACGCTGCATTCTAAGTTCTGTACAATAGCCGCTGCCGATGTCACGGTTTTTTGCGTCCCCCCGCCCGTCATGCAGTTGATGCTATCAATGCTACTTGTTGTTGTTGCTGGAACAACTCGGAGGAATCATTAAGCCGCTGTTCGCATTGTCGCCCACTGTTAGTGGTGGTGTTTTTTACGGCAAATATTTTAAACTAGAAATCTACAAAAAAGGAAAGCGTTTAATTGCTAGAAGACATTTCAATGGCGCGAGAAGAACAATAATGCAGAAGAATGTAAACAAGAGCAGTATTTTTATATATCGATGTTTTCCTCCGGAGATGAAAACTAGCTAGCGTTTCGATAACACGATGAACCAAAACAAAACTTTAACAGTAAAATATTCAATTTTAAGCAATAGATTTCTATTCAAAACTGTTAATGGTAATACATTTCTGGCATTGAATTAATTGTGTAAGGTATGCAGTGCATTCATGAACATATCGGATGAACTTTTTAGTCTTACAATATTATTTGTAAGCAGTATACGAGAAAGTAAAATATATAAAAGTTAATAAATAATACGGTACTAATAGCGTTGGTAAATATATGCATATAGACCGAAAAATATATAATAGTAATTATTAAACACTGTGGTATTGTAATATTCTACACATATATAAAAGTCCTAGATTATTTTACTGGATATGAAAGGCAGCCGTCATTATTACTGTTATTAGTGCAGCGTTACAACAATAGGTTACAACCAACAACAATGACCGCTCCTCTATTTGTTATCGCATTGAACATAATTAAAGGTTGTAGAGTTAAATATAATTGAAGATTAAAATGAAATAACATAAATATAATATAAATATAATAAATAGAAGATAAAATTGAAAAATATACAAATTCTAACTTACTTAGCATCCAACTACATACATTGGGACCGGGAATACTGAAGTCCTGCAATCTTTATTTCATATTTATTTCTAATAGATTTTAAATAACTTGTAAAAGATTAATTTGTAAACGTGTAACAAAAGCTCCAATGTAAGAAACGAACAAAGGAACTGAAATCAAATACATACTCTAACTTACATTGCAGCCCACTGCAGGATTTTACGAGCGGGCGACAACGTTTGACGCCCAACTATTAAAAAATTACTTATATTTTCGAAAAATTCAACATGACCTTATTTGAAGATCTGTTTTTAACGAATACGTATTATTAAGAAAAAAACGAAACATCGGTTTCAAATTCAAGGGACCGCGAAATCAGCTCGATTAATCAGATCTATTAAGGCATATCAGTTTTTGAGGAAATCAGCTGAACGGTTTAGCCACTAGCGTTGTTCATAGACAGGCGGATCATACGAAGAGACCGCTTAGACAGCTACTGCTTGACTTGCTGGCAACATAACGGTAGGTTATGTCCTTCCACTGAATTCATTAATGGGTTCATTTACGTTTAATCTCTTGTAAGTGGCTTCATCACTATCTCTTTCAATGACATTGTCCTAAGTGCCATCATTTGAATACCGATATCTCAAACTGGCCCCTTCTTGAGGGAGCTGCGGAGGTAGTCCGTAGGTTCATCTCTGCTATTCTAGCAGGTTATTGATTGGAACATCTGTCTAAGAAGGAAGGTTGAGGGTTAACAGGAGACGCATGGTGATTGGGTCTATCCCATTATGTTCCAACACGAAGGATCAGGGAATGACGCAGCCTAGTTGCAACGCGCGCTTGCCTACCTCGTCAACCCCTTCGCCACCCTGGCAGGTCAGGTCAACACGGCGAAGAGGACGGTAAACAACCATGCGTAAGCTTCACATGAACCCATGCCCCATCGGCCCGAGATCGCCACTGCTTTGCACGCCTATTGTAGCTAACTCACCCGCCGGGTAAGTTTGTTTCGTAATTATTAAACCCATTCTCCAAAAAGGGATCAAAACTGGTAAAGTTCCCCCCCCCCACAAAAAAAACCTGGTTGAATTAAGGCCATCTAGAAAAAATTAAATTAATGTAATGTACGACAAAAATAATCATTTATCAGGAATATTAATAACAAATTCCTTATCCGTCGTTTAGAAAGGTATTGCCTTGAAATTGTCACTAGCAATGAAAATTGTTGGTATTATTTTTGCTATCACACTGGTTCCTACATCGTAGCGATGAAAAGAGAAATTCTGTCATCAGAGACCTACTAATCTTGGTGGGCGCAAATAATTCAAGACCAAATAGTTACTACTGAAATAGGACAATATGTATGTGTTAATAGCGAAGAACGCTCTCTAAAACAGCCAAAGGGCCTTTCTTCCTGGGGCTTTTGGCTCTCAGCGGCACAAAAATCTCAAGGCAATCCTAGTTCACTGATAAATTTTTAACTTTAATTTCAGCAGATGGAACCTTGACTTTAGAAATTGCATTGTAATGTCTATTTGTAATTTTAATTAATTATTATTTTTAATTTTTATGATTGCATCATGATACTCCCTCCGTGGTAAATCAATTATAGGAGAAACATATTAATGTGACTTAAGTTGTACTTTCTATCAAATACATAAATAGGCAACAAACTTTCAGAATAAAATAAAAATTGTATTCTTTACTACATCGGTGTACTGTGTTTGTAGCTTGTGTGACTGCTTCCAGTACTTTAAGGTCAGAGACACTTGTTGATAGAGAAGCATTTTAACAGATGTATCAGGCGTGTTTTTAAGGCTCCGGTGAAGCAACTGTACATCTGACGTCTTTTGGTCGGTTTCGTATTTTACTGTCTAAGGTATCCTTAAGTTGTCTAAGGTCTTTTTAAATCACGATGTTCCACAAACCTTTTAAAAAATATCATTATTATTATTATTATTATTATTATTATTATTATTTTATTTTCATTATTATTATAATCGTTTTCATTATTTCTGCTGGCCATTTTCTGTCGCGGTCCATCAACAAATGTCGAAGCAGCGCTCCTATTCAAAAGTTATAATAAATGGATAATTGTTTAAATGGTCACAAAATCGTACTTAATAAGTATTTTCTATTTTTCACATTCCCCTTTCCCTTAAACCCACTGAGGCCATCACAACTTCCACCAACATTTCCTCCACCACATTCACAACGACCGCCATCCCGTCTACCTCCTCGCCGCCAATTGCGCGTGTGACGACCACTGTTCATTACACCACCACAACCCCCATACGGCCCACCACAGCCGTCGGTCGCATTCGCTGCCTAACACCACAGTTGACTACCCCCCCCCCCGCGCCACCGCCTCGGCCATCCGCGCCCGAGCGCCTCGGCTGCGGTGGCTCCGTCATCGCAGTTGCCTCCGCCACCGCACCCACCGCCGCCACCGCCGCCGTCGCTGCCAACACGCGTCCCGCCGCCGCGCCGCACACACTTATACAATAAGCAGCGTGCGTGGGGGCGCAACGCCGTTGACTTACGCAAGAGGGCGCGGCCGCGGCCGCGGAGGCGAAGACAATCGCGGCGGTGGCGGTGGCGGCAGCACGGTTGCGACGTAGAGGCGTTTGTGGCGGCGATGGTGTGTAATGGTTAGCGTATCGGACTGTTGTACCCAAGTTGGCGGGTTCAAAGGGCGAAAAAACCCTTCGTACGTCTTCCTCCGGAAGGGAAGTAAAGCCGGCCGTCCCATGTTACTAGATTTACTTGCATGTAAAAGATCCTCAAGCCTAAATGACGCCTCTGAGCTAAATTCAAATCGCCTGTTTCTCGTCCAATCAATACCCTCTTTCTCCGCTAGTTGGTGAAAGGAGCGTAGCGAAATTTGCCTGGTCAGACGGAAAACGGGCCTAATGGCCCGAGTTTCGCCACGTAAAATAAGGCATTAATTCAATTCAATAATTCAATTAGAGGCGATGGTGGATGCTGAAGGGGCGGTGGTGACCTCTCTAGCGGTGGAAGTATTTGTGGTGGCGATGGGTTGCGGCGGCAGCGGTGGTTGTGGAAGCGCTGATCCCGGGGGCGACGTCGGTGGTGGCAATGGTGGATGTGGCGGTGAAGGCGATGGTGGGAGCAGTGGAGGCGGAGGTGATGACTGCCGTGGCAATTGTGAATGTAGCGGTGGCGGTGGTGGTAACGATGGTAGTAGTGGAAGTTGCGGTAATGATGGTGGTGGAGGCGGCGAAGGCGATTGTAGTAGCAACGGTGGATGTAGCGAGTGCGTGGATGGTGGTGGTGGTGGTAGTGGTGGAGGCTGCTGAGTCGATGGTGCAGGGTAAAGGACCGCGGCGGGGGCAGTGGCAGTAGTGGTGGTGACTGGTGGTGAAGATGGGCGGGGCAGTCAGGCAAGTCTGGCATGCGAGAGCAAGGCAAGGAACGAGCTGATTTGAATTTATTATTACAAGCAGTGAGGCTGTGCATTTAAAAGTTAAACATTGTCATTAAAAGTACCTAACATCAGGTAGGGCTAATGCCCTAGTAGCTAATGACTCGGTCATGTTGTTCGCTTTATGACTCAACACGTAATACTCATGAAAACACTTTAGCATTTCTTACATTTCGAATACTTGCATTGATCATAGTATAAATGTTCAAGTAAATAATTTAAAAAAATAGTCATGTGAATCAGGCATGAACCAATTGTCACCGTACTACATAGTTCTGTATGGTAATGACAGGGCTGTTCAATGGGAGGTTATCAATGTTATGAAAATATTCGTTTACGAATATTCAAATTCCGAAGAATCCATCGTAGGAATATAATTTTCCTTGCAGGTACGCGGGATAACGTAATATTCTATAGCCTCCAGTGGAGGTGTTTTTGTGTGGGAAAGGAGGGCTAGTCTCCCCGTATTATCTACTGAATTTCAACTAACTCTCCGCGAAGATACGAAGTATTGTAATGCAGTGTGAGGCCACTTCTATCTCGACCTCTGAGCTTTCATACTGCCGAGCGGTTGACTCACATTTGACATCTGAACGAGTCAGTGACTCCATCCCTGTGTGAAAGGGATCGCACAGTTCGGGCAGACCTGGTATTCGAGCAATTTGCACACCACAAGGGTACATCAGCTTCTCGAAATAGTGTGCTTATGGAAGAGAGAAGAAAGTTAGACTTGTGAAGTTGTTCGAGAAAGTAGTGTGGACATGTGACATTTATATATCGTATTTTTAAGCAATACATTTTTCAGTGGTAATCGAAAAAACCTGAATTTATGAAAAACTTACTGAATTAATTTGTAGTTTGTTAGTGGTTCCCTTTGTCGTAAGAAAGGATATTCATAAACGTGGAATTTTAACTACTGAACAACATACTTCAAAGTTTCTGTTGTACCAAAATTATATAATCATAAAGCTAGTTATTTCTAAGTTAATTTGCTCAATAACCAGAAATAATTGTGTGGAAGTCACGTAATGGAAAATGTATTTGGCTGGATTTCTCGAAATATGAAACCATGAATGGTCACCTTGAGTCTCATGTGGAAAACGTTCAATGTTTAGAACACATGTCAAAATGAGCGACCTAAAGCCCACATATCAGTCAGTCATTATTCAAGCTCACAGTGTTCTTTCTACTGAAACTGATGCGAAGTGACCTCCGTGACCTCTACGTCGTACACCTTCCGCGTCTGTGACCTGGAACAGGGTTTCCAGCTGTCTTATTGCAATGCAAGGTAAGCATTACAGACAGGGTGTGGCGATGGGTGTGCACAGCGGGGGAGACTATAACAAGGGGGTACATGTAGGAGGAGGGTAAATAGGTAGTATCCATCAGGCAAGGAGCAATTAAATTTACTACACAACATCGCACGAAAGTTCAGCGGAGAAAGTACGAGTCTGCGAGGGTGGGGCGAGAACGGACCGAGGAATGCGGCAGGTTACCGGACTGATGACGTAGACGTAGAGAGGTGACTGTCAGGCAGGCGAGGCGGGTCGAAGAGAAGAGGCGAAGACCGTTAGCGGTGATGAGATATTTAGGGAATTAAAAAGGGCGTCGGCATGTATAGGGGAGTGGGAGAAATGAGATGAAGCGAGGCAGAACCCGGTAGGGTGTAGTGGGTCAAACCTGGTAATAATATGGCGGAGGAATAATACTAATGGAGCAATAATACTGACGAAGCAATAATATTGGCGGGGCTAAAACCTGACGAGGCGAACTTGCCGGAGAAAACCTGACGCAAAACCTGCCGGAGTAATAAACCTAGCGGGGCTAAAACATGGCGAGTCATAATCTTCCAGAGTAATAAAGCTGGTGGAGCAACGAACTTGGTGGGGCTAAAACCCGGTAAGGCTAAAACCTGGCGGAGCAAACCTGCTGGGGAAAATATGGAGAGGAAAACCTGGTGGAGGTAGAAACTTGGCGAGGAAAAACCAAGCGGGGCAGGATAGGGTAGGAATTGGGCGTAGCGAGGCGTGGGGAACCGTGGTGAGGAGGGGAGGAGCATGTGGGGAAGGGAAGCGTAGAGCGGGGCAGTTCGGGCGGGGCGGATCGGATCGGATCGGATCGGATGGGATCGGGGCGG
>BOPP01000059.1:4453654-4472869 GCA_017312745.1 Gryllus bimaculatus
CGATATTTGCGTATGTTCACAAAATGACAATGCGCGTTATTACTTTCTCCTTTATTCTCCATAATTATACTAAAATGTATCCTTTATGAAGGCGTGAAGTTGCGTTCGGTTTACAATTAGAGAACATCGTGCTTTATGCAGTATAGCAAGCAACGAGCGTTTAAAGTTCTTCATTTGTTCGTTGACCTTTTCGCCTTGTAAGACTTCTTTGAGTTCATAATAGATGTTATCTGAATCTTTTTTAAAAATAAGATTTAAATGCCAATGGGGAACGCCGTAGTGACATCTAGGATTTTGCATTCTGTCCTTCAGTTTTTTTCAGATTTCTTCTTCATGTTTTTATTTTTGTGCATATTGTCAACATTACACAGAGAGAATATTGGAGATTGGCAAAGAACTGTCTCCATAGTTTAAATCGCTTGTAAGTTGACAGGTGGAAGTATTATTAGTTTCGACAAAAGTCGTTCCAGCCAAAGCGTCCCGAATATATAGAAATTACAATATGGAAATGTAGAAAATATCATTCAATGATTCTGGTTCTGATGACATGAGTCTGTCGGATGTAGTTTCTAAATTTTAATGTAAGCTTCCTCGAAATTGTGTATACATATCATACTTGGTGGATGAATGCAGGCTGCTCTGTGAAAGACCTTGTGAGCGTTGTCCCATAGCGGGACATGGCTGGAGTTTGGCCGAGTTTGAAGTGAGTTCCGGCCTAGTTATTGTCGATATCGTCGCAGCAGGGCACGTGCGGGGAGAATGGCGGGCTCTGGAGTCGAAGCAGGACGCCGGTTCAAAGAGGGGGAAGCCCGGAGCGAGTGGGAAGATGGGGGGAGGGGGGCGAGGGGAGACACGACGTCTAGCCGGGAGAATTTTTTGGGGATTACTTTTTGGTGCCCCTTGCGTCTCCAATGGTTGAGGTGGGAAGCGTAATAGGAGATGTGTGTTGTTCAATTGGCATTCTTTTTAAATGCCCGACAGTGCATTGTTAAGTTAAAGTTTGTCGTATGAAAATATGTTGAATGGCGTAGATTCTTTTCGGGTGATTATTTGTGGATGGGTGGATATTTATTGTCAGTTGTCAGTGGTGCGAAAGCTGTGTCTGTTGCTGATGATCTAGACTAGGTAGATAATACTGTTGTAGGCATTTAAGAATATTGTTGTGAATCAGACCTTAATTGTGTACAAGTTTCTATCTAAGATACCAGATACTCTTACTCTGTATCTTGAGTGGAAATTGTGAGAGATGTCGTTAACGCAGAGAAGATATTACGTTATGTGGGTCTTCCATTATATAAAAGTAATGTTAGTTTAGTTGAGTAAGGTAGAAGACGCCTGAGTATGGAGATAGGGATTTCACACTGTTTTTCCGGAGAAAACTGATGCGGCTTATACATTTAGAATGTGGCACTTGATTAAGATATCTAAGAATGTATTATGTATTTTACCAAGATAAAGGAATTATATTTTATTGAATACGTGGGTTTGGGATTATGACCGGTATATCCAAAAAGTTTCTAATGGCGTGTATTAATTCACTTTTTTCATTATTTCGATCTAGAGAACGGTGAAATACATGATCGATACGTATTTTTCGTAAGGAAAATGGAGAATTAATTTGAATGTAAATATATGTTTAGGATTGTTGGTGGAACGAAAGAGAAATAATATATGATTAATCAATTGTAAACTATCGAAAATTAATTCCGGATCTGGACACTCGTTCTAGAGAAATATTATGGTTGAAAGTATTTACACGCTTTGATGTTTTGTAGCCCTTCTACTCTCTCTTCCAAGTTTTTTTGAGATTAAAAAATTCTAGCGGCAGACTGTGGAAGCGCCATGAGCGTTGCGGCACATGGGCGTCAGCTTGTTGAATGGCGAAGTGGCGTGACGCTGCAATGTGCGACCGCGAAAAACGTCACGCGTATGAAGTGGCGGTCCCTCCCAGAGGGCCTGGGTAAGCCGCGGCCAAAGGCTCTGCGGGGCGACGCGGCTGCGGCCGGCGGCTGGCGGCGGCGGAGGCGCCCCCCGCTGGTGGATTGCTATACCAGAAACCTTCTGCAGTCTGGAAAAGCGAAGTTCATAGTTGGGTCAGGAACGGACGTGCAAAAATGCGGAACTTGACGGCGAACGTTGTGTGCAGTAGCCCGGAACAGTGGATTTTGCCCTATATTGAATACGACGTGTTCTAGTTTTTAGTTGGTGATAAAACATAGAAGAAACCAAAAAAACACCAAAAAACCACAAAACAATATTTCATTTACCTATTTTATAGATTCGGGAACAAGTGAAGCATCTTTTTGGTGAACAAAGACATGTAATAGTAATACATAATACGCAATTGGGTGGATAACAGAAATGGAAGATTGTTAAGATTGGTAGGACATTAAGCTTTGATATTTTAATTCTAATTGAATGGCAGTATTTTAGGTGTGTATCTACTCTGACGCAATGAAGTTATGTACGTTATGCTGTTAATCTTTTTTTGTGAATGATGCAGAATGTGATGAATATTAGAAAGTTCGTGTGTAAGTAATGGTATCTGAGGTTTATGTTTCTTAGGATAATTTTAAGCCTCTTTTTTTGAAATACCTCTTTTTATGAATTATGAACTTATAGTACTATCGAAGATGATTTTGGTGTCTGGTTTTTTGAAATGAACGCACAGACGCGAACATCTTCTTTTTCTTACCGCAAAGACCAAGGCATCTGAATTTTCGCCTAAATGTGCGGTCAGGTTACATTATTAGGGCAACGGAACTCCAATTTCTGCATATATTGCCCGAGAGATTCAACTTTTTTCTGTATTAAGACAAAGTACCAACTCACGTAATGGCATAAAAAAGGTGAAGGAATAGTGGTGTTTTATATGGAATGAATGTGAGAGATGAATGAATGAAGGAAGTGGGCGACATCCTTGTTTGCACAACACAGATCTGGTGTTGAACTGTGGATTTCAGTCCTGTGAACGCAGATCGAAGCGGATATAACTGTTAGGCTGAAGCTATAGGTGAATGCCGTGGAGGAGAGAAGATACGACGACATAAATCAATTTTAAATGTAATACAAGATCGAGCATCAAAAGTGGACCGAATCGGTTTAATGTGAATCGCAGTAATATGTATACTGTAATGTTTAAATTACATTTTTTTCTCAAGGTTTTAGGCATCTCATCGATGACTCGTTAGCAACGAATTTCAATGCGTATAATAAACATTTTTTTTTAAATTTTAACCTGCCACGGATAATTGGGCTTTATTTCACAGGATTTTCATGAAACGGCCTTACCTTACTAAGGTTTGTTGAAAACGGACCTTTTTTGTGTTTGGAACAACGCGTTGTGGCTTGTGTGATGTGTCATGATTTGTTGATGAAGATAACTTTGTGTTTCTTTTCTCAAGTTTGTATCCCGTCGAGAGTAGGAAAAGCCATTCACTTTCGAAACCATTGTTGCTCTCTAGGTTTTCCGGTTGTCGGCTGGCTTTCTATTCTGGTGCATTGAAGCTTCTGCTTGCCGGCATGAAGAAGCGTGTGGCTCTGATATTGAGAGGGCAGAGGGGGTGGAAGTCGGAGCGGAAATCCACGACTGTACGCGCTTCCGGGCGTTCGGGCAGCAAGCCCACGATCCGGTGGGCGGCCGGTGTATAAGACAGTTTCTATTGATGGCGGAAGGTTCACTTTACGCAGACAAGAGGCATGGAACATTGGTCTCCGAGATAAGGGGATAAACGGAACGCGTGCGGTTGGTGGGTTCTCATAGAGAGGATAAACATGTTGGGGGGGCCGGGGGGGGATTTCGTTCTGTGATGAAGGACGGGGCAGAACCCACGAAATTTGCGAATTAGAGGTTTGGTGCTACGGAGAGGAAAAATGTTCAATCGGCTATACGATTGCGTGAAACAGGGCTTGCATAACGCTTGCAGGCGACCCCCCTCCCGCCGATCCATGCTGGGCCTAGTCCTGCGCGGGCGGTCGAAGGGTCACGGGTGGTGGGTATATGGAGCCTCGCTCAGAGGGCTGAGGCTACGATTGACGACCTGTGCCGTTCCCTCTAGTGGCGTGTAATAAATCATTTCAATCCGAATTTCTTATTCAATTACTAATTTTTTCTCGCGAAGCGATGATAACTATTTTTTTTCGGTTTTTCTTGTGCCCCTGAGACAACACGAATATATTTTTAAATTGTCATTGGGTTAACACATTACGTTAAATTAATACATCTGTTATACGTTTACACACTTTCATACCTACTGTTGCAAAATAGGAAAGTACATAGCCCTGAGCAGACATAAACATGTACAGAGACATATAAGTATAAAATGCTTATTTAAACAATTATGCAACTAATATATGATATATATACTAACTATATATATATATACGTTAATATATATAAATATATACTTAATATATATATATCGTTTTAGAATATTGGTCGAACGGTCTTAACACTATCATTCTTGGGACAAATAGAAACGATTAGTATTAATGGATTTTATTTTGGAATTTTTGGTTACAACAACAGGTAAAAGGAGCCATGTTCGCTGAAAGACAATGAAATATTATACGAACTTTTTTGCTTATAATTCCCGTATTGTAGAATTTGGTGTTATCAATGTGCTAGTTTTGTTTTATAATTGTACGAACGATTTTCTTTTATTTTTAATTAATAATGTTATGAGCAGATCACAGATTCCTTTATGATAAGATAGAAAATGTTAGCATGGGTAAGCTGAGTGGTAATCGTATGAGGATCTTTTTAGATTAGCCGATTGTGGTATTAATGATTGTTAACAATCGTTTATCATTAATTGCATCATTAATGTGAATATTATTTTTCAATCCGTTGTAAAATAGCGGTCATTAAAGCACGTTATCTCTCTTAAGGCTACTGATAGCTTAAGTGCTATCAGAATGAGAAGGCGTGTAAGAAGCTAATGACAATTAAGTAATGGGTAAAACAATCATTCGATATAAATATCGCCTTTTACGTGATTGATTCTATAAGTGAGTGCAAGAGGCGCGCTAGACGTGTTAGGCGGTCAGATAAAGTAGCATCAATAGTGTAGGCTGTGTGATCCGTTTCGGTCGGAGCGGATGCGGGTTGACTCCAGTTAGAGACACAGCGTGGAGATCCCAGGCGGCGCGGAGCAGAGTGGTGCTAAGGCGGGCGGCGGCGCTGGGGGCGCGGTGGTGACGGGTTTTTATTCACACGCTAGTTCGGTGCAGACGGCTGATATGTCGCGTAGCCCAGTGCTGGCTGTGGGTGGCGAGTGGTGGTGAGCGGAGACGTCGTTGCGACGCTATGGTATACACCCAAGTCTAAGAGATCTTCGCAGAGCACGCGGTGCTCGCGCTCAGGGTATGCGTGCGACTGCCGTCGCGCGTACGTGCGTTACGCTCGGGCTAGCGGTGCGAGCTGTAGAGGTCGTGCCGACGACATCAGCGCAAGACGACGGCAGAAACTTCGGGAAGTACGGCGGCTCTTCGACGCCGCGGCCCCCGCATTCGCCTGAATGTTTGATTGTAGAAATCATGAATAACTACCGATCATCACAACAGCGGGCGCTAGAACATTCTCCTCCAGACAGCGGTTCACGCGAATCCCCCCGTTGGCGTGTGGCCGCGGCTCGCGAAATCCGGCCTGCGTGCTCCGCGGAGGAAGCCGGGCGCGGAAGCGGCGCGGGCTGTAGCAGTGCAGCGACCGGACGTTTAGCGCAACACCGACCGGGTGCGCACCGGAGGCTGCAGCCAACGCTTCGCAGGAGTAATAGGGCTCATTGGAAAGCGGCGGTACCATTTATTTTCACGTCAGAGTTGTGGTAGATTGCTGCTGTGCGCCGCTTGAGTAGGGTGGTGGTGCGTGCTTGAGGATCTACTTCATATGTGGCAGGTATTAGCGTCGCGAGTGAGAGGCCTAAGGCGGAGTGTGAGCTTGAGGGAGCGATAGAGCGAGAGGGAGAATGAGGGGAGTGGGAGTGGGCGGTGCGACGTCGCAATTCCGGGCAGCGGTGGTGACTGCACTGGGCGCCACGGGGCTGGCCTGGAGGCTCTCGCCCCCCTCCCCCCACCATCGGACGCCTGCGCCAGCGCAGCGGGCGGGCGCAGTCTGTACACGCACACCACACCTACACCACCACCTCACCCCCACCAGCTGCCCATTGCCGGCTCTTTCATCACGGAAACAAATTCTAACTCGCGGCGCATATCGTCTTGGAAATGCTTCGCCAGCCTCGCACTTCAGCCGCTGCTGACGCGGTCACAATTTTACATAGACGATCAACAGTTGAGCAACTCCCGAGCTATACGTATCGAGATGCAAATGACAATTCTATTAAGGTGTTATATCTAAAAATATTCGAAGAGTTATATTATTCGGTAGTGGACGTTCCCGACAAATGAAGATACAATGATTCTTTCTTAAAAATGTTTTCTGTTCGACATACATCGATATATATATATATATATCGGTGAATTAATATATAAATATATATATATGATATTACACAGACACCACACACACAACACACCACAGTAACTGCGCATTAATATACAGTATAAGAGCAACGGATCTTGAAACGCAACATACTTTAGCCAGCCCTTTTTTTATATAATTTTTAAAAAAGCAAGAATGCATTACGTTTATCTTTCCTTGCGAATGCAGGGCACGGGCCCCGAGGATCTCTGCCGGAAAGCACCGAAGGGCGAGTGCTGGTTGCGTGGCGTCGCCCGCGGGGGAGGGCCCTCGCAGCCTCCGAAGCTTTCTCTTGAGGCCGGCTTCCGACGGGGATGCGAGCGATTTAAGAGCGAGCGGCGCTTCCGCATCGGCGGCTGGGGCGGAACGGGTTCACCTCTGCCCCTCCCACCGGCCCGCCTTCCTTTCGCGCTTTGCGCGCCAGGCCCTACTTCGACTCGTATTGTGGCGCGCGTATTTTGCTTGCAGTACGCAGCTTATATGGATCTCAAGTACATTTATTCTTATTCAACAAATACGAACGGTCATAATCTGGCAAACAAGCCTATTTAATACTGCGAAAGCCCTTCCCCCAACGACTCAAGCTTGGTATAATAATTCTTCTTTTCATTTTGGTGGAACTTTATGAGGATTTTTATAGGGAAATAATGGGTTAAGGAATGTTTGTAAGTAGTGTCAAATGAAAAGAGCAAGAGAGAAAATCAACTACAGATAAAAGAATGCGCGCCCGAAATCGGTAATGAACAGCGGGGTTGGGCGGGGAGGCAGGCGAAGGGGCCGGGACATGCAATGCACCTGTGCTCTGTTTGCTGGCCGTCGCCCCTATCAGAGGATGACGTCAACGCGCCAGTGGGACTCTCAAGGGATCATTTTGTCTCAATAGGCTTCTGCCTTCCGCACAAAGTGTACTCGAGAGATTCCTTTAGGCAAAACGTAATAAACTTTTCCTTACTGTTCAATAATCTGGAGTATAATCGTTTTCACAAGTTTAGAATAGAAAATTATTTTGCATTGAATTGGCAAACGCTTTATTATTTAATTTTGTACGGGTAACATGGGGTGACCTGGTGTGATCGTCCGGGAGGTACGAAATGTGTGAATATGGGAAAGGCCATTATGGCAGTGCCCCCCTGAGGGTATAGTGTTTTTTTGTATATATGCTTATATAATTGTGAGCGAATATCATAGTTCAGCTAATTATATATACTACATCATACTGTTCATCATGAGTCAGGCTGGACAGCAAGGCGTGTTGGGCGCCGTTGACGTGAACCGCAATGCAGATAAATAACGCTTTCTAAACGGAACGGATAACCGCACTCAGATATCTATCGACGCTCCCTATTTCGTTTCTTCGCACTCTGGAGCAGCATATGATACTAATTAATATTACTCGCCCATTCATTAAAATGCGCAATATTAGTCACACTCAGTAATTCTTGCTTACTTTATTTCTAATGTTTCAAGGAAGCACGAATCCTTCGTATACCTAATGTTGAAACTATTGCCTCTAGAGTGAAGAGACAGAGCTGTTTTGTCATCAATTTTGCCAATGCTAAAAATGGAAGAGGTAGGCGGGAGGGGGGAGGGGAGCGGCCGGGCCGATCCCATATGTCGCTTCAGAGCTGTAATCCGCCTGACAAGGTTGCTTGTTAAGCGGCAGAATTCGGGTAAACTTTTTGGAAGTGTTTCTCATGCTACTTATTTTGTCTTGGTATTTTACAAGTGTCTTTGGGCAGCGGGGTCGACTCATTTTTCATTACAAGAATATTTTTCATTATATTATAATAATTCTTTCGGGGGATGGTTTTTATTTCTTCGTCCTTACTTTTTTTGCTTAGGGGTGTTGTTTTTACGCTCCCTTTAGTTTTCAGGTTGTGTGTGTGTATTCCAGTTAATTACTTGTTGCTCTAATGTCTAAGGGTGTTCGTGTGCCAGGACCACCTGCCTGCGTTCTTGCTTTGCTGTGCACGTTTATTCGAATGGCTTTTCTTATTATATACGACCGCTTATAGACATTTTCTTTTATTATTCGAGTCGATGTTCCGTATTCTGTTTTTTCGGCTAACTTTTCGCGTGGCCAATTCCTTATAGCGTGACCAGCATCATTGCATCGGACTGGGCGTAGCTTCGTTTCGCATTTTGGCGATTGCTCTTTTCTGTCGTTACTTCCCCGATTCAACAGTGCCCTGGTTTCGGATGGTGCAGCAAGCGCGCGCTCAGATAACACTAGACCAGTCGCATACCCAAGACCGCCGCATACTGCTAGCGTGCCTTCAGGGCTTCCGCTCTTCCGATGCCCTGCTCACATGAACGCGTGTTGGCGAACGCATCCGCAGCAGTATTTTCGCGCGAGAAATCGCCTCGACGAGGATGTTTTAAGCTGTAAAAGAAGCAAGTCGCTCTTCATCTCGCGCGTCTATCGCGATGCATGTAAATAGGCGGTTCTTGGCGATATCTAACGCAGCGGGGTTTCACGAGAAGGCGCGGCGCCACCAAGCTCAAGGCTCACGAGCAATCGGAAAATCGTAGTTGGCGTGAAGCTCCGCTCGAAATGGGGTGCATCGTGCCTTGAACGCCGCGACGCGGGCCGGCGGCGGGCTACGGCGGAGCCGTACGCACGTCAGTCCTGTGTTCCCCCACCCAGCCCACCCGCGCGGGCGCCGCCACGCTACGGGCCGTTGCAAGCGCAGGACGTGCATGCTCTGCGGTCGCGCGCGCGCGCACGCGCGTGGCGCCGTTCCCTGCGGGCCCTCGGACCGCTTGAACCGTCTTTCGCGGGCCTTGCCGGGCTGGTTTTGCGTCTGCGCGCGCAGATGCAAGGGTCCGCGGTTTTCGACGCGAGGAGGCGGAAGGCGGAGGCGAGAGTTTCCTGAATCGGAAGAATAGAGAATCAGAGTCGCTGAGTCGAACTGTAATTGTAACTGGGATTAGTTGTGAAGCGGAATGTCGTGGAATTGCAGTCGATATTTTGAGAATCGACCTGCAAAAATTAATGTTAGTTCATTTTCTAGAAAAAATATAAGAAATATTCTATAAAATAAATGCGGTTTAAATATGGAGTCCTTGAAAAAACAGTTTATTAGGCGAGTATGTCGTCTAATAAGAATTATCCACATTTCGATAATAAATATTATAAGAAAGTTTTTAATATTATTATGACGAAGGTATCGTGGCATTATTTCAGTGAAATATATTTCTTGTTTACACAAATGAATATAGGAAGGTGCGGGGATTTGCAGACCGTAACCCGACGTTGACCCAGCCACACCACACCACACCAAACAACCGCCCCGTTTTAGACGGTGACGTCCGCCTACTCCGCATCTATTTGTTACAGTTATTTATTTACGATTCGTCATTTTTCTAATGTGGTGCTCGCAAGCTCTGTAAACTTGAATACCCTTGCCGGACCTTGGCTCAACGTTTGCATATCAAATCAGTTTTCTATTATCCCTTAAACATGTATGGTAGAATGATCCAGTTGAGTAAGAAAACTCAGACAACTGAGATTAAGCTTGAAAGAACTTCATTTTTCACCTGTTCACTAATGCCGCGTTGGCCAAAGTGAAAATGAAGACATTCCGTGATGGTCCGGTCTTGGCCAAAGAATAATTTTTAAGTTAATTTTCATAGACCAAGCATATCGGGGCTGTACATTCAGGGGCCTTGCCTTAGAAGGGAAAGGACGGGTTTGGTATTCCTTTTTTCTTATATTATATGAAGTTCATAGAATACACGGGCGATTCACAAAGCTGGGTTGATTGATTTCTCAAACATGTATCGTCGATTGACAGCGTGGAAAATCAGTGTGGAATTAAATCAAATAATTTCCGGTTTAATTCCGGCCAAAGTAAAGATGAAGAACTACCGAACTGACAAGCTTCGTTCTTGCGGAGAATTAATATTTTAATAGTTTCCAATCGGCAAGAGAATCTCAGGTGGAAAATCAAAGTGGCGACCGCTATAGGAACACAACGGGTTTCGCACTTTCCTCCATTCTTATTTCTATGATGTATTCATACCAAATACACGCGGCAATATCACGAAATGCTTGATGATTGATTTTAAAGTATGGGCTTATCGCTCTGTTTAGAACCCAAGTGAACAACGCACGCGTGAAAATAAACCCAAGATTATTCGTTTAATACGTCATTTTACGACCTTTATTAACTTTCACATTCACTTCCATTATTACTTCCATTTCGCTTCGAGCCTCTTGCCGGAACCTAATGTAGTTCCGAAGCGGAGTCCGCAAGCGAGCCGGCGGTCTGCGAGGGACGGAGAGGGGAGGGGGGGGCGGGGGCGGGGGGATCTTGTGTCTCCCGTTTCCGCGTTCTTGCCTTTACGGAAAAACCCTTCTTCCTGTGGCGAGACTAATCCTCTACCAAGCGTCCCCAAATAGATGCCATGAGGCACGCTGGCTAATACGTTACATTATTCTCAGTTGTCTGATTTCCCTTCTTCAACGGGAAGTCTTCTAGCTATTACATTGTTTTGAAGGGAATAATAAAAAAATATTGATATACGCAGACATGTCAAGGTCGCGGGCATGGAAACAAGTTTACTAGAGCTTGCGAGCACTGAATTTAGAGAAAATGGCGCGTGATGTAAAAGTAAGGGCTGTACAAATCGCTCGGGAGTAGCGGTACGTCACCGGATATCAGTCCCATGATAGTCTTTGTGAGATGTTAATTGATAGTTATCGTCACAAATTTAAATATATTAATTCTCATTTTCTGTAAGCAAAGTAATAATCCATTAAAATGAAGTAATCCATCAGTCAGGTTTTAAATACTCAACTGAAAGTAAAATTAAACTTTTTGAATTAAAAGTATCTAAATTTTGTAATCGTGTTTAATTTAGAGTGATAAAATAACATTAACTTTTTATATTTAAGACAAAGATTCTTGTCTGTTAAAAGCACTGTCTGTTCGTAAGCGAGAACTGTTAGCTTATAGAGACTTGTTAATTTATTTCACACTATTTCTAAAATAACTGAATGTTTTAACAACACAATACAAAACCAAAACACAACACACCACAAAACAAGAAAAGAATTCGCCATTCAAACATATTTTGCCTCTTGACAAAAATGTTAATACAAGGCAGAACTTAAAAAGAAGGTAAACATTTGGAATACAAACTCGCTGGTGTCTCACCAGACAGCCCAATGGTTCCAAAAGCAGGGCCCCTATTTTTCGTCTTGTAAAATAAACACAATTAAGGTATTTGGTACTCCTTATTTCTTTGGAGTCTAATAAAACACAAGAGCCTACTCTGAAGCCTATGATCGAAATGGCAGAAAGAAGAAAGAGGTCAAGAGACATTTTCAGAATTTAATCACAGGGAAGTCGAAAAGAGAGTTTTAAAAAATTCTGAAGTTAAACAAAATGCAAAGGAAGATTCCATCTCCGGCGGGGAATCGAACGACATGTCCTCCGACTCTTCTGAATTGGAAGTTCTCCCAGGGATATCTTCCCTCCCAGTTGAAGAAGATGCAGAGTGCATGTTTTGCAGTGTAAAGTTTTCAGAGGGCTGTGGGAGCACGGGTGATGTGGCTAATCCGTTCATTCTGGGCTCATGCAGAATGTGCGGGGGATAGAAAAAAATGCTAATGTATGACACCCTTCAATACATATAGACTATGTGAAAGACATGGTATGAGACAATTTATTATATATAAGCTGTTAAACTTGAAATAATTAAAGACGTTGTCATTGCCAACAATATTATTTAATGCAAAAGCAGCTTCGGATGGCTTAGCCATCATCATCAGTTGTCATCATCACTACTACGTCGTTTTTGTGGCTTCCATCCAGCAGACAACTGATGATGATGGCTAAGCCATCGAAAGCTGCTTTTGCATTAAATTATATTGTTGGCAATGACAACGTCTTTAATTATTTTATGAAAAATGCCAAAGATATCACACCACAACACCTATATGTTAAACTTGAATTACGCTGAGCTCAATATATTTGCAGTTTTCATTTATTTTTTCCCATTTCTTAGAAAGACGTTCAAGAGAATGGTAAATGTCTCATTTTCGTTGAAAACGTTAATATTTTGAAAATTGAAAACATTTCAACTGTTTTTCGGCGTCTTTCTATAATTACAATTATCAAGATACAATTGAGTTCTTAATGAAATGTGTTAATCAAAAACAGATCTTCAAATAAGGTCATTTACGACAATGAGTACCTTTTGAGCGTTTGTTTGATTATTTCCTTCGCCCTTTCACTATTTCCTTCGTGCACTTCGTGAACGTAGTTTTAGAATTGTTTTGAAGCAGTTGATTTAGATTTAGATTTATTCAGACAAAAAAAAAGAAAAAAAATAGTAAAAACTGTATGTGACGTGGGGGGGGGGAGTTGGATGCTATGTACGTTAGAACGGGTATATTATTTCATATTTCTATGTTCGTCTCTTCTTCCACGTTTTGTTATAAGTTTTAAAATTAATATTTTAAAAATTATTTAAAACCTATTTTAAATTGCGACCCGTAATTGAGTTAAATGTGAAAAGGAATAGATGATTTCGCTTTACTTAGTAAGATGAGGTAATAAAATGTAATGCATGTAAAAATCGAGTAATTTTTAATAATATTATATTTAGTTATTATATTTTTCTATTTTACCATTGGTATCAACAATGCTAAAAGGCAAAATGTGTATCCAATACGAATTATCGATGATATTGTTGCTTGTAATCCATTGTTGTAACGGCGTACTGATAACAGGAGGCTATAATGACTGCTGTTTCTTCTTGCGCTTTATCATAAACTAATAACTTTGTTTACGGCTAAAATACGCATCGTACATCGTTCGTTCGTTTATGTAGTACGTGGATATAAGGACTTCAATGTCAGAAAGCTGCTTTTTTTAAGCATTTGCATTTTTTTTAAATATATGTATTTTCCATGCTTCGTTTGTTTAAGAATTTCCCAAATGGTAGTTGAAGTGTATGACAGAAATTGTCATATTATAGTATTATATAGCCATTAACAATATAGTGCGTGCGTACGAGAAAGAACGTGCTGTTGAAGCACCACTAGTTCTTCAATGCGAAAAAATTCCACTGTGTGCCACTGCTCCCTAATAGATTGTACTGTGTCTCTGGGGAGCTGGTCCTTTTTCTCTCGCGCCTCCGCTGACCCGTCCGTCGTCTCGGCTGCCAGGCTGCTGGGCCACTCTTCGCTCCGCTTTCCTGTGGTCTTGCGCTTGTCGTCCGCTCTACAGCCATTGGACTCCTCCAACATGGCGTCAATATTTTCACAGTGTCCTCCCCGCTGTCGTTCTCCTGACCTCGGCACCCTTCCCATGTCGTCAACCTGATTTTCCATTGTTCTGTCTGACGTTTTGGACTAGTTTTACGTATCATCTTCCGTCGAAATGATGCCGTTGCAAAGTACTGTCTCACCTATCTGTGGTCACATTAATTATTTATGCTTATTCCTGAATTTCCATCATCGGGCTCAATGCATTTCCCTTTCTTTTTTAACCCAATTTATACTCACGTTGTGCCTCTGCGTTTCACCTGAAGTTTTTTTCCTTTTGCTTCGTTTCGTCCCGCCTTCACCTTCATTGACTCTACTACTTTCGTTTCCTCACGCTCTCGGTTACTATCCCTCCTTCTTCATAGTCATCATCAATGTTCTGCTTTTCACTGCCTTTTTTCCTATTTCGTTTCACATCCTTCCTTCGTCCCACCCGGCCCCAAATCTTTTCTTGAACATTCCACATTCTTGTCTGTATATGCGTCTTAATTTTTCCGGGCACGTCAACTGCTAAGGTTTTTATTTCTGTACAGGTAGTGCATGTTTTTATTACGGGAAGCCATGCTCTTCCCTCCCTCCCGGATGATGAGATCCAGCGCCGACCTACTTCCCCAACCAGGTATCTCTCACCAACGGGGCACCTCCCCAGCCGGGACAAGCTCTAAGGTCCCTATTGATATATCGACATGTGAAGTAATGCAGTGCAAGTAACTGTAAGTGTAAGTGAAAGTGTAAGTGTGTGTAATTAAGGCGTGAAGATAGCACAAGGAAGAGGAAGAAAAAATCTCGCACGCTTCATGGTCTTTTAGTTAAGGTAATCTATCGCATTCGCCTGCTTTTGATCGGAGAAACCATGGAAAACTACCGATCAGAACAGCGATCTGCTGGAATTCTCCTCCAAACAGGGCTGCCTAGTTGATGTCGACAGTCCTGCCATCGTTAGGACTCGAACCTCCCGGTCAGAGGCTCTGCAGTGACATCAATGGATGCCCTGAGGCACCCGAGCCGGTAATATATTTGTATTTGTAGATTTCCGCGGCCGTGGTCATTGGGTACTTGGCTGCCCGGGTTAAGGAGAACACCACACATTGAGCAGTATAGCTCTAAAGATGGCCACAACTTGATGACCGAAACGTCAGCTCGACCGACTGAGACGCAGCGAGATTCTGGAGCAGTATAGCTCCGAAGAAGGTCACAACACGAT
Source organism: Gryllus bimaculatus (assembly GCA_017312745.1). Taxonomy (NCBI): domain Eukaryota; kingdom Metazoa; phylum Arthropoda; class Insecta; order Orthoptera; family Gryllidae; genus Gryllus; species Gryllus bimaculatus. Next base: position 4,468,616 of record BOPP01000059.1, read on the forward strand.
GGCTAAAACGTCAGCTCGATCGACTGAAACGCGGTTCATCCCTGCCAGCCAAGTATCCGGTAACATGCCTCTTCCTGCGGACTCCTCTTCCGTCCTCTGCCTCTTCCCTGTCCTGTCTCGCTCCGCCCACCCGTTCGCGGTGCGTGTCACCGGCGCCGCGCCGCGCCGTCCCGACCCGCCTTCGGTCTACCAAGGCGCCTCCGCGGGTAATTCGATTTTCGCGCCTTTCCTCCCCGGCGCGGCGCGCCGTCTGATCTCATTGCGGCGCGGCGGTCGACGCCGGGGCGGCTGCCTGGCACTGGCGAGGCACGCTCCGCGCCGGCGGCGGCGGCGGCCTGGGAACAATGGTTTCTGAACACTGTGGAAAGAACTTATATGTCTAAATGGTCGGACTTAGAGAGATGGGTCAAGGCATATATATTATGAATAATTGAACACTTAAAAGACACTTTTCCTATTTCTCACCAATAAACCAATTTTTATGTGTGGAAATTGGTGAGCCTAACCTGCAGCTGTACCAGCTTACACTAGCGCCTCCTAGAGTAGCACCCTCGAGATTTGTCCCCTGTTTTGATGGAGAGTTCGAAGGCCATGGATTGCACTTTCAGTACTCGTTGGGAACGGGCTACCCGTGTTGTCTTCCGATCTTCTAACTTTCGATTGCCTTCTTAATCTCTATGAGGACACGGAGAGTTGTCTCAGGGTATCAACTGACGCCACTGCACTCCTGACCAGGAGGTCCTATGTTCGAGTCCTATGTTCGAGTCCCGACTGGAGCAGGATTTTCGACACTGGCTTGTCAGATAAGTCAAATTCAGTCGCTGTCTGGAGGAGAATTCTAGTAGACGGCTGCTCTGATCGGTAGTTTTGCGTGGTTTCTCCGATCAACCCACCAGGTGAATGCCGGAGCAGTACCCTAACAAACGGGCCACAGACCGCGCGCGATCTTTCCTACCTTTTCTTTGTCGTATCCTCTCCTCTTACACACACACATACACACACACACACACACACACACTAACACGCACTACACAAGTACATATGCCGGGAGACCGGTCGGAAGCGTAGAGCTTGTTCCGGCTGGGACGGTGCTCAGCTGGAGGGAGATACTGGGTTGGGGAAACCCTGCTTGGGGACATTAGATCGGCCCCGGATGTCGCCATTCAATAACGGAAAGATCACAGCCACAGACCGAGGGAAACATGCACTAAGCTTACGGGACTAATGACCCTGTTAGTTGACGTACCCGGAAACACTAAATCAATCCAAATAATCCACCTCCCGAGCAAAAACATACACTACACTTACGGAATTAATGACCCTCTTAGTTGACGTGCCCGAATCAATCAATCAATCAATCAATCCAAATGGTTGGCGGTTTAGGGCAAGGGTTTGTATATTGAGGAGTGTGGGGTGGATGAATCAACAACCTTTTCGATACAAGAAATTGTTCATAAAATGACAACTTTTGGTGCAGAGCATGACGTATTTGGCGTTTACGGCACGAATAATTGTGTTATCACACATTTAGACAATTGCAGTGAGAGAATCGTGGGGAGGAAGGTGTAAAATCAACAGTCGATCACCGTTTTTTGGCACTTCGAAGTTGATGAAAATTGTTCAAAATTAATTAGATTTGTGTCGCTTTTACAATAGTCACAAAAGACAACTGAAATTTATAAAGTATTTTTCAAACTAACTTTTATTTTGAATACTTAATGGCAACTTCTATTTCCTTCGTTAGTTTACCAATTAACGGTGAAATGAATTGTTTTCAACATGTCCCCAAATTGTGTCTTTTCAACCAAATTTAAAATAAATGTATCTTCTAAAAATGGTTTCAAACCTATCTATTTCAAAAAAATTAATTTGAACACACCAGGCTAACGCATACCTACAATTACTAAAATTTAGGAACAAACCTGGGAGGTCTTTTAGCAAACAAGTGTGTTCCGATGTGCTGGTTACTAGACCCTGAGCTGGTTTCATATTTGAGGTCACGGTCATTTTCTCTACTTCATGCAGTTACTTTCACCCGCAGTGAGTTTGAATCTCTTTCCATTCATTATTTCTCGTGTGTGTGGTCTTAAGTATAATTTTGATATTTTTAAACAAAACAAAGAAGAATGAAGATTTTTTAGATCTCTTAGATCTTTTAGATCTCTGAAGAAATTGTGCACTAAATGAATGGCATTATTTACAAAGAATAATATTAAAAAACATTAATACCTTAAGCCAACAATCGATAATTTTTTTATTTATTAAAAAATGTATTCGTTTTAAACTATTGATACAAAATTGCAAACGTTGTACCGTTTGAATTTCATGGCAATATCCTTTGACATACTTGGCCTCAACGTAAAACGTATTCGTAAAACGTACAAGTATACGGTAAAACAAAAACGTTTTCATAAAAGATTTTTCTCTTATCCGGCGTTCTTCATATATTAATACTAATTTAAGTAATTCTCTTCTCACAACGCATTTGCTATTTTTTAATGGAGGACGGAAATATGATTTCTATTTTCTCAAGTTAAAGGAAAAATTTAAACGAATTAAAAAGAACTCCTCGCCATGAAACGGGCTATTATTTATTGTTACTTCATCGCTTCGTAAGTCGTATATAGCCAACCTTTAGTTTTTATGAAACTGATACAAAGAAGTAAATGTAACTTGCAAAGCGATGCAATAGGCAGACGTTTTAATAAAGAAGTTACAACTTATTTATTATGGTCCTGTCTACGCTAATTATAATTCATGTTCTCAGTAATTAAGAATATAAGGTAATATTCATAATTTATCAGAAGCAAAAGTTATAAGCAGATACTTTTTCAATGCAAAGAAAAATTAGCACGAGTTTATTTACTACTATACGTATTTTCACGCAAAGCTAATTAATGCATTTTGTGTATGTATTTATTTCCCTTAGTTTTATAAGACAATATTTTAACATATATGATTTTATACTTATATCAATAATATTATTACAACGACGGTGTGAACTGCTCTAGGTCACCTTGCCAACAATTCGAAATTATATTGAAAGGAAAACACTGCAGTCGACATTCTGATTCACAATGGAAGAATCTGAACAGTATATCCCAGTACCACAGTTTCTTACACCTTCGAGATCGACCCACTTTAGAAACTCTTTTTCTTAAATGTATTGTCAAAAAAAACTGGTCTTTTAAAACGTATTATATCACTACGCTGACCTTTAAGAGGCGTTAGAGAACGTCCACTCTCGAACGTATCCTATTACTCTCGTCTGCAGTGTAATAGGCTTAGTGACGTTCCTTTTAACACTCGATTGCACCGATGGAAGATAAGCCACCGCTCTAAAGTCAGGCGAAGTGGCCTACGACCTCGTGCGTGTTGGGAGAGTCGGCACCCGCAGCAAACATTTGCCGGCGCCGGCGCGCGGCGTGGGCGACCGCGACGGCGGTGATCGGCGCGGCCACGTTGCCCAAAGGAGGAAAACTATCTCGGGCGGCTGCCCGGTAGATCTCCGATGCACGGCAGTACAAAGATTCCACGTAGGACCGTTCACCAAACACACTATTTTTGGTATCCATCCACTTCTTCTAAAACATTCCGAATGTGTTGAATTTAACCTCTCTAAGACTTTGCCATAATGCAATACACAAAGAACAAATTCCTGTTTCACTTTTTCCAAAACAAATTCTCAGATCTCGATCTGAAGTAGAGTGATCGTCTAAAGATACTTCTATCCGACATGGTAGTAAGATTCATGTAAGTTAAATTTAAGTGGATTAAGTCATTATAACAAATGTAGTGTGTTTTATTCATTGACCTTTGTATTGCACAATCCAAATGCTAATACTTAAAAAAGAAGAAATATTGTGATTCAGGTAGATAGCAACTTCCATAAATAAATAAATTTCATTAATTAAATACTCAAATATATAGAATAATTATCTACCGCAAGTTACCAGATGAACGAAATAACCTAACTCCAAACTTAAGGCTGAAATGACAATAGACCTGATGTAGTAAGAGACTACACTGTAGAATCTCCCCTCAACAACAACATAAATAAACAAACCGGTAAAAACCCAGAGGCAAACAAAGGAAAACTGCGGAGCACGCCTCTAAATTTACGAAGCACGCGAATTGTGCTGAAAATCTGTTTCTCAGCAGACCGTGCATGTTGTTGGTTCTCGACCGTTTTTAACGCGCGTGGAATGACATCGCCCGCTGCAAAACCGTCCGCGCGGAGCGCCGTTGCCCCCC
>BOPP01000059.1:4479175-4490847 GCA_017312745.1 Gryllus bimaculatus
CTTTCTGCGTCGCCACGCGCTCCGCGCCGCAGTTGCCTCGAGGGGAAGCTGAAGGGGCAGGCGAAGCGAGGGGAAAGGGGCGGGGCAGCGGAGCGGGCTCCGGGGACGTGGGCGGGCAAAGAATATTTGCCGGGCGACGGCAAGATAATGCCGAGAGAAAAGGAGGAGAAGGGAGGGGTCGGAGAATGCGCATAGAGGGATGGGCTGAACTGTTCGAATGAGACCTGGGAAGAAATGTGCATAACAAAATGAGTGAGACAGAGAGAGTGGGCAGCAAGGGATGACAGAAAGAGTGATAGACATGAGAGTTTGTTGGGATGGGTATTAAAAGAAAAAAGTGGGGAGGTGGAGGAGAAAGAGAAGCAGAAAAAAAGGGAGCATGCAAAAGAAATTAGTGTAAATGTAAGCCTGAGAATAATAAATATATTCGAATAGAAATGATAAAAATGTGTCTCTGTTTGTGTGTGTGTGTGTGTGCGCGCGCGCCTGAGCTTGTGTGTGTGTCTGTGTGTGTGTGTGAGAGAGAGAGAGAGAGAGAATGAGAGAGATAGAAATAGAAATATAGATATATAGATAGATAGTGATATAGAAGGAGATAGGCAGAGATATAGATTGAAAAATAAACAGGGAGACAGAGAAAGATAAACAGAGAGATAGTCAGAGAGCGATAAAGATAAATAGATAGAGAAGACAGAGGACGAGGTGGAGGAGAAACGTCAGCTAAATGTACATTTGTTCCTATTAATCCCAACCTTTGTAAACAGCGTGTGTTTAGGTCACGAATAATTGGTCACATATTGCACATGCAGGCGACGAGGGGCTCACTCAACAGGGCGGGTGATACACTGGATCCAATGCTGCTCCGAAGCATGAGCTCCTATTATTCTCCCTTCTTCACTTGACCTGCAGCAATAGAACGTGCCAGAATCAATGAGGCTTCGCACAAGGGTGGAGGAGGACTTATTGCAAAACCAGGTAAAGGGATAATTGACGAATGCGCGAAGCTAGGGAGACGTGAACCAGTGTCGGTTTGATGATGCGAGATGAAGCAACATTCATACTCTGGAGACACAGTAAATCAGGCAACAGAAGACTTCAAAGAATCAGGAGGAGAAGGCCATTAAGTGATGAGTTTTCCACGGTGATAAATGGTGTACTATAGATGATAAGAGTTTCGGAGTTCGTGAACCATTACATCACACGATATACTATAAATAAATTGCGAAAATCGAAATAAATCACCTTTTTACCTAAAACAAAAAAATGTGCGAGTTCTTCAGTCATTGTATCAAACAATATCAAATATATTTTATTTGTAAAAATATTTGTTTTTTAATGCGATAACTGCTAAGCAATATAATGCTTAGATGTAATCAAACACATTTCTCCCACATCATAAGTTATAACTAAAATATTGTATAAACAAATTGTTTAAAAGTTAGAACTATGTGAAAAAATGAAGCTTTGAGATAAACATATTTAAATGTTGACGGTGCTTGAAATTGCTTGATTTTAACATGAAGAAAGCACTTCAAAACGCCTTTGTAAGATTTCTGTTAATAATAAATAGTATAAAAGATTATGAAATAAAGGTCAAAATGAAAATTACTATTTTGTTGTATTATACCGATATTTCGGAAAAATATATATTAATTTATGTGTGTTATTGTTTGATATGTTTCTCTCACTCACCCCAAACAAATAAACGCCGTAGAATTGAAAAAAAAAAAATTGTTCTCAATGCCACAATGAGAGTGTACCATTTTGAGAGTTGTAACAAGCAACAGTGCCACTAGAAATCGCAGCAATTTGAAGAGCTAGGGCGTATTAAACTAGCGATGCTACAGAATGGCACAGTCTTTCTTGTCTTAGTTTTATTGCTTTTTTGGTCTGGGCTAGATATTCAAATTTAGATCATACACTTCATGCTGCCAAATATCGCCATCAAAGGTATGCTTTAATTTTTTTCAATTCTTCAGTTAACTAATAGCAGAATCGAAATATTTCTTTAAGATTATTAAAGTAATATTCTATTATATTAGAGTAAAACTTCGCCCTAGATGGCAATTTTCATTGAGAAAAATGGAGCCGCTTTTAAGAAAACGGTTTTTAAGAAAACGGTATTTAAGCGGTACTGCAAAAGTTAAATTTGAAGCTTTTTATATTTGAATTTTCTAAAAACTTCATTTGAATTATCATTCAAAGCACTTTTACTCACAAATTGTGTAATTTTTACAAATTCCTGGAAATATTCATATTAACGGCATGAGAGTTTAAAAAAATTACATTTGTGTAATTTTTGAAGAAAAAAACAAAACAAAAAAATATTCACCAAAAAGTTCATTAGTGCAAAAATGCATTTAGCAAAAAGTTCCATATTAAACAACACAATTAGCACTAATCACTAGAAAGGTTAATAAAAATTGGAGCCATTTTTGTGAAAATGGCGTTTGTGCGTTTCTGAAAATGCATTATTTTGAGCTCATTTTCACAGAAAACTGTTAGGTTTTTGAGAAACTTAAATAACATTCTTTAGAGCACATGTAATCATAAATACAATAATGTTAAGAAACCATAGCTGATATAAATATTATGACGTGAGAGGCTAGTAAAAAAATTACATTTTTGTATTTTTTGAAAAAACAAAAGAATAGAGCAATATGTCATTTATGTCATATTATAGAGTATATATCACAATCACTACCAAAAGTTCAAAGAAACAATTTGGAGCCGTTTTCAAGAAAATCTTGTCAAGCGTTGGCCGCAGACTGACGGACAACCGTTTTGGCTTCAATCGATTTTTGGTTATCTAAGACCACAAAATATGGATTCTGACTACACAACGGGTTAGAGGAAAAAATGTACCATACACATGAACAAGATTTATCCAATTTGCGTTACCGGTGCTCTGCGACAAAAGTCTCTAGCCGATCCGATGGCCGAGATCGCTATGGCAGTAGTCCCGTAACGATCTTGGACCGAAGGATCTCGTATTCGAGTCCCGCCTCGGGCATGGTTGTATTGTGTTCGTCCTTTCACCACTTATCATCATATCGTGTCATTTTCATAGTTACCATACACGCAATAGTGGTCGCTAATGACCTAGTAGTTGATGCGACCTTAAATAACAAACAAAAAAGTTTTTCTGGCGATAATTCGCCGTTTTTGACGCACGAATCCAATACTTCATCTTCTTACGAAAAGTCCGATTTCACACGAGACATTCGACCTGCATTATCCTGCTCTGGCATTTGCCTTGTGGTCAACTGCAACGCCGCGAAACCGGCGAGTGGATACAGCGAGTTGCGTCAGGGGCGATCGCCGCGACGCGCAGCGACGCACGGCGCGCCCGGTCCATAAAGAGCGGCCGACGTTTACTGGGCCTAATAACGGCGCCCTCTCGGGAGGCACAGCTGCTCGGCGCGCGCGCCAGATAAATCTATTAACCCGCGACCTTTCATTGCCTTTCCCTGCCGCACTGCGCGCCCGACAATGGCGCTCTTCTTTCTTTTTTCTCTCTCTTTTCTTTCTTTTTTCCTTTCTTTCCCTTCTTTTCCCTTCTTTTTTCCTTCTTTTCCCCTGCTTTTTTCTTTCTTTGTCCTTCTTTTTTCCTTCTTTTTCCTTCCTTTTTCCTCCCTTTTCCTTCTTTTTCTTTATTTTTTCCTTCTTTTCCCCTTCTTTTTCTTTCTTTTTTCTTTTCCCCCCTTCTTTTTTCCTTCTTTTTACCTTCTTTTTACCTTCCCTTTTCCTTCTTCTTTTTCTTTCATTTTTCTTTCTTTTTTTTCATTTTTTCTATTTTGTCTTTCTTTTCTACTTTCTACACCACGTCATTATCTTTCACGTCATGCGGGGTTGAGATGCGTACGTTAATTACTGAACGATCACATTCTTTGCACGTTCTCTACGCTGTAAATTATCTTCATGTGTGTGGAAGTTTAAGAAGTGTCGCTCATTTATTTGAATTGCATGCAGTGTTCTGAAGGACGACGAAACTCGATTTTTCTCTTCAAAAGCTTTGCATTTAATCCGCGGGTTTCTGATCAAAATGTTTACATTCCCAACGACAATATTTCTTTCTGGGAGGTATTTTGTTTTGTTTTAACACAGTTTTTATTCCTCTTTCTGCTGGTAATTTTCGCAGATGTCAGCGGAATTTCTACCACAAAGTGCGTGTGCGCAGCATGTTATTAAAAAACACAAGAGTAATTCGTTTTTGGAATGCACACAATGAACGCTGCACTTTCGCGGCAGGCAAACGAATTATGCAGTCCAAACTACCACACAAGCAGATAACAAATTCCACTGGTACTTTATGAATGAAATACCAACTACGGTATTATGTTTGACTCAATTTCACATCCGACAGTCACTTTCAATGCTGCGGCCGTGCATTAAGAGTCCGGTACATGGTGACGTGTAGGCGGGTTCTGTTAGTCACTGAGCAAAGGAAGGAAAATGCTCCTGAACTTTAGAAACGGCACCCATAACAATTTTCAGTCTTGACGTAGAAACACTTGTGCGAAATGCCGAGGTTGAGGTCGACTCATTTTACTCTCAATCTTTGCATCTCGATCGCCCATTGGTCGCGGACGAGCGCCTCCAACGAACGGAAGGAACTGGTCACGGCTCCAGCGCCGTGTTACAGCTTGCGCCACCCTCGGCTTTCTTAAATAAAATAAAAAATTAAAAAATAAAAAAAATGAAAAAGATAGAGGAAATGAAAATGAAGTGTCCGGAGCTGAGGTTTTCTTATTTCCAAACAAAATTTACAATCTGCTTTATACAACAGTAATCACTGAATAAGATATAAGAAATTATTATGACAGTTCCGGACCGATCCGGATAGCCCAGATCGCTAAGGCAGTAGTGCCGAGGCGATCTCGGATCGAAGGATCGTGGGCTCGAATTCCGCCTCGGGCATGGTTGGGTGTGATCCATGGTTGTGTGTGTTGTCTGTGTGCGATGTGCTCGTGAGTTCGATGTGGTTGGGTCAGGAAGGGCATGGGACCGTAAAACCATCGCCAAATCAAGATAGAAATGGAGTGTGCCGAAAATCAATGAAAACTAGGCCCAACTCCATTAGCACTGAAAGAAAGGCTAGGATGATAAAGTAAATAGTGTGGCAGTTGTGTTATTGGTGACGGTTTCACAGGGGTACATTACTCCGTCTTCCTGCATCTATAACAATTACAAGTTAGTTGTTTTGGTTATTGTAGTTGAGAGTTGCGTGTGATTGGAATACTAATTTGAGAATCTGAGATTGAGTTGTAAGCATATAATTCAGATAAATGGATGGTCTTCTTTGGTATTGTCAAGTAGGTAAAGTGGCATTTTAGTGGTTTTCCAAATGTTGAAAATAGTTCCTGCTTTTTGTTTTAATTCTTTTCAAGCTTATATGCATTTTTAGGTCTCTGTGTAGAGTTGAGTTCGAGATAAACCACGGTGCTACTTCGATCATTCTAAACGGCTTTTGTTGGAATCTTTGATTAATTGGAGATTTGTATTGCTTGTTGAGGACTACCGTGTCACTTATTCGGGTCGAAGGTTTGTTAACCAAATTCTCTTTAACGAGAATTTACTTATATTGCTTAAGAGTGATGCGTTGAATTATGAAATTAATTGAATCCGAATCGGTATTCATAAAACCTTACATTATTACATAAGCAGTCGTGATGGTTCCAACTAAGTTAAGTATTAATTCAGTCTTAACCTGGGCATGATTATATGGGAATCTCCGAGGCATAACAAGGGCATGACCGAGTATTTATGAACAATATATTCCATGAGAATAGGTCTACATAGTACATGGACTATGTATTCGATACCCGCAGTAGTATATAGTGTGTCTGTTATAATTTTGAAATGACAATTAGAAATTTTAAAAAAAAATCCTCAATATTCTTTAACTGATTTCTGAATAATAAATGGTATTGGAACATGTGTAAGCTCCTCCTATGTCCCATTTGAGGAGACTTAATAAAAAATAGTTAAATACATGGTCTCCCATTGATTAGACGCAGAATTTTCAGGACCGTGGGCATAGGTTGGGGGAAATAAATAATTAATAAATTACGTATCACAAGTATTTGAAACGGAACGGACATCCAACTCCAACATAACGTAACGAAAGTTACTCCAAGGAGGAATCAATTTGACAGGTCAGAAAACTATTGAAAGTCATGATGGTCGACAGCGTTGCAGGAGGTAGTGTCGAAGCCATTCGTAAGTGAGCCATCTAAAAACAAACGCATTGCGAATTGAGCCCATGGGCATTACCAACATTTAAGTGGCTGGTTGTAGCGAAGCTGCAGCAGTCAAAACGGTCGCTTCTGAGAGTAATCTCTCTATACGCGGAGACTCTCCACGTGTTAAGAGGAGAGGGTAATATGAAATGGGTTTAATGATCGATTGTCACTTTTGGATAAATAAATAGTTGCTTGCTCTTTCCAAATATATTTACATTTTTCTTCTAGGACGCCAGGAAGTTCTTTTAAATCTAATTTAAATGTCCACTCGTGAAACACGCCCCCGTTTTTGACACTGCATTGCAAATATTGCCATTTTTTTCCTTAATTTTGAACGCATGTTGGGTTGTTAATGAGTTATTGAAACATACTATGGTTCATACGATGGTAAAATTGGTATTTTCCGCTGAAGATGATCCAGAATATGCAGCAGGTATGTTCCAGTAGAGCTGTGGAAGTTCAGACTTTTTCAAATGGCATTAACGGAAAATATCCTTATGTTTGACTTAATGTACCTTTTTCAGAAACTAGTATTAGAAATTTTTAAAATTTACAAAATACATTTTTTATTTTGTATTTGCAATAAATTGATATTGTATACAAACATTCTTCAGTAATAAAAAAAAGGAAGAATATAAAGTTATCCAAAAATGCTGAAAAAATCAGGGGAAAGTTTTAATTTAAAAAGTACTAATTATTTTTAATCAGCTCAAAAAATGTTAACTAATTACAAAAGTTGTATCTTTAAGTGTGTGAAATATCAAAATTGTCTAATTAACCATTTTCTAGAAAATATACAGTATCAAACAAGGTATACATGATACCCTCTCCAAGCCATTGACTGCAGGGCCGGTCGCCCAGACGTCGGGTCTGGTCCGCCGAGAAGAATGTCTGAGGTCGCCGCGGGGGGTCGAACCAAGGACGCGGAGGGCGCGATGGCGGCGGCGATAGCGTGTCTAAGGCGGTGGCCGTTCGTGACTCACCCTATCGCGGCGAGGGACTTCCTGGCGGCCGCTTTGCGCAAACGCGATTGGAAAAACCGCTACCCTCGGCACGCCACTTCCCAGAACGGGTGAATGGGGCTGCAGCAACTCGATGACGAGCTTCTCCGCGTATGGCAATTGCTCCAATTTTAAACTGCCTGTCTACTATAGTAATTAGGGGGTGAATTTTAATGAAATGTCATCTTTTTTCCTTTTCACTTTAGAATAATGCCGTTTAGTATAGAAATTCATTTTATGTTATGATAAAACGAAATGACCCATTTTTTAATGTGTATTTTTTTTGTTGCTGATTTGATCCATTTTAATGAGACTTGCTTCAAGCAATATTAACGAGGTGCATCAAATGTTCACCACAGAATTCATTAGTTAGTATATTCGATTTCTTCGCTCATATATTCTAATATCACCCGTTGTGAAAACTATTTAATCTAAGGTTCCTATGACGCCTATCGACACAATTGTCAGTTTGGCCGACTTCGCGATAAATAAAGACAGATATTTTCTTTTAAAGAACGGACCAAACCAAACTTTGGCAAGCTGAGTTCACTTGAACAATTGAAAGAAGCCTCGATTACATCAGTAACATACCATATACTTTGAGTTGTTCATCTGAAGTGGTTTTGGTAATTTTTTTACGTAATATTTTTTTTTGTTTTTAGGTGATTTTAAAAGCATTTTAAGATATTGATCATTTTAAACAATGTTTTAGATCATAAAAATCCGCTCCCTAATAATAATGAATTGTTTGATGTGTATTTAGGATATTTTACTGTATTCATATGAGTGAAAACGGCATGACGATATTAAACAATGTGATGAATATTAATTCTTCAAGGGCGAAATATTATGAGTCAAAATGAAAAAAAAAATCAGGCAATTTCAATATATGCAATTGGAATAAAAACAATTCGATGAAACAACTAAATAAAACGATGTTAAATAGTAGAAATTCAATTCAAGAAGAAGGAACTCTTGTGATATCAGATGGGATGATATACCGAATAATAAGACTACGGATTTGTGTGTGCAATTGTCACTGGTAAAGAAATATAAGTGATGAAGAAGATCGGGCAAACTGACGCTAAGGAGTGGCCGACGTACAGCGACCAACAGAGGATTCGAAGGGGAAAAATTGAGTGTGGGTTGTGCTCCGTTTAGGTCACCACGAATTATATAATGTTTTGTTTAAAAAATATTATTAAAACTATTTTTGACGATTATTTAAAGTTAATGGTTTTGGATATAAAGCTTACATATTATTTGATGGCATGAGCTCAATCATTTATTTATTTAATAAAAGATGACAATCTGCAGGATTTGTCGATTTGATAATTTAAGATCATAAGTCACGAAATGTCGATGGACGCAAATTCAATTGACGATTATTATCTGCAACTATTTCTAAGCCCTTCGACGTATAAAGCGATAAATACTGATTCTGCGAACTGGGATGAAAATCCATTTTTCAACCAAAATATTAATATTGAATTATACATATGTTTGAAGCGTTCTGAAGGGATAATTTGGGTTTTTGCTTCACTTCAACATGATTTGCAGATGCTTCTATAACTATTTAAAATAAAGCTGTCATGATTAAAATTGATATCAATTTTATCAGCATTTCAAATCATTGTTCAAACTTGAAGTGTAATGTTGGATGTCTTTCTATTTTACTACGATCGACTTCTAAACTTAATATTAGTTTAGTTTCCCAAGAGAAAGACGTAAAAACATGTAATATATTTTCGTTCTAAAGGTCATGAAACCAACGACAGTAAAATTTTATAAAATAAATAATTTAATCACATAAAAGTGACTTATTCAGTGAAGTGCTGTTTATAGAAATGACTACGTTAATTGTAACATTTCCTAAAAGATCAAGATTGTGTTGCAAAAATTAGCAATATGCTTTTCCATATTTCAGTACATAAAATATAACTGTGACACAAACAAAAATGTGTATTTTACACGAAAAAAGCAATTTTAATTTTTTTCGAACAAGGAACTTTGTAAATATTACGTGAATATCCGATAGTAATTTTCTCTTCTAGAAAATCCTTAGTACAACAGAAATTGTTTCAGAAAAGCATATCAAACCATCAAACCAAATTCATAAATTGAACATTTCATATATCAATAACAGTCACCCTCTCTAACACCTAGATTGATTATACAATTACAAAATTTAATTTTCTCTCTCTACGCAATTCATTGTGAACGCGAATGACATTCTGATTTCCTTCATACCGTTCCGCACGTGCAGCCGCATTGCATTCCAAACATTTTCTCACGCATCTCGCTGAAATTCCGCGAACAACTAATCATTTCAAAGGCTGCTCCGCGAATCCCCGATGCCCTCGACACATAAACAACACTCTCCACAAAATTATTTGATTCTCAAGTAGATTAATTAACGAACCTTTGTAAATTACACATTTGACGACATGCGAGCGCGTAACTCAGGGTGCCCTCGGATGCTGAATTGAATGGAACTAATGCGTTATTTTACGAGGCGAGGCTCAGGCCTGCTGTTCCGTCTGACCACGCAAATTTGGCTATGCTCCTTTCACCACTAGCTGAGAAAGGAGGTATATCTTGGGCGAGAAACAGGCGATTTGAATTTAGCTCAGAGGCGTCATTTAGGCTTGAGGATCTTTTACATGCAAGTAAATCTACTAACATGGGACAGCCGGCTTTACTTCCCCTCCGAAGGATTTTTTTCGCCCTTAAAAATCCACGGCTTCGATCGGGTTTGAACCCGCCAACTTGGGTACAACCGTCCGATACCCGAATCGGCACGCGCAATGCTGCGACCTCGAGGGCAGGAAACTGGCCGGCGCGAGACTTGATGAGCGCCGTAAAGTAGCGTCTCGGGCGGAGAGCGGGCGCCCGTCGGGGGCGACCCTGGGAGCGGCTGGCGCGGTGGGCGCGGACGCAGGATCGGCCCGGTTCGTCTGCGAGCCGCCGCGGAGGCGCACGCGGCGGCGACGGCGACGGAGGCAGCGCCGGCAAAGGTGACGGGGCGGTGGAAATGAAAGAGAAAACGGTGATCGGGATTCGTCCTAGCGGTATGCATTCGGCGGCGGTCCATTGTTTGATCCCGAGTGGTGGCTCAGGGCATCACTACAGTACCTCTGACCGGGAGGTCCTAGGTTCGAATGAAGACGATGGAAATGAAAGTTAAAATGGTACTCAGGATCACCCTAAGCTGTGTCCATTGTATGTCCATTGTTTGATCCAGAGAGGTGGCTCAGGGCATCAATTTGTGTCACTGCAGTACCTCTGACCGGGAGGTTCTAGGTTCGAATGAGGACGGTGGAAATTTAAGTTAAAATGGTACTCAGGATTCGCCTCAGCGGTATCCATTGTATGTCCATTGTTTGATCGACAGAGGTGGCTCAGGGTATCAACTTATGAAACTTCAGTATCTCTGACAGGGAGGTCCTAGGTTCGAATGAAGGCGGTGGAAATGAAAGTGAAAATGGTGCTCGAGATTCGCCTAAGCGGTATCCATTGTATGTCCATTGTTTGACAGACGGAGGTGACTCAGGGCATCAACTGATGGCACTGCAGTACCTCTCACCGCGAGGTCCTGGGGTGCCAATTACTACGGTAGCAAGATTTTTGACAGATAGCAACGGTGTGTAGATTAGCTACATATCTGGGTCGAATTCAGTTGCTTCCCGGAGGAGAATTCCAGCGACCGGCTACTCTGATAGGTAGTTTTCCTTGGTTCTCCGATCAACACGAGGCGAATGCCGGGCTAGTACCCTAATAAACGGGCCATGGACGGGGCACGCGATCTTATCTTCGTCTTCCTTCTCCTATCCTCACTCCTTACATACTCAAACTTACACTAACATGTACTACACCACCACACATGTCGAGGGACCGGTCGGAAAATTAAAGTTTGTCCCGGTTGGGCCGGGGCTAAAACGATTCATTTTATAAAGGCAGGAAGATATGTTGGTAAACAATGAACCCCAATCTATCCGCCCCTACATGAAAATCGAGTTGTGTTATTGTCCACAGACGACGATGAGCAGTCGTTACAAAAGAGAGTTGCTTGGTGCGCGGCGCGCGGCGTCGGTATTGCGGAGGCTCGCTGCGACAACGCGGGAGTAGGATGGCGGGACGCGCGGCGCGGCGGCCCGGCCGGCGGCGGCGGCGGGCGGCCGCGGCGTGGCGGCGGCCGGCGCCGCCCGTGGCGGAGTTCGCGGGGCGGTTGGCAGCGTCAGCATCGGCGACGCGAAGACTTTTTACCGAGGACCTCGCGCCAACCTTGGATCCCTTTCGACCACGTAACTTCCCTTCTCCGATCCTCCCTCTGCGCCTCGCCTCGCCCCCGCCCCTCCCCCCCGCCCCGCCCCGCCCCGTCCATATACAGACACATCAACAATGTCGTATTTAATGCCCGCTGCTT
>BOPP01000059.1:4492231-4507640 GCA_017312745.1 Gryllus bimaculatus
CCATGACGTCACGGCGGGTATAAAACGATCCACCGAATCGAGGTGCAGCACACAATCCTTTACAGTTTCGGTTAGTGCACATCTCACCAGCGGCAGAATGACTTTGAAGGTAAGCTCTCTTGTGGAGTTCTCGTGGAGTTTAAGAAGAGGTTTGCGTCGCCTTCTTAGATTCTTTGGGACAAAGACGTACAGGGGATTTGTGATCTTGTTCTGTCTTTGTGGGGAGTTTCTGATCTATGTGTGGGAAGTTATAAACTGGGTTGTCATCGTGTTATCTTGTCTCAAAAATCTGTTGATTTATTTACGAAGGCCCACTTGTAGTGTCTCGTCTGTCTTCGAGTCAGAACAAAATGTAACTTATAAAATGAGTACAATGTTTGTTTTTCAATGGTTGGCGCTTGTACTGATGTTGAAACATTTGTTGTGAGGGATGTTTTGAGCATTTTAATTACACATTTACACAACAGTTACACATTTTGGAATTTTTGTTTATAATGTGGATTTAACTGTATATAACTATGAAGTCTTATTTAGTGTTGAGAGAAGTATACTATGAACACAACCTGCAGATTCAGATAGAAATGTAAAAGTTCTTGACATTCTTGCGGTACCCTAGTTTACATTGGGGCATTTGCATACATGACTGAAAGGGATTTCTTTGAGTTTTGACACTTTAGGATATTATTTGTATGAACTTTGAAAGTAGCTTCTGTTATTTCGTTGGTGACCCTTTACTGCCAACAAAGTCAGTAAGAGACACTCGTGATACAGGTAATAAGGATATACAAAGTTCATATTTTCAAATCAAAGAGTAAAACTTCACAAAAATGTTATTTCAAACTTAAAACTAAAAACTAAAAATAAGGTAATGTGCTAATGCTAATATAAATTTTTCGCGTCTTTCGTAAGTAATATTTCCTACAACAGAAGCAGACATTTCTTGTATAAATTCAGTAAGAGATCTTTAAAGATTATTTTCAATTTTTAATTGTATTTCTTCGGAAGGAGAGGAATCTTGGACAAAATGTTATGCATCAAGCAGTTATATTCGGGGGAACGTAATTGGTAAACATTTTCAAAATAGTCTTTCATAGATTTTTCATTCCAAATTTCGAGCGAAATTTGTAGTTCAATATTTACTTATTTTCTTTATTTTAAAGACGTTGAAGTCCACTTTTAAGACAACACTTTCTAATATTTAATCAAAATTTAGAATGAAATAAATTTTATAATTAAATTGACCAATTGGTTGGTCACTTAACTATAATTTTTATGCAATATTTATCTGATATAACTATAGATTTCAAACATCTACTGAATACCATTGTGTACACCGTGTTCCGCTGAGAGACAAAACCATTGGCAAATTGAAGCAGGTGAAACACGGCTAGTGATTACTGCAGGAAAGTAGTTGAGATGTCGTTTATGAGATGCCTTCTGCCTGGAGAGGAGGGCACAGAAGACTTCGCTGCCATTCGAAGTGCTCGAGTGAGTTCGGGCTCGGCTGCACACGAAATGGCGGGCGGACTTCTAGGGCCCTTCCTCTGGGCGCATATGTTCACCGGACCTTCTATGGAATTCAGGGCACTCTCACAGGGGTCGTAGACGTACTGTTCTGACTTCAGTGATCTCCTATGTTCAAGACCACGCATTCAATCGAAAACGATTATTTGAGTCAAGGGTTGGAAATTCATGGAGCGTTTTCACTACTCGAGAAAATCTAATATCTTTTTAAGAGAACAATAATAATAGATCCTACAGGATTCCTAATACGACTTATTATCAAGCGAAATAATACGACGTATCAGCAAATTTAAAGTTTCGGATATAAAAATTGTCTTGAAAACGGTTTTTTTCTATTCTTTATTAGATTTCTTTATATCAACGTACGTTGTTGCGTATCCTAAAATAACACATACAGTCGACTCCGGTTATAGTGAACTTCTGGGGACTAAAATCTTTGGTTCGTTATATTAGAAGTTCACTATATCCGATAATGTCAAAGTTAAATAGAATTTCTGTACAATGCATTATACAGCAAAATAAATTAACAGCACTAAATGAAAATTTCAATATATTTATTCGACCTTAAAAAATGAATTATTTTCAATTGTTTGCTTCGTATATTTTTCGTTCGAAATTTCTCTAGATCCTTGTTCAGAGTTCCTCTCCATACTTGATTCTTCATTGTCCACTGTCTCTAAATAACGTAATGCTGTCTTGACTCCCTTCAGTGCTTCTTGATCTGTTGGAACACCCATTTTCCGAAGGCCCTTTTATTCGCCTAATAACATTCGAGATCCTTTCGGCAGCGGTAAGGCGCTGGCTGCCAATGAAACTCATCGCTTTCCGCGCGATGCGCGCTTCCAGTTGCCTGCGTAGAACACCACTCGCTTTGTGTCGCGGAATGTGAAGTAAGATCAATCTTGAAATTGAAGCAAGCGATCGCGCGTCACCGTCAGTTGTAGCCCACGCAGGACACGGCTTTTGATCCTGCAATGGAATTTAGTAGCACAGGGGTATCACTAAGCTTGATTTCGAGTCTGCTACTTTTTCATCAGGGGAGACTTCTTGGATTATGATCATTTTTCCGATATTTTTTCCAAGCTGCCTAGCGTTGGAATTTGTAGCACTGTGCGATATTTCCTTTTCAAGGAGTGAATTAATTTCCATGAAGTATTTCCTGCGATTACTCTAGCCGAGGATCAGGTTCACTATAACCGAGTCTCATTGTGTTTATTTGTAATGTAAGTGAAACGGGACTAGTGACTTAAATTCACTAAAATCGAGAGTTCACTATATCCGATTTCACAACAATTAGGACGTCTGTATGTCTGTGAGTCGTCATAAAATGTCGAAAGTCGTTCATCTTTCTGATCAGTCATGGATGCATTATTGCATTGATTCTCTGAAATGTAGTTATGCTCGAGACAAAAGAAAATACTTAAATATCCTAATAAGATATTCTAAGACTCTTCTTCATCGTCAGAAAACGTTGTGTCATTTCAAAAGTGTCATGTCACGGTGACGCCGTATTCCGTATAGGTTGATTGTCAAACCGGGCGTGTCAACGATTAATGTCATTCGTCCCGTAAGTATAGTCCATGTTTTCCTCAAGAGGGGTCGGTCGGGAGCGATCTTCCCTCTTTGGATAACGAATTCTGGCGCCGACCTAGCGATGTTCTCCCAAACCACGTATCTCCCACCAGCGGGACCCCGCCCTAGCAGGGTCAAACTCTAAGCTCCTTACAGGACTTCGGGCATGTGTGGTAGTGTAGTGGATTTAAATGTGTGTATAAGGGGCAAGTGTAGGAAAGGGAAGGAAATTTCGCGAACGGTCCGTGGCCCGTTTGTTAAGGTACAGCTCCGGCATTCGCCTGATGTTGATCGGAGAAACCAAAGAAAACTACCGATCAGAGCAGCCGGTCGCTAGAATTCTCCTCGTCTTGAATAGTGCCTGGATTCGACCTAGCTTCGTAGTTTGTATCGAAAATCCTGCCATTGAAGGGGCATTCGAAGCTAGAACTTCCCGGTCATTGACATCAGTTGGTGCCCTGAGCCGAGGTGGCTCCCGGCCATATAGGTTGGTGGCAATCACCATATGTTGCTCAGGAATGCGCCGATGTTAGCGTATCTGTCGCCTCGCAGGTGCTGTTGCTGGCGGCGCTGGTGGCTGCGGCGCGCGCGGGCGGGCCCGCCGCCTACACCACCTACACGGCGACGGCGGACGCGCTGGGCGGCGTCGGCCACACGCACGAGAGCACCGTCAAGGGCTTCGGCGGCCAGAACGTCCTCTCGCAGTACTCCAAGTCGGTGGACACGCCCACCTCCAGCGTGCGCATCTCCAGCTCGCGCTCCAGCAACGACGTGGGCTACGGCGCCGCCGGCGTGGCCTACGGCGCGCCCGCCCTGCCGCGTTCGCCACCGCGCCGCACCGCCGTGGCCTACGGCGCCCCCGCCGGCGTCACCTACACCTCGGCGCGCCCGCCCTCCGCGTCGCCGCCAGCCGCCCCCGCCGTGACGTACGGCGCCCTGCACGCGGCCGCCCCGCGGGCGTCACCTACACCTCGCAGCGCCCGCCCTTCGCGTGGCCGCCGCCCCTGCCTGGCCTATCGGCGCCCCGCCGGCGTCACCTACACCTCGGCCCGCCCGGCCGTCCGCGTGGCTGCCGCGCCCGCTGCCGTCACCTACACGTCCGCAGCTCCCGCCTTCGGTGGCCGCGGCCCCGCCGTCCTCCTACGCCGCTCCCGCGTGTCTTACGCGCCCCCGCCGTCCGCGTGGGCCGCGGCTCCCCGCCGTGTCCTACGCCGCCCCCCCGCTGTGTCCTACCGCGCCCCGCTGCTGTTCGCGTGGCCGCCGCCGCCCCGCCGTCAGCGTCGCCACCGCTCCCGCCGGCGTCACCTACGGCTCCGGATACGCCTACGGCCTCCGGTCTGGCTTACGGCTCCGGCCCTCGGGTACGGCTCCGGTCTGGCTTACGGCTCTGGCCTCGGCTACGGCTCCGGTCTGGCTTCGGCGGCGTCCCCGCCCCTGGCTCGGCTCCGGTCTGGCCTTACGGCCTGGTTCGTCCGGTTGAACGTGGCATACGGCGCCCGCGCGTCGCCGCGCCCGCCTCCGCGTGGTCCGCCGGCCCCGCGCTGGCGTACGGAGGCGGATACGGGTACGGATACGCGCGCCCGCTTGGGCGTACGCGCCGCCCCCGCCGTCGCCAAGACCGTCTCCTACTCCGCCGCCCCCGCGACCAGCACGCACACCTTCAGCGGCCACGGCACCAGCTACTCCTGGTAAGGAGGTTCTCCCATCGTCCATCTCGCAGCAGCATCCTTCCGCGTCATCGCGAGCTCAGCGCTCTCTTGTATTTTACCTCGCAATAAAGAAATATTTGGTTTTGTAACTCGATTGGTTTCTTTTAAAACAATTTTGAAAACCCCTCTCCAGTAATTCCCTACTTTATCCACATCCAGTTATTTTTTTAAGCAACTGTATTATTGATAAACCATTCCTGTAGAAGACTCTTTAAATGGTTTTGCAATCTGCAAACGTTTAATAACACTTCATAAAACCTACATTTAAAATCTGCTGCTGGTTATTTTCATAAAGAATGTTTTCAGGATAAGCTGTCAGTTTTTTAAAATTAAAACTCGAACCAATGTTTATCGAAATCATTACTTTTTGATGTTATCTGAAATTTAATTTTTGAAATTCTATAAGTGAAAAAAAGTAGTCTGCAACACTACTGGGCAAACAGCAGCGTAATTATTCATTATCAAGCCAAAACATTCCATCTGTCCTTAAAAAAAACGATTCTTTTATATTTGATGTTCTGTAGGCTTTTCACCAGAGAATGCAAATGAATGTTTTTATCAAACGCCGAGAAAAATCTTTCTGCCTTGTCTAATGTAGATGCATTTAATTGTAAAACATCTGTCAGAATACTTCTTTCACAAGAGTTATCACAAAACATTATAATTATACGGGAATTAGTGATTAGGGAGGAGGTGATTAAAATGGCATTATTTGGTAAAAATGATACGTCATGGAAGATGTAGAGCATCGTTTGCGGGACTTCATTGGCTTCTGCAATTATTTGACTTTTATTTAATTTATGCGGGACTTCATTGGATTTTGCAATTATTTGATTTATTATTTGTGGCAAGACAAAATACTGATAACACCGAACTTCACGAAAATATGATTTTATATTTTTAATATCCTACTGTTGAAATGATAATATGATTATATTTTGGATAAAATATCTATAAAAGTACATTACTGAATTCTGAATAAAAGAGACAACACATGGCGCAATAATATTTACCCATATCAGACCCCTCATGAACATATTGTGTGGCTGTTTTTGGTGGAGGATGCATGCTTCCCATGCAAATTAGACTGTCACGAATATAATGCACTTGGAAACTAAGAGAAGTCGCTTAAGGCCTCGCCCTTCTTGTGGGGCACTCAACACGTAGAAGACTCAGAATGTAAAAGGAATGGCGCTGGAAAAGTTGGCACAGTCAAGGATGAAGTGAGACAGTAGTCGAGTGGAAACTTCGAGAGTGTTCTGCAACTTCCTTCTAGGTAATTTTCAGTTTCCACTGCTGCACCTTCGCACCACATAGGAATACAATTTTCCTTATTTGCTCATTTTGAATTATACCATAAAAGAAACAAAGAACCGATTGGGACTTGATATATTATTTATTAATTTATTTATAGCGTTGTAAATAATAATGAGGGGGTCTCTGGTGGCTCATGGCTTTTCGTGGTGCGATTCTGGGTTCGAACACCAGTCGGGGCAAAAATAAAAAGCTGTTGCTTTCTAGTACAATCGTCTCAGTTTCTATAGATTTGTGAGGAATGAAAAGTTCAGGCAGGCGAAGTAAGCTAGATACTGTGATGGAAGTACGTCATGTCCACCACATATCTCCATTACGCCCGTGGATAATAAATAAAAACAGGGTTTAAGTATGGGAGCACCACTAGTTGGCATTAATCCCATCCTAAAGTCCCGAATACATAAATTATAATGTACTGAATACAATTTAGATAATATCAGATCACTATTATCTTTGATTATTGTTTATTAAATATTTTTTTGCGAAAGAAATTGACAAAGAGAATTACGATTCTTTCCTTCGCCGATGTGAAATATATTTTCATTGGAATGAAATCTTAAAGAAATTTGTTGGCTACCAAATAAAAATCACGATATAAATGTTAAATATATTTACATGTAATTTTAAATTTTCTCTTTCAATATTTCTAATGATTATTAAACTTTAAAACTCATCCCTTTTCTACTTCTGAATGGCAGAAAAATCGTTCAAATTTAAATACGTATGTGATGCAAAATACCGGTGATTTTGTAGCTGAGAGTCGTCCTAGGGAACAATGCGTACATTGCGAGTGAGATGGGGAAGATAATGCGCTAGGCAATGGAAAGAACGTGCCAGGTAAAGGACCAAATGGCGACATATGCCCGAAAGGCAACAAAGGCAAGGCTAGCGGCCGGTGGGAGGGGGAGGGGGAGAAAAGTAGCTTCTATGAAAAAATGCCAAGAAAGGCAATATGACACATAGGAAATAAGGATATACAAAGTTCATAAATTCATTTCGAATATTAAAACTTTCAAGTTTAAAGTTAAAACTTCATGCACGGGAATATTTGAACCAGAAAATGTTGCAAATACTTATATTTGCGGAAAACCGCGTTCGACCAGCTATTTCTCCTACTTTAGGCTGAACATATGGTATAGCCCCTCCGGTATAGCCGCCCCTCCAACTGAACTGTATTCTAGGGCGTAACTAAGGCCCAGAGGCGCGGCCGCGAGTCGTCCTTAGGAAGGGCGAGAGCGGCCAGAGGAGGGTCGGTGGGCGTGGCCTGCCCTTGCCACCGCAGACGCACACTCGGCAGCGCTCGCAGTGGAAGCCACGTCCCACTGCTACAGGTGCGCGCGTCTAATCAAATGACGAAGGTTGCCTTTTATGTTTCGGGACTTGGCAACCCTGGTGTTGCAGTCTGGCAACTGACAGCTCTATCTTAAAGTTGGATGTTTTGAGGTTATACGTACTCAGAACGTTTTGACATACGAGCGATATTTGTGTTGTTTACTGTAACGTAAAAAAAATCATCTTGGCCCCAAAATGGAATTAAATCGTGAACATTTTCGTGCGATTTTTTTTACAACTTTCGACATGGATTACCTCAGCAACAGTGCATGGATGAACTTAATTCAATTTTTGGCGAATGAATTCAATTTTTATTCCCGTACGTCAAAAACAAACTGAGAGGTCAACGTTTTTCGACACCTGAAGAAGCGGTTGCTGCATTCAAAATGGATGTTATGGAGATACCTCAATCAAAGTGGCAAAAGGCTTCGACAATTGGTTCAAACGCATGCAGAAGTGTATAGGTCTTCATGGGGAATATTTTGAAAAACAATAAAGTGATTTTCGATGATTACTGTTTGTTTTTGTTTTCTAATTGTGAAATATAAAAGGCAACCCTCGTACTGGCTGCGGTGCTGTGCGTTGCTCGCCCAGAGATGCCATCGATTCCGGGAGCGGCGATTGCCTTGACACGGGCCGACTGCCCGCTGCCGCCCTGCCGCGCTCCCGGGCATTGTTGTGACAGTCAGCTGAAGCCTGTTGATAAATGAGAATCGTGTGGAGAGCGCGGTGTAGATGGCGGTGATTTAAAAAAAAGAGTTTGGTTATGTTGGTCAAACTTGTCCTTACTTCATTTGTTTGCTTAATTTGCTAAGCTTGCTTCGAGTAAGCTTGGGTTAGTAAAAATAAAATAATTATATGCGTCGTCATTGCCAACAATATTACGCATATACATAATTCCATACGCAATGACGACACATATAATTATTTCATTGGAAATGCCAACGACAACTCACCACAATACCAATGTAGTAAAAATAAACTCACCTATTGGATTTTGCTAGTTTTATTCGCTTCGCTTACGCGCTTACGGTTGAACGGCGGGGATCCGACCTTGTCCCTCGATGATTAATAGTTCTAGGGATCTTAGATGCTGTACTTAATTTTTTATCTTTTAGAAAGCTCAGATGAGTTCGTCTTGTAAATATAACATGAAAAAAAGCCTCTTAACTGTGTTTTATTATCCGTTCACCATAAGAAAAATCCTGATGTAAACAAATGCACGTGTGTTAGGATGATTCTCATTGGTTTGCAGTGTGAGCTCTGCTGTTGTCGGGATCCTGTCACTTAAGTTTTCTATATAAGAACTAATTTATCTGCCATCGTTCGTTAAATTAACCTTGCGTCAAATCTATTGCAACGGTTTTGGGAAAGGGGACCATTGTAAACTGAATGCGTGTAGCTGTGCGATAAGGTTACGAGCCTCTGATAGTTCAGCCTACGAACGTGCTGATCGACACGTGTTAACGCTTGAGGCCGTGATGCCGTGCCGCCGATTGCTCTGCAAACCCCTCATTTCGTTTTAGAATGAGAGTGTGGTTGGCCGTTCAATAATTAAACAATAGTGTGAACAGTGTATTCTGAGTAGCAAAAAGCGCTTCGTTCTGAACGATTTCAATTCCTTATTGTATAGGAATCCGTCGTTACCGGTGAAGCAAATCGCGAAGTTCACTGGAATATCCGTGTCCAGCGAATTGAAACTACGGAAAGTGCTCACTGACAAGGGATAACTACAAACGCCAGAGAAGAAAAGAAAGGCGAAGAAACTGTGGTTGAAGCATACGAGGACTTTGTATTCAGTGCTGTTCGATCGAAAGTGCATTTCTTGCATCAAAAGGGCAAAAGTGCAGAAACGAAACACCAATGCTTGCGAAATTGTGGCAGCTTGTAAAATGTGATCATTAAGGGGCAGGTTTTATTAAGGGGATACTATTCTAAATAGACATCAAACCATTTATTATTATTAGGGGTAGATATTGATGATATAAAATATTGCCAAAAACGATCAATAACATGCTCTCAAAATGCTTTAAAAATGCCCTGAAAGCAAAGAAAAATGTAAAAAATTTGATCAAAACCTCTTCAGATAAACAACGCAAGCTGTTGTGTATGTTACTAACGTACTCGAGGCTTTTTACTTTTGTTCAAGTGAATTCAGATTGCAAACGTTTGGTTTGGACTGTTTATTATAAGAAAATCTCTGCCTTTATCGCGAAATCGGTCGAACTGCCAATGGCACTGATAGATATCACAGAAATCTTAGAATACATAGTTCTCTTAACGGCTGACATTACAATATATGAGTGAAGAAATCAACTATAAGGAATTATATGGAATTCTGTGGTGAATATTTGTTGAATCTCGTAAATATTGTTTGAAGCAAGTACCATTAAAATGATATTAAAATCAATAAAAACAGCAAAAAATGCATTAAAAAGAACGTAAAAAGGTAAAAAATGACTTTCTAGTAGAAATCGTCTAAAACTGCAAAAAAATGACTTATAAAAATGGCTCATTTCGCTTTGTCTTAACATAAAATAAATTTCTATACTAAACGACATTGTTCTAAAGTGAAGAAAATGACATTTCATTAAAGTATGCCACCTAGCGATCTTCCGAATTTTATGGAAACCAATTTACACAAATAATTGAAAACATCTGGTTATTGACAACCACTTCCTGAAGCAGACTAATGATAAGTAAAGTAGTTGCACGACATTTGCATGACAGCTCGTATTCAACTTGAATTGGCGGAGTATGGTGCTCACGTAATCGAAAGTAGTGCGCTAGGAGTTGTCCAATCACAAGCGTATAGTGCAGCGCAAAGATTTCTTCAGTTTGTTTACATCAGGTTTTGTGTTAGGGTTAACGGATATATTTTTTTTTTGAGATTTTCAAATTCAAGTACCATTTTGCATCTTTCTCATTGCATTTATATTTTTGCCCTCTTTTCACATATCGGACGAAGTTCTTTCATTTTATTCCTATAATTATTAAACAAGGAACACCGTTGAAATTATAGGTCTTCCTTTTCCAGCTTCCCCAATTGTCACTAAGAGGTTCTTGGTTAAAGGCGCAGTTTTTACTTTTTACCAGTTTACGTTTTATGCGGTTTCTTAGAAAATAAATTATTCTTCAGCTGTTGCTAAGTAAAAGAGCTGGAAGGTAAGCGAGAGCTACAAGATGAACTTTTTATTAGGCGTAGTAACTCATTCTTGACATCAGCTATTAAAACATTGTAGGAACAGTGTTCTGAGAAAGATGCACAACGGACATGAAAGAAGTACTGTAGGGTATTGAAAAGTAAAGGCTACAATATAGATTAGCAAAAAACCTTCACGTTGAGGATATTGCCGCAATGGTTTAAATCACTGACTGCAAACTAACTGCAAAAATATGCAACACTTGTATCTGTTGGTGTTGAACGTTTCTTTTCTCTACTCACGTATTTACTTAGAAACCGGAGATGTCGACTTGCTGAAAATAATTGAAATGTTATTTATTTGAACAGTTTTCTTCACTGTAACTGTAATATAAATGTATTTTTGGGACTTTTGTAAGTAACTTTTGAATACAGATTGAAATACGTGCCCTCACATGTGATATAAATGTTTTTGTCCTTGTTTGTATATATATATATATATATATATATATATATATATATATATATATATATATATATATATTTCTATTTGAAATTTTCAACTTTTTCTCTAAAATTTTTCACCTTTATCGGGCAATTTAAAGAACCTTTTTTGTACCTTTTTGAACAAAATGATGCTTCTAAAAGTCTTATCTCTAGTTAATAACATAAAACATTACTAAGTCCAGCTCAAGCAAGTATTTTAACACATTTTATGGCAACGCATACGGATTAACTTGTCTCATTTTAGTTGCTTACCTAACTACTCAAGAATTTTTATTTAATTAAAAAAGCGCATTTTACACTTTCATTTACCATTATTTGTTAAAAAAAATAAATGTCTCGCCCACCTTTTCGAAACACCCTTTCCAACTCACCGGGCATTTGATATAGAACAAAAAATATTGAAATTTGAACGTGTAACCGAACGCAAATTGAACGTGTAACCACTAATTTGCGTGGTGGGGAACAACCACAGTATTTTTAAATAGTTTTTTTCGAACCCTGTCGAACACTTTCATGACCATGCCTTACAACACAACTGTCTACTGAAATGTTATTTTAATATTAAAAATCTTCCCACAACGTGACTGGCCCAAGAATTTGTTAGAATGGACTACAAAATTTTGTTCACACTCCGAGTACACCACCCCTTAACGGAGGAGGCGAATAGAATGATAGACAATCGTACTGGGCACGATGTCGACGAAGAAAAGCAAAATATTACATTATCACATTTTGTTATTTTGATATACTGCCCGACACTAATGGAGTGATTTGATGACTATGTAATCACGCCCTACACTACTATATCGGTCTTTCCGGAGACATGAGAACAAGTCGCAGTTTTAAGGATGCACAGGTCATCTTGTTCATCTAATTCCTCTGGCTTTCACACAGCCTACATGTATCGAAACTTCTTTTCTACTGCATTTAAAGTTACAAATCAACGCAGTTTTAGGCTGTCCCTTACATTAGATTTCTTTCTTTCCCGCTACAGGTTCCAAGCAGTTCTCTATTCCATCAAAAATACTGGAACATTGAGGAAGTTTTCCCCTTTAGCGCGGCCCATCCACTGATATCGATTTTGTGTCACTTCTGTTCCATTTTGCGTTGGCATTTCGACTCGAGGATTAGAGGAGCTAACTTACTGGAAGCATTTGTTACTGATTGAAGTGAATGAGTCGGCCTGAGTTATTCCGTGCATTTTATTGTATCACCGTGTCAATTCATATTTGGGAGACGATAGCAAGTTAAATGCGACACCAATGTAAGTATTATGGATCCTAACATAACGCGACTTCAGTACTCGTATTTACATTTTGTAACACCTCGCATGCCGTTAGTATTTACATTGCAGGTGAATTTAATACTTTAATGCATTTTTGTGAAGACGAATGCTTCAAATGATTAGTTATAAAGTTTCTCGAAATCTGAAACATTTTCGGGAGTAAACGAGCTCAAAACGTTTCATTCTGAAAATATATGAAAAGAATGTTTCTGTAGAAATGCTCCATTATTTTCTTTCATGAGGTGGCACGTTAACTAAATAAACGTATAAAACTGTAATACAGTATCATTATTTAATAATGGATGGTCCCGCCTTGGACATGGGTGTATTTGTGTATGAGTATGTCGTCCTTTCACCCCTCATTATCATCATAATTTCATCTTCCATACCCCCAGGGCTAACTACCCTGGGGAATAAAAATCGCACTCAGCTAAAGGCTAATCCCCAATTAATGTTACATGTACCCGCCACCGCGACAATAATACTGAGCCACAGTAAATGCAGGATGCATACATGCGTCGGCCGATTCGCAGGCAAAATAATAATAATAATAGTAATAATAATAATAATAATAATAATTAAATAGAGATGAAGAGATGAACATACTCATTACACACGTGAATGTTTTCTCCAATTACTCCATTTCGAAAGAAATTGTGATTCTGTTGTTGGTTCTACAGACGTAAACTGAGATTATCTCCTCACAAAATCCGGGGCAATTAGTTCTCTCCCTTCCCAGGCGAACGCATTGCACCACGGAGCCACTCAAGGCGAACGCTGCAATTGCGGAGGGGGGTGATTCAACTGATCTCCGGCATGCAGCGCTGAACGAAGTCCAAAACATTCTTCCTAATACTAACTGGAATTTCTGCTCGAATTTTTTACGCTTCAACCAAGTCAATTAAACTTAAGCAAACGACTTGTTAATTACTTCGGTGTTTATTTTAAATCACATTTACCATGGCTCGTAGAAAAACTACTCCATGAATGATTATTCTACTCAAATTTGAAGAATAAACGACATCATGAAATATTTACTTTAAATGCTCCGGGAAAAATATTTTAATTAGAAGAAATCCAACCGGACTGTGTGGCATTGAAATATAAGTGCAAAATATAATGATGAAAAAATAATGTGTATTGTATAACTCCTTTTAATGAACTGTGAACTTTCAGGAGTGCAGTTGTGCTCCAATTAATTTTGCTTCCTTAACTCTAATTCCCGAATTTTCATTGCAGCGTTCAGTCTAACCTTTCTGCGTACATATCGTCTACGATATTAATTTCCGCAATTGGCATTCCCGCGAGGACCAGACCTGTTCGCCCGTTGGGTGCTGCCGCACCGCCGCGTTTTCTTCGGATTCTCACAGCCGAAGCGAAACCGTTCTGTATCCGCGATGTCTCCCTTCTCTCTGCCCTCCCCCCTCGAGTCCTTACACAGGGTGGTGCGAGGGCGAAGCGCCGGCAGCCAGTCGTCCGAGAGGATTATGCGTCACGCTTGAGAAATGTCGCCTCATCGCGCCCGCTGCGCACTGTCTCACCTCGACATACCCGCCCCTCCCCGCTCACTCCTCTCCTGACTCCGCCCTCGCCCGCCCGCAGTACCCCTATATCCCCCCCCGCCCGCTAGGCCCCCCCCCCCGCCCAACTCACCTTCGGCCTCCCCGCCCCGCCCCGCCCAACTCAACTCGGCCTGCCCCGCCCCCCAGCCCAACTCACTCGCCGCCCGCCCCGCCCCGCCCAACCTCAACCTCGCCTCCCCGCCCCGCCCCGCCCAACTCACCTCGGCCTTGGCCGCCCGCTCTCCCCTGTTTACTCACGCCACTATCCCGCCCGCCTAACCCTCTATGCTTCCCCCGCCCACCCGCCCCGCCCCGCCCATCCACCCCGCCCCAAAAACTCTCCGTCACCCTGCTCGTCACTCCCCCGCTCGCCCCTTTCCTCACACCCCTTCCCGCGCTGCAGAAGCCTCTACTCCCCCTAGCCCCCAGCCCGTCCCGCCTCTCTCTCTACCTCCCATCCCACTCTGACGCGCCCCTTTTCTCGGCCAACTCATCGCTTCTTACCCCGTCTGCTCCCCGCTCATCCCTGCCCCTCACGTCCCGGTCCAGGTCGCCATATGGCCCTTCCGACCCGCTCCATCCCCTTCTCACCCCGATCTGCCCCTCGTCGCACCCACTGTGCCCTGTCCCTCACGTCCAATCCGCGCCGCCCCACCCCGCTCCGCCTCGCGCGCTCGCCCCCGCCCCGCGCTCCGCCCGATCACCTCCGCTTGCCCCGTCCGGCTCACAGTAGTCTCGATGCCCGCACAGCTCTGTCACCTCCCCCCCCCCCGGCCGCCGCCCGCCGCCCCGCTTCCGAATCCGTCTTCCCCCGATCTACCCTGTCACCACCCCCTCCCCGCTCCACTCCCGACTCACCTCGTCTTGCCCGGCTCCCTCACACCGTCCGTGCCGCCGAGCCCCCCCACCCATCCTTGTCCCGCATCGCCGCCCATAGCACCCTTCCTTGTTCCTCCCTGTCCTCTCCGCCCCACTCGCCCCACCCCGCCCCTCCCCGTCCCGGTTCCCGTCCCGCCCCGTCCCGTCCGTCCCTCCCGTCCCGCTCCGTCCCGTCTCGTCACGCTCCGTCCGTCCCGTCCGTCTTCGCCCGTCCCGTCCCGCCCCGTCCCCGTCCGTCCTGTCCGTCCCGTCCCCGTCCGTCCCGTCGCACCCGTCACCTCCCCTCCTTCTGTCCTAGTCCTGATCCCGCTCCGTCCCGTCCCGCCCCTCCCGTCCCGTTCCCCGCCCGCCCGCCCCGCCCCCCCCGTCCCGTCCCTCCGTCCCGGTCCCGTCCCGTTTCACCGCCCGTCCCGTCCCGCCCGTCCCTCCTGTCCTGTCCTGTCCTTCCTGTCCCGCTCCGTCCCGTCCCGTTCCCTCCCCCCCGTCCTCCCGTCCCGCCCGCCCGCCCCGCCCCGTCCCGTTCCGTCCCGTCCCCGCCCCGCCCCAATCCCGCCCCGTCACTCCTTCGCGCCCCGTCCGCGCA
>BOPP01000059.1:4507665-4518499 GCA_017312745.1 Gryllus bimaculatus
TCGCCCGCCGGCCCGCCGCCCGCACTTACTTTCCTCTCCCGGGTTCGATGCTCGCCGCCGCCGCTGCCAGCCGCTCTGGCCGCCGCGGCGTTTTTGCGTCAGCAGGTGAACTCACTTCGCGAGCAGCGCAGATGATCTTTCCGGGAACGAGTGCAGACCTCTGTTCCCTGGGCGCTGCCTATCGATAGAGAAAACCGGCTGGAAAGGAGGTGGTGGTATGAAGGAATGCGTCTTTAGGTTCAAAGAAATTGAAGTTCTCACCAAAAGCCGCTCCCCACCCACAACGACTCAAACCCCCGTCCCGCCCCGTCTGAACGCCCCCGGCCCCGCCCCTTCTTTCCCAGCGCCCGTCACCTGTTGCCCGGCGCTTGCTCCACGGCCTCGGGGCGCGGCCGCTACCCTTTGACCTCCTCCCGCCCCGCCCGCCACGCCCCACGCCGCCAGCTCATTTTTTCTCTCTCTCCGGCGCAGATGTGGGGCAACGGCGAGAGGTAAATCCGGAAGTCTGCCTCTAATGGAGTTTATGAGTTGTTGAGGGGTGGAGCAATATCCTAAGCGACTGCTTCTTGTTTACCGTTTTTGAGCCTAGAAGGTGGGGAACTTGCTCTCCCTTTCGGATTTCGTTCACTCTGTTTAAACCTTCGCGAGAGTTCAGGTCAGTGCAACATTTTAAAATGGTCTTGGAGCTAATGCTGTGATATGATTTATTTGTATTGAATTTTTGAAATAATATATCCAAATAAACCACGACGTAAAATCATGACAGTCGTACAAGAGAGATAAAGCTTTTTGAGGGAATATACGTCCCACAAACCTCAGATTTCATCCCTCTCCTTTTTGTTTTGTAATCTCCGATGAAGCCTGAAAACTGAGAAGCTCAATCTCTTCTATGCATTGAAATAAACAAGACGAAATGAAATCCTGACGTCCGTTATTGAATGTTCTCTGCAACATTCAGTCTTTTATTACACATTTTTTAATCATTTTCTTCGGTATTTTGTAATAGTATTTGTCTTCATTCTGTTTCACACAAGAGCAAGAAATTTAAAATGTATTCATTTCAACTTTATAATTGCCAGATCAGGTGAATCTACGAGATCGTTCTTTCAATGTTGATTATTTTGAGGAAAATAACGAAGTAATTTAATATGCCTAAAATGTAATTTAATTTTGTTTTTATCACTACTCATAATAACCTTTGAAATAGAAAGAAATGTAAGAAAAAACTTATATTCATTTTCTTATGAAACTAATTATTATTTTCAGTCGTAATAACATAATGCTTTTCTTGCCATATAGAATACCCTCTGTCTGGGGATTGTACTGAGTATTCTACAGAAACTTCCTGGGGGTTATTTAACTGCAAAGATTGGTTTTCTCTTTATTTCATCCTTGTTGTGAGAACTTCTAAAAATATGTACTCAAAAGACAAATTGAATTAGTACACCTCATCTTTAATGTCAGGAGATTAGAGTATTCCTTGACGACCAAGTGTAAACTTTAGAAAACTCAAATACATGAATACTTAATTTCCTTTGAAATTTACCTGAGAATAAATGTATAAACTATTTAATGTTTGTTGAACTCTGAGTGTGAAAGTTCTTAATGAGATTCAGGTACAATTTATGAGTTATGTATAATTCAATAAATGACACCTCAATAGCACCACTGTATTCACATATGTTTCGAAGTTGCATAACACATTGTCATAGCAGTGAATGAATAGAGGTTGCAAAAGACCCGTAGAAAATATGGTCGAGCAGACAGCGATTGTATTCTATTCGTCATGAATAATTCGTCAATAATGCAAATTCGTTCGTGGACCTGGCACATGAACGACCGGTCTCCACAGCTTGGCACAGTTATATCACACGTATCAGAGGAACACAATAGGACAGGAACACGGAGAAACGGCCCGACAGGAGTGCAATTGTTTAACGATCTATACCAACGTGCTCTAAAGTCGTGTGCAAGTCTTGTTTTTTTTTAAGTAACCACATTCACGAACTCAAGTAATCAATGAAATCTATTTTTTAGTGTTTTAGAACATATTAGTCATGACGTTAAAACCCATATATTCAACCATACAAGGTCAAGCGATGAGGAATTTTAACGCTTGTTTTTACAATTTTACAGTGTCCATTGGGTGAATAAACAAGGAATTTGACAGAAACAAAATCGACCGAAACGCTCCTGTTCACAACTTTCTTGATAAAACATACTCAAAAGGCAACAAAAATGTTTTTTGTTAAGAAAGTTGTACTTCAATAACCTTTTAATATAAATGAAGAAAAACACAAACAAATAATTAATTTTTATTTTGAATTCGTAGTTGTAGGTTTTTAATTTCGAGTTATGAAACACAATAAATTTTTTAAAATAATTATGATTAAAATTATTATCGTGTCGATAATAAATGAATTACTTGAATTTGTATCTTGAACAAAGTTCCACTGTTCTTCAACTGGTCGTTAGTGAACCCATCTTGATCAGGTTTTTGTCCAGTATCCCTGATCCATTGAAATGCTGAGATGGCCCTTTGTTTTGCTTCTGGGCGTAAATGTAGCTTGACTATGCGCACGTTTTTTTGAACTCTCCTTTGCTATATTGCTTGTAGGAATAGAAGTAAGGGCAAGTTACTATTTTGTTAGCAATGCAGAAAAATCATATCTGCAATTCGTTTACCGATGCAAATAAATTTTCTATAACTCAGGAATAAAAATGTCTAGTTTTTTCAAATATTGGTAATCTAACGTTTTTTAATTTTACTTTAATTAATTAATTTATCTTTACTTATCTTTCAACTATTTGTAGTTAAAATGATGGGAAGGGTTTCCGGAACTCAAGAAAACATATGATCTTCTCCCCCATACGTCATATGTAGTTTTTACTGATTTTTTACTAAATAAATCTATACAAATGCTCTATTGCTGGATACCGTCAATGTCATCACGTGCCCCCTTCTCCCAAACTGTTAGTGGAACCAGATTAAGAAACTATATCAAGATATGTCTGAAACTATTGTTCCACGTGTACGTACTTGGACTCCTAATCACTCTCTATGAAATGCCTCACTGACAAGGGCAGGGAACTACACTCCTCTCAAGAGGTAGTGCAACTACTAGCAGAGGAGATGCGTAAGACTATGATTGTGAAGAGCGAAAACTTTAGTTGCGTTGCTTTTCCATTTTTATTAGAATGAGTGAAATTAATTAATTCGTACTGATTGTAGTCGTGTTATTCGCTGTGAAAAATTAATAATGAACTAAGTTACAACTACGCTTTAGAAGAAATTACTTTTGGGAATAATAATAATGATAATAATAATAATGTATTAACTGCTTTGGGAAAGATCCCGGTGGCAGTTCTTCATAAGTATATCAAGTAATACATACAAATACATTAACAAAATACATTTAAACCCATTTCTTTTACAAATTATCACTAATACTAAATGAATACAAAATTTCAATGCTCTACTCTGACATATGTACAATTATTAGTATATTTAAGTTGTTTTTGAATTTATTTTTGAATTTTCCCTCACTCTGAGGTAAAGTCTCTAGCAGTACTGCAGGTAATTTGCTCCAGTTTTTTATTGTCCGATTAACGAAAGAAAATTTTCCAATATCTACTTTTTGCCTTCTTCCCATAATTTTGCAATTGTGGTCCTGACAAGTGTATGATAATTTTAAGTCGCTTCTGATTATCCTTCCAAGCTGGTTCGCCTTTGTAAGCGCTGAAGAAAGCACAGAGTCTAGCTGTTTCCCGAAGTTTCTGCAAGGATCTCCACATGAGACTATTTGAATTTATTTTCTCTCAACTTAATACAAATTTTTCCGCAACATTTTGAATTTTATTTAAAGTCTGTACTAGCCCAGCAGGGTAATCACACAATACCTTGATTCATTAGGATAATCATTGAATAAATGATTTACGATATCAGCTTATGTATATTCATTTGCTAATGTAGTTAGTTGTCTTCTGATGAGTGATGAGATCTAGACATGGATCTGAATTTTTTGACATGGGCTAACTCCATTTCATATTCATCTGAGAACTATCTATAAACGCTCCAGTGATGTTGGAACATTTCCCTAATATAATTAAAATGAAATGTACTGCGTATTAACTGAATTTACGAAATTAAGTTATTTCTTATATTTTACACTTACAGATACAGCGTTTCAGTGCGCGAAATCGATTTTTTTAGGTACCGAGTGAAGTGGCTGCGATATGTTTACTTTCTTTATTTTCTGTCATTTCAGTATTATTCAAAAAGTAACAACAATAAAGCTAAATGCTATTCTTCAAAATGCTTTATCAACGTTAGTAACGCAAGACTGAGTGTTAATATACGGTTGTTTAAATTGCTTAAAGTCCTCCAAAGAGTATGCTAGCACTCTTTGTGATAATTTACGTGCCTACTCTTTGGGATACGACGTCAAACAAATTGCACAAATAACAGAACACATCGATCTTAAAACTAGAACACTTCATTTGACAGTTTTTTTTCTGAAAAGAAAAAAAGTATTATTCAAATGGGGCAAATCCAATAAGCAAAATCCTTTCCCTATTTTTCTATTTTGGGATAAAAATATTATCCCAATTACATCATTAATTTTATTTTTTAAACTTATAACTTATGTTTGCAACTATAGGTGGTGCGAACCTACTAACCTGCACCCTACTGACCTGGTGACAGCTGTCCACCTGTAACTGCCAACGGCCTTCTCTTTTTCATCCCATATTGTTATCAGTTCAATAAAGTCACATGGTATTTCACCATATGTAGTTTCATCCACTTTTAATCACTCCTCGGTGCTTCACTATTTTTGACAGGCAGTGTATTTTATATGAACATTGTTTTGTTCGTTTGTTATTCATTATGTAATTTGCATTCTTTAATTTCACAATTCTAATGTTCAACTACATGTATTCTTTTCAATGTCTGTTTTGGCTCCGTTACCATATATATTTCTGCCACTAAAAATGTATTATTTCTATTGAACATTGCAATGAACGCTTACGTTATAATCTACTCTTGTCAAACACATGTATCATTTTGAAGCAAAAGTCCTTAGGTACTCAGTGTATCTGAAAAAGCGAAATTAGTTTGGTTAACAAAATGTGAAAATTATAAGAAGCAATCTAGTAAAGCGAATTATTACCTTTCCACTATCTAGACCCAGAATATCTGCCAGTTAATGCAGCTAGATGTTTGCAATTTCACAGGAAAGAAAATTACCAATGCATCGAACGAAGCAGTGTCACCAACTGTGGGAAAATTGAATTGCGAACTCTTAGGGGCTACCTACTCTTAGATGACCTTTCCATAAACTGAATGATATATTAATATGACTTTGTACACCTGTTACGTCTTAATATAAATGCTGCCTTACTATAAATGTACTATTAAATGCCTCAATGTATCAAAGAAAGAAGCAGGATGTTCTGGTAAGGACAGAATAAGACATTCATGACCGACACTAGGAGGAACATTGCGCTTAAGGCGATGCGCCCGCGACCTCGTGCAGAAAAGCCGCGCAAAGCTTTGCGGGTAGGAACCACGTAACGCCCCAGTTGGCCTCGGCGCCCGAAGATTTACGGGGCGGCAGCGGAGTCGCTTTTCCAGCCGCCTCCGTCGTCGCCCCGCGCTCCTCCCGCCGCATCCTCTGTCCTCAAACGCACTCGCCTTCCTCGCTCAGAATCACACGTCTCCACACACAGACACACGGCGACCCGCCGCGGTGACGCAGGGGTTTGGGCTGCGTCCAAATAGGCGATTCGAGTCCCAAGAAAAGTATGGGTGGTGCCAGATGGTTAGTGCAATGTTGGTTTCTCACGCTACCACGTGTTTGTGCGTATGTGAGTCAAATGAAAATTGGAAAGCTCGCTGAAGTAAATTGGAAACCGCTTCTATTGCGATCAAATCCGGTTCGTATGCATGTGGGCTCCCCCGCCATCACGTGGCGTTGGTCCCGCGTCCTCACGTGATCCAGCAGGTGTCATCTGGGTGCTTCCAACATCGCGGCTCCTCAGTTCGGATGCATAAAAAAAAGAGCTGCCTGGAATGAACCCTTTCCTTCTCAGTAAAGGTACGAAACCAACAGAAATTCATCGACTCATGTTGGTTCTGAACGGGACTCCATGTGTATCCAGACTCAGGTGTATAAATGATGTAAGAAATTCAGCAATAAGGAAAAGGGCAAAGTCGAAGAAGTTTCGCAGCAACCCATCATCACAAGAGGAGATTCTGACCTTTTCTTGACAGGTGTCCCATAGGTCAACATTACATGTAAAAAATGTAAGATGGTGACCAGTGCCGCCTATATTGAATTGGTGCATGGTATTATGGGGCCTGCTATACACACCAAGCGTCGCGGAATCCTCTCAACAGGCGTTCTCATTCGGCATGACAATTCCTGATCTCTTATGGCTCATGCGATAGTCCATGGCAACTATCAAGGGCGTGTATCTCGATTGCTTTCCCCATCCTCTTTACTCTTCCAACTTCGCGCCCTGGGACTTCCACGTTTTTGGCTCATAAAAGAACTCCTCAGGTAACAAGAAGTTCGAGACTGACACGGAGATGAAAAAAGTGGTGTATAAATGGCTGCATGCACTGCTAAAATATTCCCCCTCCTCCCAATTTACCCATGCCTTCCTGACTCTCTAGCGAAAATTCATCGAAGAACAGGTAGACTACATTGAAAAATAGTGTAATTTTCCAACTCCTCTTCCTTGTCCTATCCTATCTCCCTACATTCAAACTTAAACTTGCATGAACTACAGTATCACACATGACGGGAGATTAGTTGGGAGCTTAAGGAGAAATAGAATGATGTTGCTGACAAAACATAGTTTGGTGGTATTTTATTTTTCCAAAATCTTCATAATTTCCTCTTTAAATTGGCGTATTAATTATTTTGATATCACTCTTAAAAGTATTTTTTGTATAATTTATATGCGAAGTCCATATTTCATTGGGTTTACGTGCTGACTCCAATACGTTTAGTTATTTTTACATTGCAGCGCATAAACACAAAAATGAAGGTAGTACATTGAAAACTTTATTTGTGAAACTAACAAACACAAAAATGTGTCCAAATGAACAAGTTATTGGAACATGATTATTTTGATGTGCCATGTTATCGAGCTACCGTTTTCTGTGAGTTGTATCTTTAAAGTCTATATCCATAAAATTAATATTTTTAATAGTAAATGTACCTTGTTTAACATACCTTTGAAATAGAAACCTGAAATATTCAGGAGTTGTTAATAAAGGTCTCCCATACTTACTGAATTTCTGTTTGACTTAGTATTATCTATTCTGAAGAACTTTATTTACTATAAAACGTGGTAAAAAAATTGCATTATGAGAAAATATTTTGATCTACAAAAATTGTAAACATCTTTCAAAACAGATCTTTGAGTGTTATTTTGAGTAATATATTTGTAACTTGTTAAAATTTTTGATACGCATAACCGCAATAGATTCTGATAATTATACTGAAACATTTAACATTACCATATTAGGGCATTACGTATCCCCTTAAGAGCTTGTCTCGGCTGAGGTGGTGCCCGCTGGGGCAGAATCCTGGTGGGACCATTCGCTTCACATTGGCGTAACTAATGACAATAGCAGTTGACATGTCCCGAAACATTAATGAATGTTCAATCAATCAATCAATCAGTCAATTAATCAATCAGTCAATTAATCAATCAGTCAATTAATCAATCAGTCAATTAATCAATCAATTAATCAGTCAATTAATCAATCAATCGTCATCGGGGTAATTTCCTCAGTCTGCAAGTTGCGTCCCTGCTACCCCCTGGCTCGATCTGTCTCGGCAAGTCACAGCAGTGACATTCCACATCCTGCTCTTGCTTCCTTCCGATCCTCTATTCGCACTTTATTGGTCGATCTGATAGCTCACCTTGAATCTTTTGGAACCTCACACTTGCGACCGCTCTCAGTTCAACCGTCGGAAACAACAAAGCCACCACAAGGTGCTGTCTCTTCCCTCTTCGCCACCGCTGTCCCTTTCGCGACCGCCGCTGGGTCTTCTTGTTTCGCTCTTCTGTTTGCTGTAGCCGCCGCACACTGGGCCAAAAACAGCGAATAGTACGGTATTGTCTAAAACAGATTAGTATTACTTCGTAAGGTAGAGTGAGAACATGAATTCTTCGCGAGATAAAAGACTAAATAATGTTTAATACAAGGCGACGAACAGCTCCCGTCGTTTGCTGCTTGTAAAATGATAATAGACTGCAATAAACCTGTAACAAGTTTATCTTTTAGTGGAGATAAAAACGACTTCCCAAAAACACGCGAGACAGCACGGACGTACTGGTTCTTTAACACGTATTATTGTTGAACATATTCTCAAAACTCGTCTTTCCTTATAGAAAAGATGAGCATCATATTAACAAGGAAGCTTTTTTTTGTCGTATTGAATTCGTCTGTTTGTTTCTAATGTATTTTTATTCATGATCAATATATTTGCCTTCCAAGGTTCTGAACGGTACATTTTCATATAATTTACATAACACGCGATACGTTTCTGAGATCACCCCGGGAAGGACTTCTCACATCGTCCCAACAGCTTTCAAGACGCAACTT
The DNA here is from genome assembly GCA_017312745.1 of Gryllus bimaculatus. Classification (NCBI taxonomy): domain Eukaryota; kingdom Metazoa; phylum Arthropoda; class Insecta; order Orthoptera; family Gryllidae; genus Gryllus; species Gryllus bimaculatus. The sequence goes on from BOPP01000059.1 coordinate 4,516,292, forward strand.
TTTTCACTTTTCTTGGAAAGAAGCACAAACCGTAATATTAATAATTAATTTTCGATATTGTTTATTTGAAGATGATTAAGCAAGTACTTCAAATATCAGTGTATTTCTGGGGAGGATAAACTGAGATCCCGAAATCAATACTAGTTGTGCAGGAACAGATTTGAAGAATGACGTGAACAGGGTATCTCATGTTTCTAAGCTGTGCACTCGTTTTGAATAAAGAGGAAATTTGGCTAATTCACGAATTAGCCGGTTAGGGTTCCCATAATTCCAAGAGGGAGGAAAATGTTTAGCTTTGGCCCTCGCGATTTACACACAAAAACTTTCAAAACTCTGCGTGACGCTTAGTGGGGATCTTGGAGCTTGTTCCTGCTGGTGTGGTGCACCGCTGGTGGGAGATAATTGGTTAGGAAAACCCCCCAAGGCGACATGTAGGTCGGCGCCAGAAGTCACCATCCAACGGGGGAACATATCTAGCGATAAAACATGCACTACATTTACAGGACTAATGAGCTTCATCATTTATGTTCATTTCCAATGGGTGTCGCCCTGACATGATAAAACTATGTGACGGAGTTGGCAATTTTTATATTTTGGCATCAATGATTCAGAATTGGTTTATTCGTTGGTTTGATACAATTTCCAAAGAAAATTTCCAAAGATTGTTTTGTGATTCCGGGTGCGTCAACTACTAAGGTCATTAGTGTCGTAACTGTAGAGCATGTTTTTCTCTCTCGGGAAGTGGCGGTTACCTTACCCTCTGTCGATAGAGAGTTTCCCCAACCAGGTATCTCCCACCTGTGGAACACTGCACAAGCCGGAACAAGCTCTAAGCTCCTCATTAGTCTCTTGGCATATGTGCTAGTGAAAGCTTGTACAAGTAATTGAAAGTGTGTGTAAGAAATGGGTTAGGAAAGAACAAGGAAGGAGAAGGCAAGATCGCGCGCGGTCAGTGGCCCGTGTGTTTAGGCTCCCACAGTCCGGCGCATAAGCCTCGCAGCCTACGCGAAATGGCCGCAGTGAAAATCTTGCGACACGTGTTGCCTTAAGATCACGCTTATACCCGCGCGGTAGGCGAGCGTCGCGGCAACGGATAGACAAAGTTTATTACCTGCGGAATTTGGAACGGAGTCAGAAGCGTTTCGACCGCTGCCGCTCGAGTTTCGTGGAAGTCCGCCCGCCTTCGGGACCCTTCGCTCCCTTCTGGATCGAGCTCACCTTGCCTTTGTTTATCGGATGAGGAAACCTGTCACCAAACGCTGAGTCATAATTGCCGCTCCGGTGTGAACGGTCCCGCGGATTCCACCGCCGCGTCTAGCGCGGAACTTTCCGCGCCGTTCCCGCTGCGGATCTCCCGCGCCCGTCTGCGAGAGCCTTTAGTGAACTGCTCCGGCATTCGACTGGTGTCGATGGGAGAAGCCACAGAAAACTTCCAATCAGAGCAGGTGGCCGTTAGAATTCTTCAGACTCAATTATTATTTTTTTAAAGTTGTACTTTTAAATAAAAATAGTATAGTAAACATACCCTGAAAATAATCTTAAAACGTACTTTTTAAATTAAAAAATATAGTTGATAAACATATAAAATACGTTACAGAGAGATCAGAATTATATTTTGATCTGAATCTCGTTTTTGCACCGAATTATAAGCGACGCTTTCGCCTTCTAATATTTGCTCCGTTGCGTGACAGATCTTGCTGCGCTAACTCGTCTTTGCATGTAGCATTGAGGTTATGTCATGCACGTTTGTTTCATATGTGATGATTCTGCGTCTTATGTTTTTATATTGCAAAACTGTTTTTTGTAGCGAATGTTTTTTTTCGATATATACCACGTTGGAGCTTCCAACGGGAAATCTTGAAAGAAATAGTTAGAGTTTAAGAGAAGAGAAAGCAACTCCTCAATTTGTGATATATTAAACGTTTGTACTTTTAACAAGTTGGTACAAAATAATAGTTTTAAATCATGTAAAACACGTATATTGCGATATCAGGGAGCATATTGGTATGTGAATCTCGTTTTTGCCGGAATTATGAAAGCGACCGCTTTCGCCTCTATATATTTCTACTGTCGCTAAGCGGCTTAGGTCTTGCCTTGCTGAACTCGCTTTTTGCGACTACATTAAGGTTAAGTCATGCGGGTACTTTGGTCTTGTTACAATGTGAAGATTATTCTTATTATCTATTGGTTTTCTTATATTGCCAAACT
>BOPP01000059.1:4519804-4532833 GCA_017312745.1 Gryllus bimaculatus
TTTTTTGTGCGATTTTTTAAGAGACTTTTTTGACCTTCAACTTCCCAACCGGAACTTCGAGTGCGACCTTCAACTTCCCAACTCAAAGTCTTAAAGAATATTGGAATTAACAGAAGGGGAAACGTAACTCCTCAATTTATTAATTTTTTAAAAAAAGTTGTACTTTTTAAATAAAAATAGATAGTTAACATACCCTGTAAAATCACGTTTATTAGATATCAGAATATATTTTGATGTGACGCTCGTTTTTGCCCGAAATATGAAGGCGACACTTTTGAGTAACAGAGTGTAGCGCGTGATACGTAACGACGTATAACACATTTTCCGTGCAATCTATGTCAGGGACGAGAAACAAACGTCAGGGACGAGATTTCGTATTGCTCTTTCCGAGGTGAGGGGTGGCGGGCGGCCTCTTCCTTGGTGCCGGCTGTCGCAGAGGTGGCTCAATTTTCTTTCAATTTCTGTGCGCATTGGAAATTAGCAATGAAGATCATGTGTTCGTTTCGGCTTTTAGTTGACCGCTAACTCGTAGAACATTACGATTTAATTTCCCCCATTTTTTTACAGATTATTACTAGTGGCTAAAACAGTATTTGAATGCCACGGGAGGACTATGAACGAAAGCATGCAATCTATATTTTCCTTAAAAAATAATATTTTACCAGAAAACTTTACCTCCTTAGGGTGGTATCATAACTTTCATCTTGCATGACTACGTAATACTTGTAATATTATGTTCTCGAAAGTTTCTCAAGCTAATGTAGGAATACAAATTTGCAAAGTTAAGACATTTTCTAATATAATTCTGTAATTCATACCAACATGAAATATCTAGTGATGTACAACATGTTACAGACTTTCCGGAATTATTTCCTGTGGTTACATAAAATTATAATAATTAATTTGCACTTTTACTAATATTTTCAGCCATTTCTGGGAAAAGCTCTTCACTAAAAACTGCTTGAAAATCATACACATCGTAAATATTTGCAATTTCTCGTCAACTAAGAAGAGTAAAAAATTGATCTTATAATTGAATTGTGAACATATCGATCTTTACAATATTATTTAACCTGTACAGAAAGACCAAAATTCCATTCAGAAATATACGAAATGGTCTCAACATTTTGACCGCCAGCCTGGGTAGGCTCGTGCAACTCACATCCACGCGCGTGAAACTATTTAAATTCTCTGAATAATAAGAATGAGTCACCTAACGTCCTGAGCCTAGCGACGATGAGAGGGGAGGTCGAACGGCCACGGAGCGCGCACTAGCAACAGCGAGGAAGTAAGGCGTAGAGAAGGGGAAGTGGGTGTAGTTAACGGATAATTTGGTTTCATTTATTTCTGACGTGTGCCGAAGAGTTAACGTTGATTCAGGTACATGTTGAAGGTAGTGGATTTGGAGGTACCACGGAGGTGCGAAGCCTATAAAAGCGCTCTAAGAGGTTTGTTTCTATGGCTGGAATACATTTCAGTATATTTAAATATGCTTCGGGTACTATAAACCAATTTGGAGTCGAGTCGTAATAATTCAACGGAATACAAGGCGTTGAGTGTGGACTGATTTACGATATTCCTACAGAAAAGCATGACCACGCCGAGGCGAAGCTCTAATAATATAACCAGCTGTCCCCCAAGTAAGGTCGATGCCACTTATACAGATGCAGGGAAAGAAAGAGTCAGGAAGTGAGTTATTACAGTGAGCTATGTGACATAGTTTGGACAAAATGTATAAATGGCTTGAATAAATATTAATAGAACAGAGTATTGACTTTCATGTAAATAGATTTTCTGGGTTTCATTGTTTATTAACGGGACATTAAGTAGTATAGTACATTCAGGGAAGGTGAATCGTTTGTTGAAACTGTCAAAGATTTTTAATACTGTAAGTAAGTGAGCATCTAGATTTCAACTGGTGTAAAATAACGTAAATTTGAACAAGAACATTAATCTGAGCAATCATTCCTTGGATTGAGATCGGTTATTAAGGCCATGTAAGTTAGTACAAATTTCTTGAAATGATGAATGTGCGGTTGAATTGTTCGAAAGTAGTTTAGAATTTTGTATTTACGAGTTATACCTAAAGTAAGCCCATGTCAGTGGAAACTTTTGGTAGAAAGGTGCCTGCTAGGACAAGTAATGATATACAAAATTTGAGGTTTAATTACAAAGAGTTCGAGTGGCGCCATGCGCATGGTTGTTTGTTCATTGCCTGTCATGGACGTGTTATTACACGTTCTGCTGACCTCAGACCAGAGGAGTTCGCTCGTTTGTATCAAGTGTACGATCGAATATGTGGCCCATCGAGACGTAAAGGGTAAACGGCTGTTCACTGGATAATAGCCCAAGGGAAAGAAAATTATAACTAATTAATTAAAAATCTTGGAGTGTTACTGATGAGAACTAAGATAGTGCTGATTGTTTGAATAAGTGTCGTAAGAATTGTTGGGTATTGTGTTTTTTATTGTATTCATTCCTCTTCATCTTTGGGCTTTGGAAATACAAATACTATTCAGAAATTACATGTGTTCTGTTTTCACAATCGAGAAACGACACCTTACACCCAAAGTCAACAAAGGAATCATGTAATAATTTTAGGGTTGTAAAATTGACGAGCAGTCAAGAGAGATTTGTATTTAACTTTCATTCAGTTGATAAACAATTGTCAGTGCTCAGTCAAAGAGAATACGGACACTTGTTGCACCTCCAATCGACGGAAATAAGACTGCATGATAGGGGTTGCAATATTGGAGAATTATATTACATTCAAATAAAACTCAAGCAAAACTATTTACTCTCTATAGACATTATAAACCTCCTGCATTTGTTGTTAATAAGAGGGCGAGGAAATAATATTTCAATTAAATATTAAGGACTACACTTAAATAACAAATTAATTTGGAAATTTCATAGACAAAACGTCATCGATAAAACCTATCATAACATTTCTAAATTGTCTTTTTATATCCGTAAATAATACACATTCAGAATTGGTTCTAAAAGTTCTACATTAAGAATTGATTGTAGAAATTTTTTCATACATTTCAAGAATTTGACCTTCACTAACCTATGCATGCCCATTATGTTATAAAGCATCCAATACTTACCTCCATAAAATTCGAATAGTACAAAATAATTTTCGTAGCCAGAGAATGGTTCATTTCTAATTAACAAATTTATAGAGAACTTCAAATAAATTCTATTAAATATTTTTTAATTCAACAAACTATGACTCACATGATTCTCTTTCTTTTAATAAAAAATTACATTAGCATTAATTTACACTAATTATATATGATATTTGGCCACTTTATTCGTAATATTGTTAAAAGCACACATCTGTTAAATGTTTAAGGTGGACTTGCTGAACATCTATAAAAGTCTCCTCCGACTATCTAGTTGTTCTATAAAAGTCTTCTTAAAAGTCTGAGATCGTGAAATTTACAGGAAGTTTTATACCATTCCAAAATCCGTGGGAAACAGTTTTAAAATGTCATGGAGATCGGGAGTGGTTTTGCAACAGTTGTATTCCACATCTCCGCGTCCGCGTGGCACCTCATCCAATTTCGTAAGAGTTCAGGTGGGCTTCTTTAAATGTCAACCTGGTATAGCTTGGTCGGGCGTCCGCTGCGTTCTCATTTTCGCAATCCCAAAGAAGAAATTGAGTCATCTTGAAAGGTGCGTAGGTCTTGTCAATGCCAAAATTCGCTTGGAATTTGTCATTTCGGGACTAACAACGCTCTAACGAGATTGATGGTTATCTTGATATTTCAGAGAAGGTAAATGCAGATACCTCTGTTAGTACTTTCATTATTTCAATGCCTTCACATTCCATCAACTCTTAGAGATGTTAAAGGACGTATTGTACGATTACTTCAATATCGTTCAGCTCAATAGAATTTAGAGGAAGATTTACAAGGATATAATCAGAACTCTATACAGGATAATTTGAATTGTACCGATAGAACTCGCTTAGTTGCACTTTCGAGACGTGAAAAATGGTTTTCTAGCACATTTTTTAAAATGTTTATTCTAAAAAAACATTTTCAGAATATTGCAATTTTCATCATTTTTATAGTTGAATTTCTGAATCTAAGTACATTTGTCGCATTTTGTATCACTAGTGTCAAATGTCACTAATGTAAGTGTCTGTTAAATTTGGAATTCCTCTGTATATTGATGTAATAATTCTTGTAATTCCTCGCGATTCTTGTAAACCTCTCTTTTTTAACCTAGGTATTTTATCATTACCTTGTCTCTTTATATACAAATCAGTGCTTTTTGTCAAAAATGACTTACTTAAGAGCGGGAATATATTTTCAGCAAACGCCGTTGTCTATCACTATAACACTCGACGTAGTAATTATAATTATCAGGTATCATTACAAACAATTCACGTATAATACATGTACATCATTTTACAACACCTTGCCAGATTACATTAAACTACTAAATTCGATGCAAAAGTTTAAGTCCGAAGTAAAATATTTTCTGCTTCACAACTGTTTCTATACAATTAGAGACTCTACTGAGCATCCAAAAGGAAAGTAATATTTATTTTAATAATGACATTTATTGTCATTATTAAAAATTAAATAATAAAAATTTAATGACATTTAATGTTATTATTATTTATTACCACTTCGATTGTTTAATTCTAAAGAACCTGTAACAATTACTGTATTTCAGCTTCTGAGTCAATGATCCCCTTCTCGAGCAGGTTTTCGTCACGTTTCGCTGCTCCTTGAGCAAATGCTGATATGGCCCCTTGTTTTGCTTCTGGACACAAATGTAACTTTTCCCCATAGTATGTCACACGCAGTTTTAAGCTGTTTTTGACATAAATAAATAAAATATAAAATATTACTTTTCTCAGACAGTGTGAAACTGAATCAAAAAGGTGTTGCGAGAAAAGGAATCTCATAAGTAATTCATATTCATTTGTATAACTAAAAACATAACTTTTCTTCCTAAAAACTGTTTTACAATATTACACCACTTCTTAAAACCTATACTAAAATATACTTCACACACTTATGTTTCAACGTATATTGAATAGAAGAATTGGAAATATTTTGCATCCGGTGAACATGCGATTATTGTAAATAACAAGTTCTTTCTAAACATAATTATATGCCCCAACTCAAGTAGAAGATAAAATCAGCAAAATAGAAGGTTAAATATGAAATACTGATTCATTATTAATACTGTTTTTCCCTACGACTAACGGACGAGAAAACAATATAAAAATGAGAGCGACTTTTCAAAGCTTTTTCAATTTCAGAGATCAGTGAAAGTTGAGCTCTTACCAGCTCTTACTCTTGCCAACTTTTGTCAAGAGAAACGCAGGAATTGAAAATAGCCCGAAAGAAATAGTAAGTAGGAAACCTTCATGCACAACTGTCATGATGCATGTCATATACGAACCAACCAGCTAAAAATTGTATCTATAATTGCTCCTAGAATGTTGTTTCTTCATCTACAAGACGATCTACAAATAATTACAATACAGCTACATGAAACAAGATTTTTACTACTGTCTCAGCAGTCTTCCAATCAGTTGTGCATGAACGAAAATGATCAAAACGAATTGCTTCGTCAGTCTCGTTGAAAGAGAAATGATTTCTTCGTTGTTCAGTGAAAGGCGGCGGGAGTCACATGCGCGTACGAGATTGAACGTGGTTACAGTTCAGACCAGCTCCCAGCCATTAAGGCACCGAAAATGGCGCCTGATGGCGACCCGAATACAAATGACGGAGTCCATCGACGGAGAAAGTGCGTACGAACTTGAAACGCCTACGGTGAAATTTGTCTTTGAGGGGGAGATATGAATAATGAATGCCTTTTACGAGATTTTCGACGAACCACTGACGAAAATACGCGCCTTTGTGTTAAGGATTTACCACGATGTTTGGTGGTCCATTTGCATATATTAGTGAACCCATATCTCTAATCGGGGTATTGGATGTTTATTAGGTTTTAGGGTTGAACTCTCTACAGGCACATTGATTTGATTTTTTTTCGTCGAAGAAGAGTAAAAAACTGTAAGTTATATTTGAGGAAGGATAATAATCTGAGCACGTTTTCTGGAGCTCCCGAATCTCTTCCCCATTTTTATACTATACACAATTGAAGAATTAATAAAAGTACTAACAAAGTGATGTTAGCAACATTTAAAAAGCTGAACATTTTTGTTCTAGAGTTGAAGAAAACTTATTTGATTCAGTAAACTCTAACTACAAATTTGATTATATATTTTTGTGTATTAAATAACCAACAAATAGTATGGAAACAATATAGGACACTTCCAATCTTTCTTATACTATTATTGGAAGACAACTGCTCACTAGCGAATCTAATGTCGTGGCCTGGAAAATTTCAATACATAAACAAAACCTTTTAAATCAATCTGCATGTAAGGAAAATAATCGTAAGTAAATTTAAAATCTTTAGAATGTGTACACTTCGTACTAGTAATGACAATGGTTAAGTCAGGTCGGAATATTAGGAGCGCTAGCATCAAATTCTTTCTATATTAACGCAGAATGTCATGTATTATCTCTGTAGTATTTGTAACTACCCTCATATGGCTCTACTCGAAGCATAACTAGCATAAGCGCTCATCCAATTGTGCGCTTAGCGAAGCTACAAATATGACCAGAAAAAAAATTGTCCTCATTTGCTCAATGTATCAGGGACACTGGACGAGAAACCTAATTGAGATGGAGTTAATGACCCAGAAGCTGAAGTTCATAACTCTTTACAAGCATATTTAGTCATTTTAAAATTATACAGTATTATTGTTAATAAATACATCATATGTCATTGTTAAAATAAATATAATTTTGGTTTTCCACGGTCAGTATAGTCTCTCATTGTATGGAATCAGTTATTTAGTAGAAAATAAATTACTTGGCACTTAAATTTGTGTATCGATTTTAATTATTTAATGACATGTGCGTTTAAAGTAACGTATATGTAATATATGTGGGTTTCTTCAGTGTGTTATGTGTGTTGACATTATAAATCTCTGTAATGCTTGAAAATGTTCCTATTATTAAGTTAGTTCTGACACAAATTATATCTTTTGCAATAAATAGGCAAGGCAATTCGACGCTCAATAAAGAAACGCTTATACGAATCACATGAAAATCTTAGAGATGTCATTATTCCGTTGGCCGCAAGAGAATACTGTTCTTGTTTTCTTAGCAGGAATTCATTTGAGTGTAAACCTGCTGATCTAGAGAAAATGTTCTCGACATAACCTTTCTTTACCGTATGTCCACCTTTCCATAACCTTCAGAAATTTTATACACAAAAAGTTTCATTTAACACATGAAGCCTGAGTGAATATCCAGCGTTCTAGTTTTACAATATGAATTTATAATGTAGTAAATGCATATTATCCAAGTTATATTAGCTAGAACGTAAAATTGCGGCGTAATCCGTCTCCACTCAGATTATGAGTTCACACTGTGTAATGGTGGTGTGAGAGACAAAAACGAGTAACTGCAAACATCTATATGCTAATGACATTCATTTCATAAGCCCAACATCGTGGCTCCGATGGTGGATCGCCTATAAAGTACGAGATGACGAATACTTATATTTCTAGGATCCTCAAAATAATTTTGTTTTAATTTAGAAGATCCTCGATATAAAATTTGATGTGACTATTGTTGTTCTCGTTGATACATTTAATTTTCGTATCCTTCATCTTCATTGACATAACTCTTCATTTACAGCGTGAAGGACCAACATCTTATATCATTGGTTAATGAAATTAGTTGAAACAAATTCAATTATTAATTAAAAGGTTTACATTGTTTAGGAAAAAACGTCCGGAAGGATACAAATCTGATACAAGTATATGTACTTGATTTTTCTTCTTTCTTATTTTGCTATACCTTTTTTTGCTGTTCTTTCCCTTTAAATGTTCACTGAACTTCACATGAAATGTGGGAAATTTCTTTAAACCTCATTATTTTAGGTATTATTTATCGTGAGTTTGTTTTTAAATACTTATTTGTAATTATTTCTTCCCCCCATTCTTGTGACATGTCCAAACCATTGTTACAGTTTGAACAAAAAATAATCCAAAACTGAATCCATCTGTATTTTTTATAAATTGCTTCATTACGGTTTTTCCCAATTTTTTGCACTAAGAATGAAGTGTACTTCGTAACTAAAAGTTTTAAATTATTGTAAATTACTCAGCTTTTATTTGTTTCCGCATCATACACCACAATATTTTCCACTATTCCTATATAAATATTATATTTTTTTCTTCTAAATATTTTTATCTCATAATATTTTATTAAGAGTGGGGATATCCATCCTTTCTTTATTATTAGCCTCATTTCTTTGATCTTTAATTTCATGGATTTTAATCTTAATGACCACTTGAATTAAATATTAAAAATCAAGAATATCCTTTATCTTCCTTTCAGTGCGCTACACACGTTCTGTTATTTCTCCATATCCCATATAAAATATTTCGGTCATATTCATTTTTCAATCCTATTTCTTGTATTCTTTTACATTTACAAAACATATATTTCATTGTTTTCCACATCATTTGATATTAATAATGATCATCCGCAAATAATAAAGATCATAGCCTATTATCAATGGAAAATTCTAATCCTCCACATTTTTTTCAGCATATCCAAAAATGTTTACAAATAAATTTTGAAAAGCATGATTGTAATACTATATTACATACTTATTAATTAAATTAATAATGAAATGTATTAATATAAAACTATATAATAAAAGTTGATTAGTAAGATAAATAAATTACATAATAATTGTCTGGTTTATTGTCACAGATAATCCGCATAACATGCCATCTATATTTCTAGTTTATTCCAGGCAGTATGCTCTCGCAGCCAAACGCAATCCTTTTTTCTTATTTAAAATGACTTCCGTACACTCGTACCCTTTGTTGCTTATCCACCTTACGAGCTCTTCTTTCCAAGAATCACATATCGCAATTGCGTCATTTGTATTCCGGCTCTTGCAATTTTAATTTGCATGTTAAAGTCTTTAGATAATTTACCCCTTCCAAATTTTCTATGAGAATAAGTAGTGAGAATGCGCAGAGTCTTTGTTTCTTACAAAACGAATTTTCTGTTATTTATTATCTCTTTACAATTTGAATGTTTACAGACATGAATATTTTTAAAACATCGATTACTCAATTTTTAAATAAAAAATTCTGCAATATTTTCTGAACAGAATTATCTATGTTTTACATGTGTCTTAGAGAAGATTTTTAAAAAGTAATTTGAAAATTTCATGTCAAGCCGCCTTCTTTAAAATGTCAAATTTTGTTCCATTATATTTCTTGTTCTACATATGATATTTCGATGGAATACATTTTGTTGCAACCGTTGCGTTGTGAGCTGTGCTAGAGTCTGGCGCCAGCAGCATTTAGCGATTCTTTGTTGTATGTTCTGTATTTACATTTTAGTATCAACCTGTTAATGTCTTATTAGGATTTTCTCACAGTTGCTGTCAGACATTAAAGGGAAATTCCTGTTAGTAGCATTTTATCATATAAATCTTTTCTAGAATAAAAAATATGTAATATAAGAGATCTGATATTATTATACTAGATTGAGAACACTATTAACAATGAAGATTACAAGAAATATTCTACATTCAAAACAAACTGTAATGACTTGAACGTTTAAAAAATATTCAATTTTTAAGTACATATTTAGAAATTTTATTTCACAAAAAACTAAAAGTTAATTATGTCATAGTATTCTAATATTTAAATAATTGTGTTGTCTAAAAGCCAACCAAATCGGATTTATCTACTGGCTTTGGCTTCCGAGAACATGAACTAAATTGGGTAAAGAACAAAATAAAAACAATGTCATAATAAATTTAAATATTAATAACAAAAACACAGTAAAGATATTAAAATGAAACGTATTAAATTATTCGTAAGAACTCATTTATATTGTGACATAATTTGAATAAACATCGCTAACATTTTTTCTAGAATTTGGGGTTTGAAAATGCTCAATTTTGATAATTATTGCTATTGCGCTCACATACATGCACCTTTAAAGAGAAATACGTTATGAAGGTTACTTTTGTAACACATGTTCAATACTTGTTAAAATGTTAATGTAGTACGTTTAGATTAGAGAGCAATTGGGAAATCTGCCATGGAAATTAACGCTGATACGTAAAATGAATGTTGAATTATATATGATAAGACTGTATAAAACTGTTTATGCTACAGAATAGACTTCATGACACCAATTAGTTTACTAATCTCTAAAGTCAAGGCCAGCATTTTGATATTGACCCGCTCTCTTCCCAGCTGCTACCTATGGGCACCTAAAGGAAAACAATTCATATTTTTTCATCTTTTCGGTCCCCTATTGTATTATTAAAATACTTCTTTAAGAATATTATTTAGCAGTTAATTCCAAATCCATACGATCCAATTAATTGAAATACTTGACTACATTTTTGAGAAAATTTCGTTTGAAAGTTTCTGCACCTGCATAATTTTTACAGAAAAATTGATGAACTTTTGAGGTACTTAATAAGAATTCATTTGAAGCTCTTAAGCTCCCAGATGTAATAATGTATAAAACGCTTTTAATACAAACATTAACGAGTGAGAGATATTTCAAAAAGCTTTATTTGGGTATTTTTTGAAAAAAAAAACCCATCAAAATGATATTGACGGCACGTTATTTAGTACAGAAAGTTTCAAGAAAAAACAATAACTAAAGCCCTTTTTAAGAAAATATTGTACGATTGTCTTTTTGAAAATGAGCAATTTTGAGCTCATTTTCACGTAAAACTTTTTAGTTGTTGAGAAACTTCATAAGAAATAATTTCGTTTTTTCGCTGCAGAATTGTCTAACTTTGTCTCTGCTACGTATGTTGTATGAGAGAAAAAAAGATGATAACATTAGTAATTTCCCGAAAACCTTTTTTGATTTAAGTACAAATGTTCCCCATTAAGTTCAAAATGCCTGCGGAAGATAACTTTTATTACACACACACTTGTTGTATAGTAAATGTGTCAGTCTCGTTCCAAATAGAACTTTTAGACGTTTGCTACAAGAATAATTAATGAGAAAGAATAGAAACATTTTGTGTTAGTCGGTGGTTATATTACTCTCCCATTGTTATCGTTAATTTCTTGAAGCCCAACAAGGTTAAAGCGAAACGTCAAAGTCAATTGAGTTGTTCGTGTTACACAAACGGCGGTTGCTTTACGTTGACAATTAACCAATCTCCCTCTCACCTGGGAGGAAAGCAATTTTGCCTTGAGAGAACAATTTTTAGAAGCATGTTTATGGATGGTGTGTTACAACTATCTTAGCTACACGTTGATCACATGATCAACAAATACTCTAAACGCAGGTATAAGTATTATATCTGCAGTCTTATAGGTTTTGTACGGTGTTATGTTTATCAAGAGGATGAGGAATCTTGCGTTGCGATATACATCTATAGCTATATGGCAAACGAACAAACAATGTGGCGCAAATGATCTCCCTGATGCAATAATGTAAAACCACAACAATCCACCATAATATATTATTAGTGAGAAAAACCAACATCATACACACACGCAAACATCATATGTAATTATATATTGTCAAACTTTTCTTTTCTTCTCACGGATATATGATATAGATCATCAGAATTAACGATAACAATGCGAGATAATATAACCACCGACTACACCAAAAGTTTTCTTATTCTTCTCATTAATTATTCTTGTACAGAACGTCGAAAAGTTTATTTGTAACTGAGACTGACAATTTGTAATATACAACAAGGTGTGAGAGTATAAAGTATCTCTCAGATATATGATTTCTATTCTCTCCGGATTCTCGTCACTCACTGGGCTGGAGCGCATCGAACCTTGGTCTGGCTGCATTACCCTGAAATGAAGCAATAGGGAGAGCGGATACTTTTCGATATTTCTTACGTCTGAAAGTTTATAGAACGAGTTCGAGAGAGATCTTGGAACCAGTCGAAAATGTAGGACGCGTGAATCTTCAGCAAGAATTTCCTTTCTATACCTGTTAAATATAAATCGAATATTCCCAGCATATCCTATTGGATTAAACTGCCTATAAAACTGCCCTGTCTATAGAAGTGATTACATCAATGCGATACTGACGTCCAAGCCATTTCCTGTTTTATGTTTTACTAAGTCGTGCTGTGATGTGAATAACGAGGCATGAAACATCTTGGAGCTTTATTATTTACACTCAAAAATGGTACATAAAACATAAGATAAACAAATAATATATAGAATTACCTCTGAGCTACGTAAAAGTAGTTGAATATACATTCCCTATAATTTAGAATTGTCGTTCATGAAGCCCCTGAGTCATTTTCTTACCATTTATCACAATGGCTCAATTTTTTTAAATGTCGTATAAGATATAGTGAAATGCACTTATGAGATGTAGATTACAAATTTTACATATGTGAAAATAGATTCCAACAATAAGCAGAAATGTCGAATTTTTGGTCTCCTTCACATACTTATGACTGTTGAGTCTCATAGTAACTTACTCCTTATTTTGGAAACGCTCAGTGCTATGCATTTTGTGCTACTTCTCTTTTCTGATTGGTAAATGCTACCTTGCAAAAAAAGGTGAGTGAAACTTTTATCATATAATAATAATAATATTATATACTATATATATATATATAAATAGTATATATATGTTTTATATTGCTTTATGACTTTTTCATTAATAGTACTAGTTAGGAATTGCTCATGGTAGCCTGTTGTCAGCCGGCTCGTTCATTACGTGCCTTGATTGAGATTCCGGTCAGCAATATTTACTGTCGGTTTTCCTTAGCAATTCCAGTATGATGTTGCTGTGTGCGATGAAAAATCATCCTCATGTTAGAGAACGGGATTACCGGCAGTTGTGGCATGTTAGTTGTCTAAGCCCAACTCAACCTCTATAACGAAGGCCCGAGGCAGGAGTCGCGAGGCCGTGAGCGTACGCGGCTTGT
>BOPP01000059.1:4533302-4543680 GCA_017312745.1 Gryllus bimaculatus
AGGGACGTCGCCGGGAGGCCTGAGCCCGTTCGCGGGCTGTCGCTACAAGTACACACATTACATACATACATCCTAGCAGAATTACGCCCCGCCATCGTTTTCCCGCTCTGTCAGCTCTGCTACGACCTGGTTGTTCTCGTGGCGCAACCGCCCCCTCTCTGTCGTGGGCTATTAAATAAGTGAATAGGATAAAACCTTCTTTATGAAAAGCATTAAGACATGAATAGTTTCATGTAGATTGGTCAAATGTCGGAGATGATTGGTTTCAGAGAGACCAGCATCCATTTATTTATATACGGACGTTGAATATAATATGTGTATTGAATGAATCACGATGTGTCCATTTTGAACAGACGGACAATGTTTTTTAACGTCAATGAATCTTATCATAAAGAATCTGATCATAACCTCCATGTGTCGTAACAGTGACAAGATACTCTACACTAGCTAGAAAGCTACGTTCTATTCAATCGCTGTCAGGAAGAGAATTCTAGCGGCCAGCAACTCTTAGTCAACAGCATGCAATGCGGAGTGATACCTTAACAATCGACGGTACGCCGCATACGATCTTTTCTTTTCTTCTTTGTCCATCTTCACTCTTACCTAACCATGAAGGAGTTTATAGCTTGTACCAAATGGGGCAGTTCACTCAGGTGGGAAATATCTGGTTGGGGAACGCAATTCAGTTTCTTAACGGACGTTAGCTCTATCTTCTGTTACATGAAGAGATTTTAAGCCGCAAATTTCGTTACAATGAATATGAATATTTTATTTCTAACTTATGTTCAGCTTTTTTTGTACCGACTTCCACATGCGCGTCATTTGCTTTCTTTTTTTAGTGCTCTTCTCTTTTCCCTAATTCGGAAGCGTGAGTGAAGTCGACTTCCGAGGCGTGCATAGCAATGACTTGGCACCCATGTGCTCACAACACTTCCTCTTCCAAGAATGCCTTTAGTGTGTCACCAAATGTTTTTCCTTTCTTTTCGTGCTGATCGGAAGTTCTCTGATAAACTTTGAAATGATGTACATAAATCTGGAGATACAATTTTCAACAGCACATTATATTCTACGATTCCAAATTGTAATGTAATAACCAGATTTTCTGCTAATGTTCCTATTTTGAGAACCTTCTATTTTTTGAAGTTTTAAGTTGCTTGATGCTATAATGTACTTAGTATCTGTACTTCAAAACTACACATATTTTTAGAAATAAAATCGGAAAAAAATGTAATGTCTCTACTGGTAAAATAAAAACTTGTCTTTACTATAATATAGTAATTACTCTTGGAAGGTTATTTATATCCGAACACAATTCATCATGAATCAACCACTGTTTAAATGTTTTTTTAACTATGACGGTTTTCTCAATACAGAAAGAAGAAAAAAATTGGAAACTACAATATTCCATCACATTACATAGGAAATTAGAGAATAGAGATGGTGTGCAAAAATATTGTTTCTAGTTTTGTTCTGCAGCTGGTTTGATATTTTTCTTATTTTGATGAAAGAATGGATGACATAAAAAGTAAAATTGGAACAAATATAACATAAGACATGAAAGTTGTTTTAAATGTTGACATTACAATATTTAGATTAGTTTTTAGAATCTTCAGGCATGTTAATGTACTATATAATATTTATGAAACCACAAAAAATGGACATAAATGCATGGGACTTCTTGATTCAGTTTCTTGGTTGCATCTACATTCCAGTACTAGAGCCTTTGGATACTGGTTGGAACCCTGATCTATTGATTGTTTCGTGTTTACGAGAGCGTAAACCGCTATCATCATTAAAACCACTAGTGTAATGAACGATTTTATCACGAATCGTGGGAGATGGCGGTGTTCTTCCCCCGGTGTATGGTGAGATCCGGCGCCAACCTACACGCCAATATGCGAGGCATTCACCATCCAGGAGTCTCCGACCAGCGGGACACCGCCGCTGCTGGAACAAACTAAGCTCCCGACTGCTCTCCCGACATATGTGGTAGTGTAGTGTGTGTCAGTGTAAGAGTGTGTAGATAAGGGGAAATGATGGATGACCGCTCGCGATCCGTGGCCCGTATATAATGTGTAGTGCTTCGAATTCGCATGATGTTCGCGTGTTGAATTCTTCCTCGTATAAAGTTCTCTTAAAGTAAATACACATTTTTCAACTGAAAACAAAATCTCTTTATATTGATTTGAACCCGGCAGAGCATTTGTCAAATTTCCGAACGCGAATGACCATCAAAAAGAAAAATAATAATATTTATTATAACAATAAAGTGTTGTGCATTAGTTAATATGTGTATTGTAACATTTCCACTTCTGAGTCAATAACTATCATGACCAGATTTTTATAAAGTTTCCCTGACGTATTAAGTAAATGCTGAGATAGGCCCTTGTTTCGCGTCGGGTCATAAATGTAGCTTTACTATGCGCACGTTTTGTTTATCTCTGTTTTTGCTAGTTGTGGTAGGAGTAAAGCCAGGAAAGTGGGTTACTATTTTTGTCGGCAGTACTAAAACATTAAATCTGTATTTCGTTTACCGACGCAAATATGTTTTCTAAATATCTGGAGCGAAATTTGCTGGTTTTCAAATGTTGATATCCTCGCTTTGTTGGTACCTACTTTTATTTTTCATTCAACCATGTATGAAAAAAGGGTGGTAAATAAATTCTGTTGTTCATTAAAACATGTGAAGATTATACTTCTCCCCCATTACGTCATACACAGTTTTTTTGTGCTTTGACGAAAATCAACCAAACCAAACATTTGGTACTAATTACTCTTGTTTTTAACATATTTTAATGTGAAATTACAGCACAAGATGAACTTCATATGGGAGCATTTTTCGGTCATCCACTTTCGATGCAAGATCATGCACTGTCCGTGGCCCGTTTATTAGGATACTGCTCCGGCATTCGCCTGATGTTGGTCGGAGAAACCACGGAAAACTACCGATCAGAGCAGTCAGCTGCTAGAATTCTCCTCCAGACGCCAGCTGAATTCGACCTACATTATCTCTGTAGTGCCACCATCAGAACTAAAGTCTTGGCACCTTCCGATCAGATGCACTGCAATGTCATCAATTGACATCCTTTTCTTATACCCGTTCCCGCCTCACTTGATGGTAAGGGCTGCTGAGAATAAAAACCGATTAATTGATTGGTTGCTTACTAGTTGAGTCCAGGCGCGTCAACTGATAAGATCCATAGTCCCGAAAGTTTAGTGCATGTTTGTTGCTCGGCTCGATTTTGCCCCGCTGGAGGTATCTCCCACCAGCGGAGCTCCGCCCCAGTCGGGACAAGCTGTAAGCTCCCAAACGTTCTCCCAACACATGTGTTAGTACGTCTATGTCTGTCATAAGCCATAAATCCCTGAGGATTTACTCGTAATTTGAATGGGGAAAACGGCATCAAGTGGGTGTAATACGATGCAATTTATGCAGGCTTGGAAACCAAAGAATATGTTGTTAGGACAACCAATAAACAAAGCTTCCATGCTTGGTGTATTAGCGCTATTCATTTGGGGAAGCACCGCTCTGGAGACATTACGTGCGAGAGGTATGGAGATGGCCTTGAAAGCCGAAATTCTGGGGGAAGGAAAAAAAGAATCACTCTCTTGAAAGCTACTGACTCGCGACACACTAAGAACACACGTAAGCACTCGGCGCGATGCGAATATGTTTTCAGCATAGCCTGGGGGTATTAGTTAAATGATAGTGAGGCAGGTAACTTATGATTAATTTTGATAGCTTGACGTTTTGCAGAATAAGAAGTTGAAGGTGTTATTCGTATTGAATTATAATTGTAGTTTTTATTAATGCGACTTGGGAGTTGAATTCAAATAGACCACGTATTTCGAAGGGATTTAGTATATTTGGATAGTTTCATAAATTTTCAATAGAAATTTTCAATAAGTTAGCTGAAGATAGTCGCACGTTGGTGTTTCAGATAAAACACCAACGAAGTATCAATCGTAGATCAAAGAAAAAATGTATGAAATAGTTGAGAATATTCCGGAAACATTTGTAATCTATTCTAACGATAGGCAAGAGCGTAATAATAGATGTATCGAGAACATTCAACGGGTAACATCGAGCCCGAAAACATCCGAGAAGAACATCTCAGAAGTCATCCTAGTAACTCTACGAACTTTATTTAAAAAATCGTACGGTCCTTTAATGTTTGTGCAAAGGAAAAGTTAATCATTTCATTCATAAGCTCATTAGAATTTTGTAAGAATATCAGAACAAATGTTACATTTTATATTTTCGAGAAACGAGAAGGCTGATACGTATTTATAGGAGATGCCATCAAATCAGCAATTGATTTTAATCCACAGGAATTTTCAGGAATTATAGTACTACACGTCCACATGCAGCAGGTTAGGAGAGAAACGTATGCCGAAATCCATGATTAAATTTAAAAGAGAAATAAATACGATAATATTTAAACATTGAGAGGATTTATGACCAGGGCAACGAAAGAATAATATTAATAATATCAATCGTCCTCGGCCGACAGGTACACGCGCCGCAATAAAAGTTTGCCGGAAGGTATATCACAGTAAAGGGGAGGATAGGGCAAGGAATGTTAAAGAAAGATCGCCCGCCGTCAGCGACCCGTTTGGTAAGCTACCACTAAAACGAACCGATGACTCCAGAAACCCTCATTTAAACCGGCAGCTTGAATTCGAACCAACCCACACGAAAACGCGCCACAGAAACCCCAACGGCGCGTGACCGGGAATTGGTATTCTCTGCGACCCGGGCGGACGCGCGCACGTCAATCGTCCTCGGCCGACAGGTACACGCGACGCGACGCGCCGCGACGAGCGTTTGCTGCTCTTCCCTCGACAGGGATGCCCCTCGCGGCGTTGCGCAAGTGCAGGCACGCGCCGCGCCGGAGGTTGGCAGCGTCCTCGCGGGGAAAGTGCCCTGCGCCTTCCCCATGCGCCGCGCGTCGCCCCTCGGAAGTGTCCTTTGTATAAAAGCCACGCGCCGCTTTCCTCGCCGGCTATTGCTGATCGCGCCTCCGCCAACGCCGACGCCGACGCCGACACCGACGCCTCTTCCGCCCCAACATGCAGGTGAGGACGCGGCTCTCGCGTTGAGCTGCGGAAATGTGGATCGGAAAATGGAGGGGTTGAAATAGAAGGGTTGTATGTCACGTTCCTAAACATGCTTATGTTCGTGTATGCAGTCTATTAAGTCAAATACATTCGAAGAAATCAATTGATTTATTAGTGATTTCGGGCGCGTCAACTGCTAAGGTCATGGGTTCCGTAAGTATAGTGCACGTGTTCCCACGCGAGGGGGCGGTGAACTTGACCCGGTGGATAGTGAGATCCTGCGCAGACCTACCGCCCGCCAATGTAGTTTCCCCGAACTAGGTATCTACCACTACCGGGGCACCGCCCCGCCTGGGACAAGCTATAAACTCCCGGCATGTGTGGTAGTATAGTGTATGTAAGTGTTAGTGTGTGAAAGTATGGGATGAGGATAGTATAGGGAAGGGCAAGAAAATATCGCGCGCGGTATGTGAAGCGTTTGTTAGGGTACTGCTCCTGTATTTGCCTAGTGGTGATCGGTAAAACTACGGAAAACTACCGATCAGAACAGCCGGCCGCTAGATTTCTCCGCTGGACAGCGAATAAATTCGATATTCGATGTTTCTAGTGTCTAAAATTCCTTCACTGTTGGAACTCGAACCTAGAACCTCTCAGTCAGAGACACTGAAGTGATGTATGTGGACGCCCTGAGGCACCTCTCCCGATGGAAATGTGCTCTCTGGCGGATACGAAGATGAAGACGTTGAAATAGTGGGAGTGAGAGTCAGAAAGTTTCTAAAGCTGTTGGTTTACGTTCGTGTATATCTATAAAGTGAAATATGTTGGAAGAAATCAAGGAGAGGGCTCATCTTTCTTGCCAGTGTGTGGTACCTTATAGCATTAATTACAGCCACTAATAAAAGTATTTCTTTTGTGGCATGACTAGCATGCTAAAAGCTCAATTTTTAGCACTAGAGTTCAAGTGTTAAAATAAATTGTGAATGCAGCAGAGGAAACGAAAACCAAATGGCTGGCCGCATCAGCTACAACTAACCTTAAAGTATGATTAAATAATTGGTATACTTGGATAAAAAGAACATGAAAGTCATTAAGTCTGCCTAAAGATAGCGTATGACATAAGTGGTTAAAGTGATTTTACCACTCGTATCATAAATAGCTATGAATACGAGTATATAAAAATGTGAACAGTAGAAGATATCCACAGCTATTATTTTAGTCACTTCAAGTAATAATGCTAGTTTTAATAATCATTTTAGAAAATAATACTGTTTTAAGATTATATATTTTCAACGAATTTGAAAGATGTAATAATTACAATTTTGAAAATAATTCCTCTTCTGGTTAACAGAGATATTTTTTGGCGCTACCAAGGAGTTTCAGGAAATACTCTGCAATTACGGACGCGACGACAAAGGACGAGCGCTTTGCGCACAAAATTACGTTGGAATTCACAGGGTAAAACTTATTTGTCTGTTCAAGTGTGTGTGGTTTAGGGCGGAAAGTTCAAATCGATGTTTTTTAGTCCTTAGTGAAACAATGTTCCGTAAGCAGTGACGATGTTTGCCAATCGAATGACACCTTAAAATCTGTAAAAAAAATGTTATTACCATTTCGGCATAAATCCGTTTTAACTCTGGGAAAAGTAAAGATTTAACATTTAAGGTAAACGCACTGTGAAGAGACTTTGAGTGAATGCACAGAAATCCTGATTCTTTTTAAAAAGTGAGCATTAGAAGAGTATATAAACACACATACATATACAATTGTCCCTTAGTACCTGCACATAGTAGATACTATCGTATGCATCAAATGTAGGAAGGCCAATGTTGACTTTCTTAACAGCAACAGCTTGATGATACTGCCGTGTAACACAATTTGATTGCATTCTGCAGCATGCCTATATTTTTCATTTATTTGCATTGGGTCAGAACGCTCAACTAACAGTGTAACCGTTGTTACCGCGATAACGAAACACAACCTGTTAGAACTCACCCTGACGTGTCAATGTTGCGCTGGAAGTAGCATCAGTTCCAAGCGAGCGAGCGTGTGAAGTGGCGGAAATGGAGACGTTTACTACAGACAATTATTGCGATATGTTCGTGATATTGGAGGAACATTAATGCCAGCGTTGCTGGGCGAGTGTTCGCCGCGCCTTATCACACTCGCGTGCAAACGTGCTTTCGCGCCTAAGTGCCTAAAAGCCGGAAGGACACGCCATCGTACTAGTCATAAGGAAGTGGCTGAATGCAACCAGTGGAGGACAAGCTAACGAGCAGAGCATCGCTCGGCGCGCAAGACCTCGTCAAAGGCGTGCCGCACCCGTGGCCGTCTTCACTGCTCTCGGCCGTCCTCACTGCTCTCGGCCGTCCTCACTGCTCTCGGCCGTCCTCACTGTTCTCGGCCTTCCTCACTGCTCTCGGACGTCCTCACTGCTGTCGGCCGTCCTCACTGTTCTCGGCCGTCCTCACTTTTCTCGGCCTTCCTCACTGCTCTCGGACGTCATCACTGCTCTCGGCCGTCCTCACTGATCTCGGCCGTCCTCACTGTTCTCGGCCTTCCTCACTGCTCTCGGACGTCATCACTGCTGTCGGCCGTACTCACTGTTCTCGGCCTTCCTCACTGCTCTCGGCCGTCCTCACTGCTCTCTTACGTCCTCACTGCTCTCGGCCGTCCTCACTGTTCTCGGCCTTCCTCACTGCTCTCGGCCGTCCTCACTGCTCTCGGCCGTCCTCACTGATCTCGGCCGTCCTCACTGCTCTCTCGGACGTCCTCACTGCTCTCGGACGCCCTCACTGCTCTCTCGGACATCCTCACTGAAACTCTGAGGCGTGTGCAACGAACATTACGACGCATGTCTCGTCTCTTCGAACATAGCGACGCTTGTTGCTCGTATAAACCAGGGGGACATTTTGACCATGTTCCCTAAAACTTGTATTTGAGCCAGCAATAAAGGGGATGGTGGTATATTATCCGCGCACGTTTTTTGAGCCCTCATTTCGCTAGATGTGAAAGGAGTGGGAGGCTTGGTTATTTTGATGAGAGGTTTACTATATCAATCTGTGGATCGTTTGTCGAAGCAAAATAGTTTCTGTTACACGAGAGTAAACATTTCTGATTCTTAGTTCTTTTAAACAACCCTTATTATTTATGCGTAATTCAAATACAGTTTGTAAAGGAGCGTGGAGGGGGGATATTCCGGGGCTGAAGAAAAAGCGCGGTGTAATACCCTGAGTGTTGTGGTATTTCGCGGCCATCGAACGCCTTCTCGATGACCTCCACTCCGCCACGAAGTTCAAGCTTATCACCCGTCCAGTGCCGCCGATCTACGGAACAGCAGTTGTTACAAGAAAATACTATTTTCCACGTTTCTTGCCGCAAAATAAATTACGATTGTAATTGCTTATTACACATTTGTTTCCAAACCGCAGACATCGTACTTGTGAGGGAAAATACTTTTTCCATAGCATATCGTGAGGTGTGGAATTTCCAGTTTTGTGTTACTCTGAAACCAACGTGTTAAAATGTGTAATATTGGGTATCATAATGTTTCTTGGCCTACCGAACTGTGGTACTCTCTGTGTGCGGGTATTAAAGGACATAATGCGTATAACGTTAATTATAATATATGTATAATGTTTGTACAAACATCCGTTAGGTCTTGGCAAGAAACATCTCATTTGAACAGTCTTTTATAAAATGCACTCTAGAGATATTTGTATATATTATTGCATTATTACTTTCCTCCGTATACTAGAGTAAGGTACTCGGAATACCCTTAACAACATGATCTCGAATATTGGTCGTAAAGTGTATGTTTATAGTTCTTTTCAGTAGTAGTTTTGCACATGCGTGAGGATTAAGGTCTATTTGTCTTGAGCTAAGGATGGTTTAAACTGGTGCAGGTGGTGAGGACCCGAATATCGATTTGTGAATATGGATGGAGGTCTGGATGGATGCAGAATGTGTCACACATAACTGTCAGATTACAATCTTTTGAGTTGAAACTTGGTAAATGTTTCAGGTGTAGGATCAAGTGTTGTCGTTCCGGCGATCAATAAAATATTTTAATTTTTGATAATAATATAGATGAACACCCTGTCATATTTTAAACGTTTTCTGGAACACTGATGAAATTTTCTCTGGAAATATTTTGGCTGGAATAGAAAAAAAAAGTAATTTATAAGTATGGTATAGTACGAACTTCCATTAAAACCTTTGACATTTGGAAAATTGAAAAACTTGTATCTTTAAAACATTAACGGTTTTACTTTTAGAAACAAGTGAGTTTGTACTCAACCAAATTTCGTGATATTTGCTTTAAATGATTAGTAGTGAGCCCCCACATGTTTTACGCTTGCTATTATTAAGAGCTTTTATATTAAAAGAATCAAATTTTAATAAAACCATTAAGGTTATAAAATGAACGCTATCTCCCGTGATTTGTTCATTATTTAATTGTCTGATTTGTAACAAATTTATTGAAAGTACTCGACATGTGCTCTTCGAGAAAACATGTGAGTGTGCAGTTATTGTTAGCAAAACGCTGATTGCAAGTTTAAAAAAATCAAATATTAAGTATTTTTAAATTCAAAGATTAAAGAGTGTTTATATAAACGCAATGTCAAGCAATCATGTAACACATGTGTGCTTTCATAAACAAATCAGTAATTATAATTATATGTCAGGCATTGGAAAATAAAAATTTTGAAAATAGTACAACATAAATGTCCAGATCTTGGTAAATCTAAAATATTTTAATTATACATATTTTACAAAACATGTTTAACTCGTATTTTGAAAAACATGTTCAATTCTGAAAGCGTATACTTTACCTGACGTAGACAGAACTAACTGGGTTGACGCCGCGTCCAGGGTACATATGTCAACGTCGTGCTGCAATATGCTGAGACTTTCCTTAGGGCGAAATTTGTCTAAATGACGGCCAAAACCTTGGCATCTGTGCTTGGCATCGGAGGCGACGACTCAGTTAGCTAAGTAAAAAAATGTTCAACTTTGTTTTTACAATGATTAGTGATTGTATTGTTCCAGAATTTGCAAACCTCCCTCATTTCGTAAGTCTTTGGCACGTAGTACTCAACCACATGAAAGAATGTTTGGTTTTTCCTGAAATGAAATGTACAACTTTTGTAATGCAATATCTCACCACAACTAATTTTCGGTGTGTATCCTTGCTGCTCAAAATATTAAGATTGGTCCCAATTTTCCAAGCATTTGTTTAACCATATTGGATTTTGGGGCTGGAGTTGTTTCATATTCAGCATAAATTCATTCAGTTGTAAATCTTTAAACGATGTTA
>BOPP01000059.1:4545011-4569001 GCA_017312745.1 Gryllus bimaculatus
CATTATTGCAAACATAGTGCTGAACTCGCTTATTAAGAACTTTCCACAATCACGGTATCCTTTCTATAGCCCATTGCCTATGTTCTTGTAAGATCAACCTTTTTAACGACTTCTGCAATTCTATTTGAGATTTTTGAGGAACAAATGATCAAAAATAGAATATTTTAAAGAACGGCTAAGATTAGAAATGTGTTTCTATATAAAAAGTTGGTACTTTAAATACTTCTTTCCGAGCACTTCTCTCAATGGAATTTCTTTTACAAAAACTGCATTCCGATCTTTAATGAAACATTGATTCATTGCCACCGCTTTTTCTAGAGACGATCTGTGCTTCTATGGCTAAAAGCATTCCTACCCTCCTGGTATTTTGTTACAAATCACTTTGACTGTTATTCCGATTCGGAAACGGACAGAATACGAAATGAAGTAAATTCTTCTTTCAAAGGGAAGCATCGGCCTATAGCTTCATTAAATGTCAGTGGTTGACTTCGTTTCCGAACTACTTGCCCCTTGGGACAAATGTGATACAACGTTCAAGGCCACATACATCAAGGGTCTAAGACGCATAGCGTTTAACTCACTTTGTCCCCATCACATGCATTCCAAAGCAAATAGTGTTTGAATCTGGGATTCATTTTTCGGTTTGCAAGGCCGGATCTTACCGCACTGCAAATCGAGTTCTTTTTTGTGTGGATATATTTTCTTTCGTAAAGTCATTTGTGAATATATTTTCATCTTACTTTCGTACTTAGTATTTCTATTTCATTTTCGTCTCTTATTACGTTACGTTAATAAACCATTCGTATTTTCCAACACCCTTCCCATTGGAAATTATCTTAGTCGCCATGATACTGTTCTATTTTCCTTTTCCACTGATATTCACTTTACAAAAAGGCCTTTCAATCCTAGAAACATAATACGCTCAATTGCACTTTCGCTTAAATCCATACACAATCCAAACAGTAATCTTCTTATTACGTAGAACCAACTTCACTATCACTCTCAAACACAATAATCCGTTGAATGTTCGACAGTAGCCATATAGCTAGGCCGAATTTAGCCGCTGTTAGGAGGAGAATTCTGGCTGCACTAATCGGTAGTTTTCCGCGATTCCACCGATCTGTTGAATGTCGAAGCAGTACCCTAACAAACGAGCCACGAACCGCGCTTGATCTTTCCTTCCTTATCTTTATCCTCCCCCTCCATTTACACTACACTACACTCCCACACTTGCGGTAGACCATTCGAAAGGTTAGAGCTTATCTCGACTGAGATGGGCCCCGCTGGCGGAGATACTGGGAGTGGGGAAACACCGCACTACATGCACTACACCTACTGAACTAATTACCAGAGACGTTTACCCACTCGTATAATGAATCAATCGGAACAAATATTCAATCAGTCATCAATCTCCTAGATATTTCCTTCTCAACCCATAAAATAACTAGCTGTCCTTAATCGACGACTCTCCTCGAAATCGCATATCACTTCCTTGCGTGAAACGTATACGGTAAAAAATCTATGTCAACTCAACAGAGCATCCCGACTTTAACTGTCTGCGTCATCCACCCAACTCTTACATGCGCCTTCCCAGTTAGAACCACATCTTCTCCAACAATTCCTTAGGGGAATAAACCAATCAGTCTGTCTTGTATGCAATTCACAATTCCTCAGGGTGTTCATCATTCCTACAAGTATCTAATTCATCCTTAAACTACTTTGACTTCTTTCACAGACTTTCATCTGCTCCAAATGCAACATATGTTCAAATAGAAAGTACCTTTTCACTCTTTCCGTCAATCCAAAAAACCTTTCCCAGAGACCACGTGACATGAAAAAAGTTTTGTCCACAAGCCCTCTTTCTTACCGCCACTCCGCCTTCAGCATTCAACATTATCCTTCGACCATCTAGAAAATAACTTAGCCTCATCCCTTACAAACTTAACTTTCACAGGATTCCAACTAGATTACCCTGCAATATTTGTGGTAAAAAACTCAAACGGAAACAACACATGTAAAGTCAAAAACTGACCAGCAAAATATTTCTTTTAATATCAAGATTTTGACATTTTATTTCACGATTGATTTACGATTTTGAAATATTTAGCAGCACAACTTCTGATTCATGTTCGCATCCCGCAAGAGGAGAAAATTGGAAACACATCAATCGGAAACCGGAATATCTTTAAACCTAAGGTGCGCCGACGCGCATCGATGTCTACGCACACGAGTCACCTAACGCGCGTCGTAGATTCACACTGTATCTTATGCCAAACGTCACACAAGCACTAGCGAGCGTCGCGCGTTGAAAGTTAGAAATTTTGACTTACGTTGCAGCTTCAGCTTCATGCTTGAGCTATGAGCACAACGTACGTTGCCAAGAGCGCTCGTGTATCGGTTCGCATAAGCGAAAGTGTCAATCAACGACTCGTGAAGTGTCGCATAGGCGTCGTCGCAGCTGACGTCATCAGCGTTCGGCGACGCGCGTCAACGCAACGCTCCAAGGCCTTAACTCGCGTGTTTTGTCATTAGTTTCCGGTGGCCGCCGCCGCAGCGCTGGTGCTGACGCTGGCTCACGTGGCTCGGGGTCAGCAGACGGTGAACGGACTGCACTTCCAAGGCGCCTTCGGGGCCTTCCAGCAGCACCTGCAGCCCCAGGCACAACAGCAGCAGCAGCTGCAGCAGCCGGGGCTGGCGGCGTCGCCCTTCGGCGGAGACCCGTCCTTCGCCGGCGCCGCGCGCGTCTACAACGGCCACTTCGCCACGCCGCAGGTCAGCCCCGCCACGCACCGCGCTATTGGTTTTTATTCCTGGGGCTTCTCCCGGCTTTAGAGAATACCGATTTCGACTATCCGCGTCGTGCCACAAGTCTGGCTAATGGTGACATAATTTACAGGGAGCTGGACTACTCGCTAATGAGAAGGGACAGCCAAGGCGAAGGACCCTGGTCTTGGCATTTAATTAAGAGGCGCACACTTAACTTATTTAATATAATATTATGTACAATAAACCAGGCCATATAATTGGGGCAGAAGGCCCTAAGAAAAGTTATACCTTACGGTACTCATACTCTAGTCAGATGTTGTAGTGCTAATCTGCCATGGGGTCGTCAGTCACAGGTGTCGTGTCGACAAGAAGTCGGCGGCTCAAAGAAGAAAGTTCCTAGGGGGCCATGGGGATTACAGGAGCTCGAGCCACGTGACATTCTTTCTGAAGTGCGTGTTGTTTCAGTTGCCAAATCTTAAGCAGAGCCACTGCGTCGCAGGAAGTTCCTGATGACTGCAGTCCATTCCTTAGTCACCATTTACCTTGTTATGTATCTGATAACATATTTGTCTATTTTTCAATTGTTAATTTCTTTCCTTTTCCACACGAAAATATAAACTAACTCTGACAATCTGTCGTGAATAACTGTGTTGTTGAGATACGACATGAAAACCAAGAGAGTGGAGATAATGAATAATTCAGTGTACAATAATAATTTGCGAGTAGGGTGTTTAAAATATGTAAAAACGCCCATACTTTTTTTTTCGATCTCATTATATGAGCAACTTGCTCAACAACTATCTTTCTGTTTTCATACGAAAGACTTGAAATGCTGAGTTGAGGGAGACGTCCTGATGTTAATTGACCTGAAGTTAATATTCCACCACGAATTATTTGTGACGTGCGATGTTGCAGGTGCTGCAAAACCTCCTGCCGCAAGGGCAACAAGCCTTGCAACCTCAATCGCTGCCACAGCCCCAACCTCAGGCGTATGCATATCAGCAAGCGCAGGTGTGTTCACAGCTGCGGTTTGCATGAGCGCGACAAATGCTTCTCCGAGGTAGTAATAAAGCTGATATCTACGAATTAATTGCCTTACATACTCATTTGAGTACGCACGTTTCTGGTTAACTTATTTCTTTTTTCCTTGGCTCAAATTATGAATATTAATTACATCGTTAATAGACACATACATCATCAGAAAACCAGTACACAAAACTATCCACCATACGATCATGTTTCGAAATTTCTGGATGTTGTATATTAATTTAGTAAAAGTAAAGTATTGTAAAAGTACTATAAGCTTCTGCATAGTATTCATAACGTTCAACGGTTCGTATTGGCTTCTAAAACCGAGCTTAGCTACAGTGTACTTAGAGAAAGTTGGAAGGAGAGTCCTATTTAAAGCAAATAATTGTTGGGTCACTCCAAAACTGACGAAAAATGGTATTATTATTTCTTCGTCTTCCTCTTATTATTATTATTATTATTATTATTATTATTATTATTATTATTATTATTATTATTATTTTATTAAATAAATCGCACTACAAAAGTGCCCATTATTTTGAGTTGTTTAGGTCTGGATTATACGCTAGTTCTCCAGGGCTCTTGGGAGTAGTCTACATAGCTGAGGAACGAGATATTTGACCGAGAAAGTGATAGATCTAAGTGGATAGACAATCAAACTATTTTCACTGAGTTGAATTGTGATGGTTAGGAAAAGCTGTAGTATTGTAGATAAGAATATGTAAACCCAGAAGGGAAATATAAAAGTATGTGTTTGAAGTTTTTTGAATATTTATTGTTGTTTTAGTGTGTTCTTTAGGTATGCGTTAGTTACTTTATATAATGCTATTACTAATGAATTTTGTTCATGCCTCAAATTTTGATTTGTGGGTGAATATTTTTGTATGTTTTTAAAATAGTAAAGGCTTTAAAACTGCATTCATGTATTAATAGAACCATATAATATGTATAATGGTTTACCTACGGTTCCTACAATAATTTGCTTGTAAACAAAGAATCCTAGTTGTTACTCCCTGCGGTTTCGTTGACGTCCGGTCAAAGCAATTCGTGACCAAAATATTTTCACAATGTTGCTTTGAAACACGCCGTTCATGGATTTTAAACATATTAACATTCTTATGAGTTCGCGGTAGTGGAATAAAAAGTTACTCTGAACTTAATTTATTCCACATGTCGCTGTATGCTACACTTGTATTTTTTTTCATACTTGCCCGTTTCCACCGCAGAGAGGAGATTTTGAAAAGACCTTCCGTATTGGTCATACCTATGTATTCTATTTCACTGTAACCACTCATCGCATTGAAATTCAATAACCAAATGAATGTTTGTGTCACAAACTGGAAACAAAAGCTCTAAATATGTTTTTAATTTTTATGGATTATCCTGTGGACATTGAGGTTAACAATTTATTTGACGTTTTAGCCGTGTTTTTATATTTTATTATTTATATTTCTCCCTTTCATTGTTAACAATTAAAATTCCATTATATCTAATCGTTTCTCTCAGTGATTTTTATCTAAAAGTCGAGAAGCAAGTCATTGTTTATGTTTTGTAATCGATTCTATTACAAAAGTTTCCCTGAGGTATGCATTGTACATTTATTTAAATCTTCAGTAAACGACGTAATCTTTATATATTATTCAATGATTCTTGACCTGTCGAAATTATTTGTCCAGTGGTTCTTGAGTTTGGTCAATGAAAGGAAACCAACACTCTACATTGCCGACACTTAAGCTATTTATTCCGCCTTCATCAGGACTACGAAATAGATAAAATATTTCTTATACATTAAACAGGAATAAGTACAGTAACCATTACATCTATAAATAAAACTGTTTGTTGATATTTAAGTGGCTTACCTGTACGGTTATTAATCATGTAAATCATACATTCTAACAACTCTTTATCTCCATGTGGCTACAGCTCACATATAGGTGTTGTGGTAAGGTATCTTTGGCATTTTTAAAATAATTAAAGATGTTGTCATTGCCATAGTCGTTTTGTGGCTTCCATCTAGCAGACAACTGATGATGATGGCTAAGCCTTCGAAAGCTGCTATTGAATTAAAAAATATTGTTGGTAATGACAACATCTTAAATTACAGCTCACATTCTTGGACAGTGTATGTTTACATTCTGCACGTACTGTGCAACAGCTTCTGCGCGCTTGTGTTAAGGTAAAGATACTCGTCGTAATCTCTGATTCGGTTCCGGCCGGAATCACTGATTAATCCATCGCTAGCTTCGCAACTCGTGTAACCGTCGCTTGGACGCCTTGTTGCAGTACGCAGGCCAGCCGGCAGCCTACCCGTCCCAGTCGCCAGCGCCGTCGGCCTTCAGCGTGCCCCAGGCCGCACCAGCAACGAGCTGGCGGGCCCTTCCCAACCCGCTGCCGGCGCCGCCGCAGGACGTGAGCCCCGCGCTGGCCTCGCGCGCGCGCCGCCGCGCCTCTCCGCGCGCCACGCCGCCCAGCCGCCCGCGCGCCCCCGCCCGGCCCCCGGCGCCGGCCCGCCCCCGCGCAGCAAGCAGCAGGCGCCCCTGCGGCGCCGGCCAGCTGGGCGTCGTCTTCTCCTCGGCCGGCGACGTTCTCCCAGCTGCGCTTCAGTGGGCGCGCATCAACTTCTCCTACTGAGCCTGGGACTACTTCTCCTACTGGCACCACTCGGACTGCTAGTCAGCCACGGAGGCCCCGGATGCAGAGGGTGGCGCGTGTTCGTGCGATTCCGCCGTTTAATTCCAGCTGTAAAGGTGCCTCTACCGGAAACTGTTTCTTTCCAGCTATTGGATGTCAGTGTCGTCTGCGATGTGTAAATACTTGTCGGTTAAATTGGACTGTGTGTTTAACATTCTGCACGTGCTCTGCAACAGCTTCTTTGTGGGTGTTTTGCTCTAAATGTTAATTGGTGTAAATACTTGCACTTTTGCACATACTTGCACATTTTTGCTCTAAGTGGTTATTGGCTAGTGCTTACACCTCACTGTCCACACAGACAATGTTAACTGGCAAGTGTTTACACATCACAGACGACGTCTGTTGTCCGATGCTGGCAAGAAACACTGCCCATGTAAAGACGCCTATAGAGGAGTTCGAACTGTATGTGCTTGGAACCACCAACCTAACCAAAGCCAACTAGTTGGAATGCCGTCAATTTTGGTCATTTTGCCTCTTCCAGCTCCCGAATGCCGCCTGGCAGGGATGTCGGTTGAGGATATTAAACGGTGGCAGTCGGTCGCGCCTCGCTGTCCTCTGTATCTAGGAGCTCGATTCATCACCAGGAGTCAAATGGGAGTGGTTGCCACTAACCAAGCGTTCCTCTCTTTATCGTGATTGTCTTCCTGTCAAAATCGAAGATGTTATGCAACGACGTGATAACACGCAATTATGCAAATTCATGTCATTGAAGTTTAAGTGTTCTTTTTATATAATTCATGTTCCGTTGTAATTTCAGCTCTAAATATCATTCTAATACGATTTAAGCTAAAGTCAATTTAATTTCGCATCTCAACAAAATTAATTCAAAGATTTGATTTTATACAAAATAAACAAAATTCTGAATGAAAAATTTCGTCACTAATGTTCTTTCGAGTTAACAATTAGTATTCTGTAAATAGTATCTTCTATTTTTGTATACTTTACTCACAACGTAAAAATTTATATCTCTTGATTCTGTATTCCAGATTCAAAATTGATCCATATTGCATACCTCCATTTGAACTTGACCCAGGTCATTTTGCCTCGCGCGTGGAAGGTGTTTTCTTTCATCTGGTCTTTCATAAAATCATGCTACTATTTTAACAACCTCATTGCCTTCAACATTCACGACTCTATCGGAAGTACGTCACGGTATTTCAACGTTGCCACCTCACGGTAGTCAACGAAAGCATTACATAATCTTTGTTAGGTATAATCAATTATGCTGATGAAGAATTTTGTGTGTAAGTATCTTGAAAACTTCTTTCGATTCCTTTATTTCAAATATTTCCTGAACGATCCGGTACTATAAATTTTGATTGAAAATGATATACGTTACCTCAGCATAACCTACAAAGAAATAAAACCATCATATTTGACATATAAATAAATATTCAACCTATGAAAATAGAGCCGGCCATTTTTTCGTATTAAATATTTTTTGTATTCGTTTGAATAGTGTGATTGATACCGCATGCAAAAAGTCTTTATTAAATGGAATTAACTTCAACTCCTGTGAAAAGTTGAACCCCTTTATTCTGCCATTCAGTTTCATACTACTTTTAGCAACCTTTAATTTTTTTGTTTCTGAGAGCAAAATCTAAATTGCAAATGCGGCATTTTTTCTATTACTACATATGAAGATAACGAAACAAGCATATCTCTAAAAAAATTTCCTAGTGTTAGTTTAATTTCAAAAAATATTTAGTTTCACATATAGCTATTTTATTTAAAATCCATTTCAAAAGCGTTTCGATCATTTCCTTATCATAATATTTACTGATATGATGAATTCGTATGTCAAGTGAAATGTTTTTCATGTATTCATTTGAAAATACTTTTCTACGTCAATTCTACTCTTTTAAATCATCATATGTTTCGTTTCCCATGTCCATCCATTCAAACTTCAACTTTCTTAATTGTTTTTCTGTTTACCCTAAAAGCCTTGGTGCTTCTGAAGCTCATTCACGTACAAAACATTTGTTGTAATGATACATGAGAATTTTTTCTATAATTTCTGTGTACAGTTTGAATACTTTTTATTTATACCTGTGATATTTATCCTTGAAACGACAAAATAAACGTTTGTTTGAAAACTCGTTTTTTGAATAACACCATTCCACCTCGTAACCAATACCCCTGGTAATGTCGAGCGTCAAATAATTCAAAGCAATAAAATCTCTTCAAGCGAGCTCTCTGTGGTGAAATGAGGGCGGCATTCGCGTGTCACACAATGGTCCAAAATAATCCAAAATGTGGAGACAGAAAAGTGCGATAAAATATATATTATTCAAAATCACTAAATATAGGAGTGCAATCCTTTATTTCCAAAATTCACATTAAAAGAAAACAAGCAAGGATATTATGAAGGGGGGAAGCCTTATTTGCTTTATTTTTACGTGTATATACTGTATGTACAGACTATTGGAGCCCCTCATCGTTGACGATGTGAGTAGTTTATTGTAATTATAAAATACTTTACTAATTTTGAAATTATAATAAATGTAGGTTTTTCTCTTCCACAAAGAGTGAACAAAATTATGAAAAAAGATGTTTAGGTGTCACTGGAAAGTGCTTCCAGCATTCTAGGGATAGGACAACTACGTGAAACGTGATAGGACAACTACGTGATAGAACAACTACGTTTCAAACTACGTGAAAGAGAACGCTCAGAGGAAACATTTTATAGGAAGTCTCCAGTCTGTGTTTCCACTGAAAACATTGGTAGAATTTTCATCCAAACATATCCCTCCAATAAAATTTTAAAGTGAATAAAATAATACTTACAGATAACAATAAATTATTCAATAACAATTATATATCAAATATTGGAATTACCATTCATTAGAACGGATTATTTGTCTTGTACATTGTTTCTGAGTATAACGTCTTATTCTTTTGTTATGTATTTTTCAAACAATTACCGACTGAGATTTATCCATAATCACAGATAAACATGTTCGGCTTTTAATTTTAACGTATTAAACAAGGCATACTATTTTTTTTACTTATAGCGTAATTGAACATTTTGTAATGTTGGCTAACTGCTTTATCCAAAACCGCACAGAAACGTCTTGTCCCCTTCCCTTCAGACGTAATTTAGCTTTTTTTAAATCGCAGAACATCCCATTCGGCCGGTTTTAAATCGCGCAAAATCACACTGATTGACACACTTTTTAAATCTAGGCTGATCGATTTATTCGAAAGCGCAAAAAAGGTTGCACTTTTCTCATAAATAAACATTTTACAACGTTGCTTAACAGCTTTATCCAAAAGCGCACAGAAAAATGTCGCGACCTTCTCTTCTGACGTCATGAAGACTTTTTTTTTTTTAATCGCAGAGCACGATGCTGAGTTGCGTCGATCGCCCCACTGCGGCTCCGGCCGCGCGGCGCAGCGGGCGCCGGTGCAGATGGACACGGTTCATGCTTCGTTGCTGGGGCGTGTGCAACAGACGCACGCTCGCGCGCGCACAACGAGCCGGAAAGACTGCGCTCGCGAGGGGCCGCTGTCGATCGCCGAAAGCGAAAATTGAAATTCCTCCAGAGTTGCGAGTTGCGTTGGAGAGGGGGGGGGTGTAATGGACGCCATCCATCACGGGCGCCGGATCGAGTCCCGGTCGGATCGCGCAATTTATTTCCACGCGTGCCCGACGGGGCGGGGGAGGGGGGCGCAGGTTAAATATTTACGCCGAGCGGGGTGGAACTGATGATGGCGGTGGAGGAGGGAGAGGGTAGCTGGACGCCAGGGGGATTTCTCCCTGAAGCGAGGCTGTGCTCGTGTGTGTGTGTGTGTGTGTGTATCAGGTATGCGGGTGCTTGCTGGTAAAAGTACTTTACTAGGAGGTTTATTCCGTTGTAAAAAAAAGCGTCTGGAATTCGGGAATTTGAAACGTGCTGAGTTGAAACTACTGCTGCCAACGGAAAATATAAATCTGCCTTTATTGCGCGGTCTTAATTTAATTGTATACCTTTGAATACATATTCATATCTCTCAGTAAAGAGACATTTAATTTCATCAGAGGAAATAAACGCGGGTTCTGTTTTTGAAACCAATCAGGTTTCTTTGTTCTGGAACACGGGGAGGAGCTTCTTACTACATACATCTATGTGAAATAATTTTAAAATTATTGTGATTTTCTTCTTCAATAATATATATTTATAATTATAAATCTGTTTAAGTCATTGTCACGAAAATTAACATATTGAATATATTTAAAAATAATATAAATATGCTCTAATTCAAATAATAATTGTCATCAGAAAGTATCTTGCTGCAGAAATATTCAATTAATATAATTTCGTGGTTATATATTGTTCAGTTTTTTCTTTTTCTTTGGCTCGTGCATAGAAACGTGATTAAATTCGGTAAAACTTATTGCACTAGAAATAAATGTACGGGCAAACCCGTATCAATTCCAGTAATATATCACTTCTTTCATAACTCGGTGGCATTTATTACGTGACAATAAACAAAACTAACAGAGAAGTCAGTGATCATCGGAATCCCCTGTCTGGCGTCGAATGGCACGATCTGCAAAAACGTTAGTTCGGTTTTATAGTCCCCGGGCGCATGTGTTGAAATGGAATGTGCGACTAGCCCGTTTTAGCCATTTTTCACTATATTGTTATAACAGAGAGTTATCGTTTGTGCCATTCGAAAGTGTAGGGATGAAAAAAAAAATCCTATAGGGTTCGAACGAAATATCATTCACTTTCAGTAAGCACAAATATTCGATATTAGCTTAAGAAACCGGCATTGTTCGGGCATTTATTATACGTGTTTTAAATTCCTGGCGAACATGGAGTTGCCCGGATTTTGCGTAAAAATGTTTCACGTTAACACAAATAACCGTATTTTGTTCCCATGTTTAGGTGGAAAACAAGAAGTAAAATAACAAATACTGTGAAAGATATATTTTATTAATGATATATATGTTCATGTCAAACATAATATGTCTATTTAAAAAAAATGTTTCATATAAATCTAGTTTTAGCTCTTAATTTTATTACTTTAATGTAGATTCATGCCAGAAACCATAAATAACATTCCAAATATTTTATAAAAACTTCACTTTGAGTTATACGAGTTTTTAGAATATTTCACACGTGACACAATATCTCAATTAATTATTAATATATTTTGAAAATTATTGTTCAAGAAAGGAAATAAAAGACTGCTGCATTATGTAAACTTCAATGTTTTCTAAGAAGTATAATTTTAATTGGTTAAAAAATTCTAATACAAATTATATTGGAATTATTTTTTACTCTTTTGAATTTGGAATATTATTTGTAGTTGACATAATAATGTAAAAAATAACCTTAAAATACAGAGTCGTTTAAATATCTCTATTAGTACCTGTGATATGATGCATTTTGTCACTCAATACGCAAGGAAAATGAACTTTTCACTGGAAGTAATGAAAGGTTGCTTCCCTATAGTGCCCCTATAGCGTAAGTTACACCTTCTTCGTCCCTTCTTTGTCTTTCTTCTTCCCTTTCCTTCCTCACAAGAACTTTCTCCTGCTTTTTTTCTCTGGTGTTTTCTGTTGAATAGCGTGTATTTGTTTTAATGTGCAATTACTAGTTGCCAATTACAAGGGGGCGTGGACAGATATCAGGGGTCGTGACAGAGACGCCATCTTGAAAACAAAGTATTATATCTCCTAAAATATTGCAAACAGAAAAATACGAATTTCACCACAAGAAAGTGATGAAAGTTAAATGACACTTTCAGAGTGGCAAAAAAATGCCTTTTCCATCATTCTCGGTCACTTTTGAGCAGATGTTAATGCACTTTTGAGCAGATTTTAATGTTCCCTTTGGCTCCGAAGTTTATTTTTCACAATCTATCTGACAGAATTTTTCTCTACTCCCAGCAAAAATATTCAATCTATAATAGTTTTTTGGATCACTTTAAGTATTTACATGTTATTTATTCATTTATTTCATATCTCTTGTACACTTAATACATTCATGCCTATTGTAAATTAAATTTAATTGACAACTTACCGTTATAAATATCGTATAGTATGTGAAGAAAATCTGACAAATGTTATCATTCTCAAATAGACACAGTTCACATTACAAAAGTGAAAGTAAAATAACCAATCACCGCCATACATTTTCAATAGTGGTTTTGTTAATATCATTAGCAGTAATATTCTTCATTACTAATTCTTTTATTAACATTTATACTTCTCCTAAATACCTCAGAACAACATGTAGATGTTCTCTGTCCTCAGATTACTTGTATGATATTTTGTTTTAAACGATCGATAAGGCTGCATATACTCCAAAGGAATTTTGTAATTTTCTTTTGCGAGTAAAACACATTTTGAATCACAACCATTATGTCGCTCAAAATAATCCGTGTCTAATTTAGAAGCAACCACTTCAGTAACAGTTTTTTTCCTACACATGTGGTTGAAACCTCTTTTAGTTTCATTTAGTAGATTTTGTCGTAGGGCTATTCCGTAAGGCTCGAATTGATTGAAATTATGATCAATAATTATTATGTAATTGTTTCATTTTACAGACGAGATAGAATTTCCACACCGAGGAAGAGAGATAAGATAAAAGTTTAATAGTTAACAACTTGTTTATACGTGACCGATAAATGTGACTATCACTTATGAAATTATTCCTATTAATCATTACAAAAATGACTGTGAAAGGTTTTGTAAGTCACAATAAAATGAAAATTACGTACCGTGAAACTTTCACGAGATTAAATTCATAACTATTTGCGATGTTTAATGATTAAAATAACAATTTAATTTGCGATAAAACATCATGCATATTTTATATATTTTAATGGTGCTCAAACATTGATCATACTAAAATTACTTACATTTCTAGTATATTATTCGTAGTAACTGTTAAATAGGCAAACAAAATACTACAATTGATAAAGATATTTTTTTTTATTTTACAACTTAAACTCCTATATATTCATTGCTTAAACATACTTAATCCACGAAAAGCTTTATTGCGTTCTTTCTCTCTGGAGACAATAACACATCAATACACAACAAAATAAATCTATTAGTATATCTTTTTTATATTTTGAAACTTAAAACCTTAAATTTTAATTGGTCTGTCAGCCTTAATCTATGAAAAGCTTTATTGTGTTTTTTCTTTCTTGAGACACTTATTTTACATTATTCAATTGGGAAACATTATAAAACAGTATCAACAGCTTCATAATATCTGCGATGTTAATACATCATCATTGACAAGACGGTTTGGACCTCTTGATGTATTCCGTCTTAAAATTGTCCATGCCATCTCTTCAAGGAACGCACTATACTTCTTTTTCCTTTATGTGTATATTACAGAATACTTTTACTTATATTATGGAATTCCCAGAATCTATCCAGTTTTCTCGATATTTTATTACGATATAGCAGACTCAATATTTGGTTTTTCGTTTTATTTACAGTTTTTGTGGTCTAATAGTGGTACAATATTTTTGTCGTACATATTCTGCGACAAAACGAAGAAATCTCATTACTGCAGATTCAATTCTTTGCAGCTGATCAGATGTTAATATCCAGATCTCATTGAGATAATAATGGCAAGGCAAGCTCTCGCTTCCAGAGAGCATTTTATGAACATTTGGTGAAAAAAATATAAAACCAGTTACTATTTATTTTTAACTTATTTCACAGTTTAACATATTTTTTCTATCTGTCCTAATACACTACAGGACTACGAGGTACTACAAACAAATTTTCAATAACAAATTCGCTGGAACATTTTTATCGCAGAATTTGGAGCCGTTTGTGAGGAAATTTCGTTTGAACATTTCTGGAAGAGCTCAAATTCAAGCTCTTTTACCAACAACTTTTGAGTTTTTGAGAAACGTCATAAGAAATAGTTTGAATTACTTATACTCATTAATAAAGTAATGTATATAAACGCCTGTAATGTAAAATATTAACGCTGTGAGAAAAGTAATGAAAATAATTCAGGAAAATGGGGTTTATGTTAAATTATTTAGTGCATTTATTCCTATCGGATCAAAAAGTTCAAATACAAATTTGTTATCAGTTTTTTTGAGAAATGATTGTTTTTCAAATTGTCATTTGATAACTCTAAATTGCGTAAAACATCTGCGCCTAATTTTTAAGCTTCTTTATCTCTACAAAAAGTGACATGAAATTTTCAGAAAATTACTTAATAAGTCACTTTTTTTTAAAGAACAGATTACATAAAAACAAGAGGCTTCAGTTTTCTTCATCTGTCACATTTCAATATGTTTCCCTGGCACACAAAAAGGTCAATAGCGTAAATGGTAAAAAAACACACATTTATATTTCTGTTAATTTTAAAACTAATATATGTTAATGAAACTGTAGCCAATATAATTTATCTTGATTGAAAGAGCAAAGTTTTCTTTCAAAACGAGCAACCTATTGGTGGTACTACACCGCAAACTTTCTGGCATTATTTCTAACATTTACAATTTCAAAGATTCAGAGATTCTAAATAAAATAAGACCTGTGCCATTATGAAGCGTCTTTTGATCTAACTACGGACAAGAACATTTGTTCCATTTTCGATAATTTTTTAAAATAAAATGCATTAACAGGAAGCAAAAATTACGGGAAAACTACTAGTTTTTCCAAAACATTGTACGTGATTTTTTAAAAATCATTACTTTTAAAAACATTTTATTTGATAAAAAAGCTCTGTATTTAATATTGTACTTTTGCCATGGTATTTTTTTACAATTTTCAAAAATATAATGAGTTCGCCGAAAATGGGCCCAGCACAATTGTTTTACCATTCTCTGACACCTACTAGATTTGGTAAGAAGATACCTATCAGATTTCATTGAGTAAAAAACCCTCTGTGGACAATATTGTAGTTGGAGGAAGATGAGAAATTTTTGAAAAATTGTCATTTTCGAAAAATGGGAGACTTTAATGAAAACCAGACTCTTGTTATTTACACATTGCGAGGACTTAGTCAAGTCTGAAACTTTCGAGCCTTTTTTGAGAACATTTTGAAAATGTTGGGGAAGCTTTATGTAAATTATCATCCAAAATCAAAATATCCGTTTCAATGTCAAAGAACCTTGCGTTGGTTTAAATCTATCAGGAATTATAAATTTGAAAAAAAAGGCTGAACAGTTTGGCTGATAGCTAGCGTTGACCACAGACAGACAGACTGACAGGCGGTCGTTTCTATGTCGATTGATACACTTCGAGCATTGGAAGCTCTTGATAAAGGCACTCTTCCCTTCACAATTTTTTAATTCATCAAGCATTTCTGATGCAGTCGCAGTCATTACCTACGAAAGCCTTACTACCAGGCATATTAATTAGTTTTCCCGGTTACTTTGAATTTTCTAATGAATACATTTTAGAAAAGAATGGTGTTCCCAAAAGAAATAAATCCCATCCATATGGTTCTTGCCATAACAATTTCTGCTCTCATTCTCCTCGTATCAATGACGCATCATCTCCATCTCATCAACAGTAACCCCAGAATGAATCCCTAGAGTGCGTTGTTTTCATGTTTACTCTTCTCGTAACCTACTGCTCACATTCATTAACTTTTGTCACGCTCTCCGCCGGTGCTGTGGTCACTGGTCCAAGCCGATCTATGCGGGGGATTATCGGGGCTTACGGGCGATCGGTGCCGGCCGCTTGGGTCAGCTCGTTCACGCAGCGCTAGGGCGGGCCGGCAGCCGGGTGGCCGGGCGGAGAAGCGCGGAGACAGGACAGGGCGGAGAGAGACGGAGCGGGACGGGGATGGGATGAGTGCAGTGGGATGAGACCAGACGGGGCAGAGCGGGCTGGAGAGGGTTCGAACGGAGTTAGGGTGAGAGGGCATGAGAGTAGACGATGACGTCGGAACCGAGGCGAGGCAGAGCTGAGTGGAAGTTGATGGCGGAGGGTGAGTGAGGCAGGCGGAGCGGGGCATGACGGGGTGTGGCAGGGCGGGCGGAACGCTGGCGGGCATGCCGGGGTGAGGCTGGGGCGGGACAGAAGCTGGGGAGAAGTGGGGAAGAGGGGTGGGGCCGGTGTGTGGGGCGGGTGGGTAGGGTCATGGTGGGTTGGGGTGGGGCGGAGCGCGGCGGGCGTGGAGGGGTGGGTGGGTGAGGCGGATTGGAGCGCAGTGAGGTGGGGTGGGTGGGGCGAAGTGGGGCGGGGTGAAGTGGACCGGAATGGAACGGGAGGCGGTGTCTGGCGAAGCCAGGGCGAGGCGGGGTGGTCCTGGGAGCCGGGGGGCGGGGTGTTACGGGGGGGGCAGCGGGGGGGGAAGCGAGGCGGGCGATCACCGGGCCATGAATAATCTGGATGCGGGCTTCCCGTTCATTAGTTTAAATGCAGTCGCCGGCGCCGCCACAGTGCCAATAGACGCCGGCAAGCGCCATTGACGCCATCAGCCAGAGCGTTTATTAACTGGCGCCCCTCGCCGCCCCCGCCGCCACCTCAGCTCGCAAGCTTCTCGCGCCGTGAGGCGGGTGGGGATGGAGGTGGGGGAGTGGAGAACTTCCCTCTGAATTGCATTTAACTCTTCGTGGATTGCGTTTCGCTTTTCGGACAGTCGCATTTGTGCTTCACTGGGCGTGCTCTGCATCCCTTGTCACATCGTGTTATTTTTCGAATCTTTTTCGACAAATCTCATCTCTCATTCTTTTTATTTTGCGCGGGAAACTACCGATTTTTGCACTATGTAACGATTATATTATCCTTTCTAGCATCATTCCATTTCGTTATTTTGCTGAAGATTTTTTTAAAAGTTATTTCTAAGTTCGTCACATTTTTTCATTTTATTTTTTTGTTCATTTCGCGTCGTGTTGTCTTAATTTTTTGCAACCTATCAGATTCTTCCTCGCTCTTACTTTTGACTTTCTATTCAGTAGTATGAATTTATCCTTTTCATCGTTATATTTGAAAGTCACGAATCGAATTAAAGACATTTAAAGCAGCGATATAATTGCTTCTCTTTACTCTAGAATAGGGTAAAAAATCTCAAATCACACTAAATGCGCACTGTTTTCTTCCTTGTTGAATTGTTTACACACTGTTGCATTACTCTCAGATTGCAGTGCTGGCAGTTTGTTATTTATTTCCGGATATTGTTTGACAGACTACATTTAAATATTGGGAAAACATCCCCGTGCATCCATTATTTATTGTCTGTTAAATATAAATGTTTTATTCTCTCTTACAATGAAAAAGCGTAAACCTTTCTCCCTTTCCTATTATCACGCGTCTAATCTAATCGTTATCCGTTTAGAAACTCAACCTGTATTTTGGTACCTCATCGCAATAAACCCGTACGAGAACAACTTCGAATTTGACTGGCACGTTTTTAGCTGTACAACTTCACGCCGCAGCTGTCGTATCAAACGTCACTCCTATAGCTTCTGCCTTCCTTTCCAGCCCACTCCCAGCGCCACCGCCCCCTCCCCCTTGGCTTTGTGCTTCTTTCGCGCGCACCACTCGCGGAGCCACAGCGCGAGTTCCGGGAAGCCAGGCCTTTCACGCACCCGCTTCACGCTCATTGGCGAGGGAGGGAGAGGGGTGTGCCTCTTCGGGCGAGGCGATTGCGCCCTGATATTGCGTCTAGCGCGGGCTTGTCGGCCTTTGATTGGCTCGTTTTGAAGGCGGATTTCTGGGCTTTCCTGTATTGCGGCCTCCAGCACGTTTGTCTATTGATTCAGTAAGACCACTGAGTGAAAAGTGACGCTAGAAAAAAAGAAGAAGAAGAAATTAACTTTCCAGGCGTGGGGCTTGTTGATTTTCAGAATTTGAAGACAAGTGTTGGATGTAAAAATGTTTTGTTTTTTTTCGTGGGAGCGATACGGAATTAATTGGTGGTTTGTGGAGAGTATGAGGTTCTGAGAATGTTTGAGGGAGTTGAAATCGGTTTTGGTGTGTTCAGTGTGAATGAAGTTTTTCATTGGCTTGCAATTCAAGGCACTTAAAAGTCACGTGAAGAGAGACAAGCACATTCGATTTTTTGTAACTTTGTTGGTTATTTCTTGGAAATGAAGGTTTGCCAGATATGGTAAAGAAGAACACCTGAAAACAAGTTTTTTCTCTTAAGGTTAAAAAACTATTTTCTTAGAGAAAGCGAATTAAGATCTTGGATATTCAATGCTTACGGAGAACAAGAGTCTTAAACGTTGTTCGTGATGTTGCTTCCAGTTGAAATGACGAAGTGAAGAAATGAAACTGCTTTGTGTTTTTGTTATGGATTGGGGTTTCATTTTCGAATACTTAAATTGCAAATTATGTTGAATTCTACTTCAAAAGTAAATATTCCTAAATAATCTCTAAATAAACTTTTGTGATCATTTGAAATTAAACTGTAATAGAAAGTGTTGTGATAAATTTATTAATTTCAAATTTTTTTAATTAAATTTTGTAAGTAAATTTTTTGCGATGTAACCAAAGTTGGGGTAACATTTTGGGTATACTATCTCCTTTATGTTTTAATGTCTTGGCTTCACAAGATTCAACACATCGAATTTTATGAGCTTAGATTGAATTAATAATATTAATGTAACTTACCATTACGTTTTCTCCAAAAATATTTTACCACAATTTAAAACATCCTGTGATCTAAAAAATTGCCAAAATCGAAAAACATTAAAGTGCATTTAGAAAAATCAACATCATCACAAAGAGATTGTCTATAAAAAATAACCAAAATATGTAAGTAAAATATGTAATATGTCAATGTTCTGTATTCCCAGCGACAGCAGAATTAGATACGCCAGAAATCAAAGTGCAG
This sequence comes from Gryllus bimaculatus, assembly GCA_017312745.1. Classification (NCBI taxonomy): domain Eukaryota; kingdom Metazoa; phylum Arthropoda; class Insecta; order Orthoptera; family Gryllidae; genus Gryllus; species Gryllus bimaculatus. The sequence goes on from BOPP01000059.1 coordinate 4,564,262, forward strand.
CTGCTAAAAGTGCTCGATGAAACGGAAGTAATTACTATTCGTGTACCCTATTTATTTATCATCAAGTTAACGAGCAATGCAGACACGTAATCAGCTGAAACTAGACGTGAATTTTCAAAGGTTCATGTATATATCCGATTCTGTAAACAGTGTTTTTAATCGAAAGAATGTCATTATATTGTATGTAACTAGACGTTGCTACCTTTGAACAGGACGTATGATAAAACTGTGATCTGAGTGCATTTAGTTAATTTATTGGAAAAGCAACAATACCTCTCCGTTAACAAATAACGTATTGAAATTTTTTAATAGGTCATCCCCGACCCTTCATGAAGAGTACTTTAGAGCTAATGGTCACTTGCCAACTTTTGGAAGTGGAATCAAACAAATAATACCCCGAAATTGCAGCGAGCAATAATAATTCAGTAGCCTCCAAAACTCTTTTTCATAGCGAGCTATGCCAATTGTTAGTTAGGAAATTATTGAAACTGAAAGATTCATTCAATCATAAATAGTCTTGTTCTATATATTGTGAACTGTCTATATATTTTATTATCAAAAAACTATAGATCCATATTATTTAAACACAGTTACATTATATACTAGAAAACAGAAGGAATATTAAAAATTTATATATCACTTTTTATTTTTGCTGTGCACGACGTTTTGACAAGGTTTTACCGAATCATACATTACTATCAATTTTTAAGTCACAAAATGTTTTTAAAAGAAATTTTACCACAGATTTCCCTCCTTTTTCTTCTCCATAGGCATTACATACTCTTCCTCCACTCCTGTTGACCCCCCACCATTCGACTGAATCCCTACTAATGGTTCCGCTCTCCAATGTTAGAGTACCGAAAGCTTCATCTCAATCAAATTTGTGACCATGTTTCTAAACACTTAGAACAAATTTCTATATAATTCATCATAAGAAATAAGGTGGATATTTATATTTTTTGTATTGCATACTCACTTCTTAATTATGTATAGAAAAAGTAATTTTATAAGTTTAAACTAATTTTTCTGTGTCTTTCCTTTGGTTTTAATCTTAACAACTTCAAAAACGAATTAAGTATATCTAATGATCTTGTAATCATGAAAATATAGACATATCTGTCTCTCAAGATGACGAAAAAGTCTCATCGAAACATTGTGCGTGGCAAAAATACAAAGTGAAAAAGTATATATGTTTAATATTTTTTCTGTGTTTTAAAGTAATAATAATAACAATAGTAATAATAATAACAATAGTAATAATGATAATAGTAATAATAACAATAATAAATATAACTATTATTAAATATTCCTATTAAATAATAGGAATCTTTAGTTGTTTTTTGCAAATATAGAGTTTTGGTTTAAAGTAAGGGCCCCCCGTGGATTTACTGCCCCAGGCCTCTTCATTTCTCTGGACACCCTGCATCTGGAAAAATGTCCCAGTTCTCCCTCACCCTTCTTTTTCCCACAATTCTGCATCTTCAGTACTGACACCTCACTGAATGTTTCCATTTTCTTCAAGAAATTTGTGTCTCAACAAGCCAGTAGCCACCGACCTTATGGACCACTAAATTCATAATTTTAAAATCCTAGTACCACTGACATGATTTTTAAAAATTACATTAAATGGTGATACTATTTTATGACCTAAATGTTGCAAACTAAATTTCAGAAACAGTGGAATTTATTAACATACATTGCCCCGTATTGTTATAAAACCTATAAAATTGTTTGTCACTTAAATGCTTAATTGTTGTAAATTTGAAAATGATACGTAATTATGACAAAATTATTTGTTTGTTTAAAACACAAAGAGTTTTCGTTTAGAAATAAATTTGAACTTGAATCCAACCAAATTTTGTGATTTTTACTTTAAATGAAAGGTAATGTGATACAGAAGTGTTATTGCTTGCCTTGGATTTCATAGTAAAAACATTACATTTTAATAATATGTTAAAATTAATAGAATGATCGCTAATCTACAATCGAATCGAAAGACGAATTCCTCCCAGAACCAGAAACAAGCCGCGCCTTCTGGCCATTTCTACGCGGTGCAGACGATGTCGTCGATTTCCTCGTCGAAAGGATAAGTTCACTTGTAAATCTGCCGGGGAAAATTGAATTGGGGCAGACATGCAAGGCCTCATTCACAATGTAAACGTAATGCTGTAAACTTAGTAGTCAAATTTACACGAAATACATGCATTCACAATGACGAACATAAGTTGGAACGTAAGTTTCGCATGAGCCAATCAGGTTTCAACGTATTGAACCTTGATCGACTCGTTTCTAGCATGGTGGGAAGATCTTTTCACTACGAATTTTAACTTTTTCGTCGATTTTCCTATCGATTTGTCTTTACATAAAATGTGACTTGCTGTTGTATTAATGCTCTTGCATTTCCTTTACTTTATAAACTAGAATTCTCTTGTACCAAATTCACGAGTAATTCGTCGTCGAACGTAATTATTTTATTCGCCACGTCAAGTTAAAGTCACAAGAAAATCTGCCGAAATTCTTACTTTGAATTCACTACTTACATCAATATCGTTCGCACACTAATTCAGTACATGCCAATAATGAGTTGACTTAACGAAAAACTACCTGAACACACTCTGAAATTCACCATGCCTGTTTATTTCATGATGCTCTCTGATTGGTCTTCGGTAGAATTCCGACATAAACTTAGCGTAAAAGCTTGGTGCTTGTAAACACATGAGTTTACAGATTTACGTCTACGGTTATATCAAGTCATTGTGATTTTTACATTAAATGAAAGGTAATGTGATACAGAAGTGTTGTCGCTTGCCGTTAATGGTGGGTTTCATAGTAAAAACATTACATTTTAATCGCTTAATACCTCATTTCTGGGTTTTGCGGCTACGTTACATTAACGTTTAAGTTTGCATTGTGAATGAGGCCTAAGGCAGCTGCCGACGCCAGCGCCGCGAGCAAGAGTGAACCCCAGCAGGGCGTCGCCTGGCACGGGGGGTGGGGTTTGGGGTACCGGACGGGCGCGGGGCGGGGTCGCTTTGAAGTGGTTTCGGGGCCAGCAGGGTGCGTGCGACCGTGACCCCGTCCACAGCCATGACCCCTCGACACTACCTGGGGGTCGTGTTTGCGCACATACATTACTGGCCGTTCGTTAATTAGGCTGAGACGAAATGTACTATATGTTGAAAGGGAGCTGATGCATTTTTGTCACAAACAACTACGAATAGATTCTATATTCAAGTTTCCCTAAACATGAGACACATGTATTTTTACTGTTTATTTAAGGAAATTTTCCATTTAGCTAAATGAATATGCACACCAGCCTCAACGGCATCTATAGAAAGGAGTTTTTCTGATTTAAAAATGTTAGATACATAAAAGGTAAACACAAGAAGAGCGTATGTGCCGCTTGTCGCTTGTATCAATTGAAAAGGAACTCGTGGAAGAGAAAGAGTATTTCTACTAAAGTCATTAAAAATATTATGTTACAACAGGACGGCTCGGTTATATATATTTTGAGAAAAGTAAGATGTTTAATAGTATATAAACAAGTTTATCTTAATAATTTAGGAATATCAACACAAAGGTAACATGAGCGCTTCCAAAAGTCACTCATTTTTTGGAAGATAAATGATATACATCTTACTTATCTGTTTATGAATTCAAATCATTTAGAATCTAAATTTATGTGTACATCAATCTCCTTTCCAAGTGAGTAATATTGACTGCTATTCCTTATTATTTTTGTATATCATCTGCAATTAAAAGTTTGGCAATATCTAGTTTATCAAGTCTGACAGAGAAGCTGGACAAGATCTGTTTTATTCAAGTCTGGCGCGAAGAGCGACTTTACGTCAGAGAGAGTTCACAGCACTAATTAACTGAAGGGTTACCGCATTTCAATGGTTAATGCGTGTATAACCCCCATCTGCAACGCGCGGGCGGCGTGAAAGCAACTTCCGGTCGTGTGACATTCAGCCTGTTTTTCCATAATGAGTGGTCAGCGTCTCGTGGGCGGCGATAGTTCGGCTCATGGATACAGCGCTCATCACGCCCTGCAAGATAACGTCCTTCCGATGCTGGAATGATAAACTGACAGCAACTAGTTGGTTCACGGTAAGTCCATTGAGAATATTTCGCGTGAAAGAGCAGGCGTTCATCTAGAATAAACAATAACCATGCAAGATAACCAGATCATAATTTATTATTATTTCATTCCGCATTTATCGGACTGAATAAAATTTAGTTTTGTCGTCAATTTTCTGTTTCTAAAGCAATTTTAATATTTTTCTTAAGGAACCCATGAGTGTTATTGAAAAAATAATGAAAAAATCAGAAGAGAGTGGTTTTGAGTAAAAATCAGAACACTCTATGATATTGGAGTACTTTACTCACACACACACGCACGTACCGGCACTATAGAGAGATTGACCCGGTCTCTATAGTGATAGTCCCAAAAAAAATGCTACGCCTCCCCACTTTCAAGAATATCATTTTTCACTTACTTTTATTTCAAAGTTAAAATTATTTGGTACTCATCAAAGCAATAATTTCTTAAATGGCATACATCCGCCGATTTTGCGGAACTCTAGAACTGCCGTTATTAGATTATGATGTGATATTCAGAAATGTGTGTTGGACAAAAAGTCTCACTTCAAATGCATCAAAAGGAAAAATCGATAGATATTATAAAATATTTTTAGATTTCTACTCTAAATAGTTACTTCTTCGAACTTAACAAATATC
>BOPP01000059.1:4569106-4593815 GCA_017312745.1 Gryllus bimaculatus
CCACCCTGGCAGTTTATTCCTTCCGCTTTAACTGTGCTCTGGCGGTTGCCGCTCACAGTCGAAGCATCGTAGAATTGATGGAGTCGATATCATCAAAAGCGCGATTTGTTTTTCTCGTTACAGCTAATTCCTTACCTCCACGATCACTGACTGCATTTTCACCGCAGAAGAGATGAAATGGACGAGTAAACGCTAGTATGTGAATTGTGTCCAGCAAAAAAGGTAGAAAATTACGAACCGTTTCTAAAATTGATAACACACGTTAAAACATATTTATTCATGTAACTGCAATTAATACATTTTTAATTTATGCAATTTTGGTCATAGAAGTTATACTCAATATATTTTTAAAAATTGAAATCTTTATTAAAAGTATATTGTTATTTTCCTTACATTGAATAATTTCAATTTAGATAAACTTAGTGAAATCCTTATGTTCAAAAAGAAATGTTATTGTGGACGTCTTGGAAATTAGCTCAGCCATTTCATCCGAACTAAAAATTAATAGCGCATAAGATGTCGGTAACGTGCCATTATTAAGATGTGGAAAAACAAATCAGCTGTGAAAAAAACATTTCAGCACATCAGACGCAGGTTTAAAATGGATTAACAAACTTGGCATAACATCTGAGGATTATCAAAGACAAATATTACAATTCTGTATATCAAGTAATTTTTTAAATTAAATCTACTCCTATAAAAATCTATTTCAACATTGTAAAATAATGCAATTTTGTTTGTTACAATGTTATATGTTAGCACATTAAATTTATGCTTAATTTATGCGTTTGTTTAAATATGTTCCTTTTACTGATGTAAATGATATGTAATGACGTATCTATGCAGTTGCTAATAACCAGATATATCAATGCAACTTAAAATTTAAAAACCTAAAAATCACGTTTGCTATACTAATAACCATTATATTCGGTCACGAAGAAGTAATATCAAGCAGTCATACATAATTTTTCACAAATTAGACAAATATTTTTCAAAATTACCTATTTATAATTATTTACACTGCCTCCTTTTAACATGATGTTACATGATGTCTCCATTGTTTTGTTTAAAAATAGAATAAAACAATTTAATGAAAACCTATTTTACTTTCTTGAATACAGAAAGAAGAGATTCCACAGAAAATTGGCCTACAGCTTTTGATCGAAATACGTATGTTTGGGTTTGTTAATTCAAAAATTATTTTTATATTCATAACTTTTTTAATAGACGTTTGTCTTTACGTGGTTTTGACTCTCTATTTTTCTTTAAGATAAGAGAAACATATTTGGTTTGTTCACACATATTACAACCTAATTTTGATTGACTGTGTGTCTTCATCAATTGTTAAATAATTTCTATTTTTTTATTCATTATGGGTTTCCAAATTTCTTGTACTGTTAATAAAACTGCCTTTAAAATTTAATAGAGTTTTTTACAGAGAAATTAGAATAGTTTTCCACTTCAATAGGCAAACCTTAATTATATTCACCTTGCGCCTATCTTTATCGTTTCATTCTTGATGTTACTGTCCGGCAAGGGAACCTTATTGTCGTCTTACAGCCATGGATGGCATGGCAGCGTGTAGTAGGGAACTAAGAAGTTGGGCAGAATCATTAACTAACCAATGTAAGCAGGTGCACGGAGCAAAAAGAATCTATAACAAGTCACAATGTCGTTAGCAACGTTTGTACGTGTTTGTTTGACAAAAGGGATATAATAGTTTGAACTTATCCCTAATTAAATGCTGTGCATATACAGTAATGTAATAAACGCCCACACTGTTACACCAAACTGAATATAATTCTATTTTTGGTCCGTTTTTCACTAACTGTCTGTATGCAATACACAGGAATCTGTTACGTGCCATCAAGTATTTTTCTTTGCGTGAAAAGCCTTATAATGCATAATTACTGTAATCTGCGTAACATGACCAACCACGCTACATCCTAAATCTCCCGTTGCCCCGTGTATCTATCACTCCACCAACTCCAGGTCAAAATATCTACGGAAAATTGACTCAGAGGGAAAACGTCATAGGATTTCAAGTCATTCTGCCTTTGTGTGGTTCTTTCTGTTGTAGGAGGCGCCAGCGAACACCACTTCATTAATTGCCGCTTCGACTCCGGAGCTCTCATCACTTGGGACGATGGTTTGAAAGAAGGTTGAGCCATTGTCAACAAAATCTCCCGCAGTTAGCATGCGTGTTTTATTCTGCTTGGCTGTCAAAGCGTGCAGCACAAAACGGAAGAGCTCTTGTGGTTACCCAACTCTTGGTGAATGCTGGTGATAATCCTGACCTTGCTAATTCTCACTTTTCTGATATCCATATTAGAGACAGCCGGAGATTCTGGACAGTAACTGTCGCATCCGTTTAATATCGGTATTAAGTATGTGTGAAAGTACGGGGTGAGGATAGGACAATGAAAGGGAAGAAAAATTGCAGTCATTGTTCTTTAGGGCCACAGTCCTTAGGGAACTGCTCCGGCATTCGCCTGGTAATGATCGGCAAAAATATGAAAAATATCTATCACAGCAGGCGGCTGCTAGAATTCTCCTGCACCCGGTAGCTGAATCCGATCTAGCTACCTACCTACCTAGTGCCGAAAATCGTGCCACCGTTGGAACCCGAACCCTAGAACCTCCTGGTCAGAAACACTGCACTGACATTGTTGGTAATATGAACATCCTCGGCAGGTTTAAACTATTATAATGCATTTAGTTTTCGAAGTTCTTCACAGAGATATTTTTTTCTTGAAAAAATATAAATCAATGTATTCCCGATATAATGGTAATGCGGTCAGAGCAACCCTCCCAAACGAAACCTTCTCACACATGTGAAAAACCGACAACGCATAGATGCATGAGCCACAGACAACAGGCTGGAGCTGGACACATCCAACATACCAAGCAACGCGGCCGAGCTACCAACTTATTAAACAATACCAACGCAAACACGAAAATCCCTCGCATGCTATATTACATTGTTCATTTAAGTCATTAATCACCGCCGTTGATGAAGGGGTATATCAGCTTCATGCGCATCCTGCCAAGTCAGTGCCTGAGGTCCTCTAATTATGAGGAAACGAGCGCCGAGTCCTTAAGCCTGCTAATTGGGCGCGCCCGCCGCGCAGTGGCCTCTGTTGGGGTGACGCCCCCTCGCGGGCGAGAGGGGGGGGGAGAGCCGCCCTCGGGAGCAATGTTAAGCGCCGCCCCGCGACACCGAGGGGTCAACAAATGCGGCCGCGCGGGTCAACCGCACACAGCTCGGCCGCACAGTCCGAAAATTAGAACCGTAATGTTCGACCAATATATAAAAAAAATGTTTTATTTAGCTTTTAGATACAAAATTTAACACACACACACACACACACACACACACACACATGTGTATATATATATATATATATATATACATATATATTTCAAAACACATGCCCTATAGCAACCAAAAATATGTGCACATGTCACTGATTAAGTATCATTTAAGGCGTGTTCTACTTAATGAATTTTGATCCGAGATTTGATCTGATCCAGAGCTGATATCTGAGTTTTCCGTTGTAATAAAAACGAGTGAAGATTTCAAAAGACGTAGAGCTTACTTTCAGCAACAATACAATCTTAAAAATGCTGGAAATAGGTACGAATTAATACTTACGAATAACATGAATGATTTCTTGTTCGCCGCCCTAGTACCATTATACAAAAATTGTGTGATTTATTTTTCAATGCTTTGCCTACCCCTGATTTGTATTGTTTTTCCCCGAGTTTTCGTCTGCCATTAGACCTAACGACCGTTCCCTTTTCCACGAACACTCTTGGCCGCTCTAAAAATACGTAGTACGTCGCTAGAAAAAACCGATCCCTGAAACCATTCGTTAATGAACGTACGGGGTTGTCGTGGCCAGTAATTTTTTGTTTCTTGTTAATATGATTGTCGTTTAATTATTTCAATATATAATGTATGATCCTATTGTATGTTTTGACAATCATACAGAAATAAAAGATTTTTCAATTTAAATATTTTTTCTCCGAATATTCTCAAAAGCAACGATTCGATGACCTATTTTCTTCTCATCATAGGCTGTAATTAATTAATTTGAACAATTTAAATGTTTGAAATACTAGTAATAGTTTGTTTGCCTAATTCGCGTAAAAAATACGAATGTACGGCGTCATACCTTGCCTTGATGGAGTATTTGTACCAAATATCAAATAATGTCCTCCGAGAAATTGAGACCTGAAAAAAAAATTAAAACCTCTTGAGTGTGAGTGTATGTGCAGCTGATTTTTCATGAAGTTTAGAGCGAATAGAACAAGGGTTATTGTCTATATAGTTATAAACATAAGTAACAGTAAACTTTGTATTAAAAGCTTTGATACATTTGTAAAATGGCGTGAGAATAAAATAAAATTTACTTTCTTTTCCAAAACACCTCACGACCAATCAAAAAGAGCCATTTGCTTATCTTGAGGCACTACTAAAAGAAAAACAAATCGATAACATAATTCGTGAATAACTACCTTGACAGTTGATGCACATCGGTCTCCAACACGAGATACATTTAAATGCAACTGACAGAGCCATCAGAGGAAAGTGTTTGAACTTGTTTTACCAACGCTTCAATTGGTTCAGAAAAAAATCAGTAGTCCAAGGTACTACGGACCTTTTAAAATCAAATAAATACCCCAGATAACCCTTCAGAATGCATTGGAAATTGAACTTTTTTCCAGCTAGATGTCCAAAATTACTCATTGCGCGCTGTCTGATCGTGAATTCCAGCGACTCTGACGTGTAGTTTTCCGTGGTTTCTCCGATCAACGTTCGGCGAATGGTGGAACAGAACCCTAACATACGGGCAACGGACATTTACACTTACATGCACGATTCTACCACGCAACGTTGGAAGACCAGTCGGGAGCTTAGAGCTTGTCCCGACTGGGGGACGGTGCCCCACTGAAACTGATGGGAGGTGCCTGCTTGGGGAAAACTCCGCTAGACGGAGGTCGTCTCCAGATCTCACCATCCAGCGGGAAAAGATCTCCCCCTCGCCCCAAGGGAAACATGCACTTTATTTACGAGACGAATGTCCAAAGCAGTTGACGCTCCCACTAACAAAAAAATAATCCATCATGAAAAGCACTGGAGAAACACATTTCATTCGTTCTCGCAGCGCTGTAGCAACATTAGTTGTTTGCGTCATTATAATTGCCGCTTGCCTCAGAAAACCAGTGCGAGAAAATATTTCTTAACCGAGATGGCACGGAGTAATTATTCTGATCGGTGACTAGAAACAAAACTCAAGACAAATAGGAAGTCATTTCCTCGGTCCCTGTCAGTTGCTTCAAATCTATACGATTAAAGATCAGAGAAATTGCATGAGAAAAACCGGCTGAGATTGCTGCAGGGAAGCCCTGTGGACACTGCAGGTTCTCTGTCGAGGCGGACCTGGAACAGTGGCGGATTTGCAATGCCAGCAAGCTGGCTAGGTAGGTCGAATTCAGTCGCTGCCTAGAGGTGAATTCCAGCGGTCAGTTGCTCTGGTCGGTAGGTATTTGTGTTTTTCCCATCAATGCCACCCTAATGCCAAAGTAAAACCTTAACAAACGGGCCATGGTCCGTGGGCGTTCCTTATTCCAGTCCCCTTCTTTCAATTTCTTCTCTCTCTCTCTCTCTCTCTCTCTCTCTCTCTCTCTCTCTCTCTCTCCTCTACCTCTCTCTTGTATACACACATACAAGAATTTACATTTACTTCTTTACCACATATCGGGAAACGTTCCGGAGATAAAAGTTGGTCGCGGCCGGGGCGATGCCTTACTGAGGTAGAAACCTTAAACGGAGAAACTCCTGCAAGCCGACGTGTAGGATATCGTGTCCTAGCAGGGGAAGAACAGCACCACAACCTGGGGCATGACATGCACTTCAGTTACGGGATAGATTGCTGGGATCCTTGTAGAGAAGGTCAGACTAAAGCGTTGAATCGAGTGCAGAAAAAAGCGGCTAAATTCTCGAACAGAAATAACAGAGAAAATGTCAACTAGGAATCATGAGTTGCACGTAGACAGGCAGCACAACTGTGTGCTGTCAAGGCGCACACAAAGCAACCGGTGAAAAACTTGAAATGCCAGGCTACATAAGCAGGGGCAACCATTCACAAAATAAAATGCAGAAAGCGAAGAACAGATGTAGGAAATTCAGCTTCGTGAATAGACTTTGTTGACTGGTACAATTTATTTGCAAAAGTGCTGGCGACCCTTCCCAGATGCACGGGAGTTATGCGTTCGAGAGTTCGTAAGAGTAGAGTACAGGGATGTCTAGTAAAATGTTGTGAAGGCCAACAAAACTGTGGGCAAAGTGCGATGTAGAAAATATGTGTTCCTAAAAGAGGTGTATTATTTTTGTATTATCAGAATGTAGTAATATTAAATGGGAAACGAGAAAAACCACAATCAGTTACACTGAGAGACATGTAATAATTACATAGGCAGTAATGCATATGCTGGTAGTTGAAATTATTGTTTCCAAATGTTTGAATTATTCTAGTAAAATGGGAAATGACACACAGAGCTCGATAGAGACTGAAGCGCCTTCGGAGAGAGAAAGGGAGAAAAATAAAAACCGCAGGATTCAATCTTAAAGTAAAAGACAAACACAGTTGTTCATTTTTTCTCCATTTAAAATGACGGGTCATCTGAACATTAAAATTGACGATATTCTACTCTCTAATATATCTTCATAAAACCTAAAATACTGCTTATCCTTATATGGAATCTTATAATAATATTATTTGGAAATTTTACAATGAATTTTAAAAGTATATCTGTTTGTTATGATAAAATTATGTTATTTATGTTAACTCGTAAAAAATAATTCGTAATTGTTAATTCGAAAAAATAAAAATACTGCGTAAACCGTGAATATAGACTAACAAAGTGAAAATAAAAATAATGAAAAAATACATTTGAATTTTTACATATATCGTAAAATGTAGAAACCTCTAAATATTTACGAATATTGATTTTTCTTGTTCCAACCAATCCTTAAATTCAATTTTAATGCTATGTGAAGATACGTGCCAATTAACTCGAAAATATAAGTTTTGACATAATTGCACTGTACTTGTATCCGAATGACATTAAAAACAGTATTATAATTCTGAAAGTACCACCATTAGACTCCGTCAAACTTAATTTTCATCTCACAGAATTTGATATTGTGGTCTACACACTTCGAAGAGCAAATGGAAATTCCGTGTTCTAGGTACGTAGTTCTTCTTGTTTCTCCGTTGATAGAATTTTGCAAGTGAAAACTTGTGTTCTTAATTTCCTAAAACATAGTACAGCTCTCTAAGGAAGTTTAGCAAGCTGCTTTACTGTTTTTGATCTTTCGCAATTAACACTAACCATTTTCTTTGGCAGATCTTTTAAATACATCACAACAAAGAAGTAACAAGTAAATAGAAAAAACTTGTTTCTCACAGAAACACTTAGTCTTCCTAATAGTTTACTGATACTTTAACTAAATGTATCATTTCTTTTGATTAATCATTTTGCAGATTCGTATTTTATACTCCATTAATAAATGGTTTATAAAATCAGCAGTCTACTTTTATTTCTTCTCTACTACTCTTCCAAGTACAATATTTTTTACATACTTTACAAAATTTTGTAAATAACGTATGGATATTGAGTTCGAGATTCAAGCGTAATATATTTTGTGAAACAGTATTTCATCCAAGGTTTCTATTTGTTCACGATTTCCACTTTTGCTGACAAAGAATCACATTTAAATGCTGCTCGTATTAGCGTTGTAATGGGTGACCCAAATGCCCTCGTTTGTACTTTACATGCTCATCGGTACTCCCATTCACATGTTTTGTTTCATTACAGTTCAATATCGTGTTAGCCCGTGCATACAATTAGCCATGAAAGTAAAACAAGAAAATACACAAAGTAGTCTACGCGTCATTTCAGCAAAACAGTCGTAAACATATTGTCCAACACATTGAAAATATAAAGGGATAGAACGTGAAACTAAATTAATAAAATAATATCAATGTGCAATAAAATATAAAGTATATTATGTATACATTCTATTCAACTTTCCCCCTCTCTCTTTCCCTCTCTTTCTCTATCTTTCGTTCCCCCTCTTCCCCCTCTCACTTTTATCCCTCTGTCTCTTTTCCTCTTTCTTTTATTTCCATTACCTTTCTATCTCTATTTTCTCCCTCTCTTTTCCACCCCTTTCTAATTTTCCCCCTTTCCTCTCTCTTATTTTTCCTTTCTTTTTCTTCTTTCTCCCTCTTTTTCTTTTTTCCCTCTCTTTCTCTGTTTTTTCCTCACTCCATTTTTTCCTTCTCTCTTTTCCCCCTCTCTCCCTCTCTGATTTTCCCTATATCTTTTTCCTCTTTCATTTTCCTCTTTCTTTTTTCTATTTTTCATATCTTTTGCTTCTCTCTTTTTTCTCTCTCTTTTTTCCTCATTCTGCATCTTTTTCTTCGCTTTCCATCCTTCCTCTTCTTCTCTCTCTTTTCTACCTCTTTCTCTCTCTTTCCCCCTCTATTTTCCTCTCTCTTTGTCTTCTCTATTGTTCCCTCCATCTCTCTGTTTTTCGTTTCTAGATACACCCGAGACAACGTCACAGCTCTAGACTCGCCTCGGGCCAAGAGATGCTCTGCCCTCCCGCACGCTCTCCAAATATGGATGCTCCGAATCCGAATTTGGTCCATCCATAACAGTATCGAAACCACCATCAGAAATGTATACTGTCCCTAGTGATTGGTTGTTAATTTTTCGTTCAACTGCGTAATGTTTTCTTTCAATTTGAGAATGTCAGTTTTTCTTCAAATACACGATGTCTATGAAGGAAGTTGGGAAGTGATCTAAATTGTGTGTAGGTGTTAGTGTATTAAGTCTACAAGAGATGTGAAGTTAATGCAAGTAGTCACGATTGTAACACTTCTGTTGATGCTAAAACTGTGTCAGATGGCATGCTTTTTAAAACAGCCTGCTTTACTGTTTTGATATGACACATAAAACTCCATAAAAAATATAGACATAAGTAAACGCATTTATTTTTGTTTTAGTATATAATTCTTAATTATTTTAAATAGAAAGTGAGTAAAGTACACCGGGGATTTCTAGGGAATGAGAACGTGGCGGGGCTGGGGCAGGGCGAGGCGGGGAGAAGGAATTACGTGGGTGATCAGAACGGGAATAGATAGAATTCTTAGTGTGAGAAATAAATAGATTGAGAGAAATGAAGATTGAAGCAACAGGAGACATTTGTTTGATACTAACAGATTAAAATATGCTTGCAATAAAAATTGTGAATTTGATTAAACATCATTTTTTTGCCTAAATACGTGAAGATTGTGTTAGTCTGAAGCATTTTCACCCAAACCTCGGGCAACGGCATGTACGACACCTACGTAATACATGACTGCGATAAATAAATGCCCACGTAAGGCAGGGTTTCTGCAGTATATTAATAAATAACGTTACACATTTCCCAGAATCAGTAATTCAATTTTAGTTGTTCTTACGAGTCACCGTGTAATATGAATATTTTGAATGACATAATTATTCATACATACTGCCTTCTCTTAAATACACGTACCGTTATCTTACATCTCTTTCAGAAACTCTGTCATATCTTAAGAAGACTTTAAAAGACAGCGAAAAAAACACGATATCTACAATGTATTAAAATAAAGTGTCACAATTTTGCAACGTACTGCAAGTACGGCGAGCCAGTGACTCACCAAAATTATATGCCTGATACGAGATCGACCCAAATAATAGAAAACCGTGAACCTAGAGAATCGACCTGCCAGAGAATGTAGCAGAACTTTGCCAAATAAGCACCAAAGATACAAAATATTTTGTCTGATGTGACGTGGAAATATATTTTTTCTAATTACAAGATGATATTATCCGATACGAGTCACACCCAAATAACAGAAAACTTAAACAAAATTTTTGTGACTTTCTATGTTCCTGTTAGAAAATAAATTTTGAATAAGTATAGAATTTGTTTTTAATTTGCCTTTTCCCTGTTTTTGTAGGTAACACGTAGACATAAATGCTTTTGAAAAATTCAGAATTTGTAACCAAATGCGTATATCTTACAAGTTTCTTGGGAAATATGTAACATTTCTGTGACATATTTGCGTATATTTCAAGGCTTAAACCATTGCATTAACGGCACAGATCTAATTACGTAATCGTTACAATTATTATGATTACGTATGTTCTGTTGTAGCACCACTACTTTATCTTTCAGTTGAATTGTTTGAACGAATTAGTTGAATCGTTTTCCAATGTTTTCATTGTCTAAACTATTACAAACAATGTCTACTTTGATTTTCAGACGTCGGAAGAACTTGTTTTACAAGAAATGACCAGCTGTAGTTGAGATCAATTACATTTTAGTGTTATATTATTACATTATTAATACAATTAATATTTAATTACTATTATACATTATATCTCATTTGCTAAAACGTATTGCGGCTTTTAGTCATTCTTGATAAGTTCTTTGCCTATCCTGGAAGTAGGTACATTACCTCCTCGTAGTAGTTACATAAGCCTTTCTGAAATAGAACCCTACAAATTTGTATTTCGATTTAAAATACTTTGACTCATTAATTTGCGTTAAGTAATATTAGATATTATCATTATCTTCATACAACTATTTCTAAATTCTGCATTTTTATCGCAGTTATGAATGTGTTCCTTCTTTGGAAAGCAGTAGCCAATCACAGCTGCAATGGCCGTCCGTGCTATGACGAGCTCCTCAAAACCTACCGATAGCTCGCTCACTTGAAGGCGAGTCGCGAGAGGTGAAGTTATGATTCTATGGTTCGGTTCAAAGAAATGTGGCCGGTTTTTTCTTCGTCGCATTCTGCTTTAGAATGTTAACTCGTAATTGGAAGTGTAGTTCAGCATCTCAATTTTCTTGGAAAGTGTTGGATTAGCTAGTGATTCCTTGATTAGGAATGAGTGATATGTGAAATAGGCGTCTGTAATAGTTTGAAAAGACGGGGTAGTTATTTTACCTCGGTTACCAAAAGTTATTTTTTATCAAATGCGTGTGTTGAGTAATTGTCTGAAATTAAATCCTTGATTTCAGAAAATTTGAGTGATTTAAATTAGGCAAAAATTTGTGAAAAATTCAGTGAAAATTGCAAACGAGCAGCATTTGTGTAGATCTGTGACGAGAGTTTTTACTCAATTGTGTGGTGCAATGGAGTTTGAGTCAACTCCCATAGTTTCAAGTTCAAAAAGTGCTGTGAAGTGAAAAGTGGGCTCTAAAGAAGTGCGATAAATTGTTAGATGTGCATGAGGTCGGGCTCAAAATGAAGCAGGAAATTGTGATTTGTGAATGTGCTTCGGAGACCGTTGGTGCTTCGGTGACCTTGCTTCAGAACCGTTGGTGTGGTGACTTCTTGTGCTTCATTTAACTGATCAACTGTAACCTTAGTCTCCACCGCACCGCTTCGCATCGTTCCTAAATTTTCCTTTTTCCCGCCAGGTGGTTAGGGATAATTTAGTTAAAATTTTCAGATGTGCTACTTTTTACTTCATACAATGTCGAATAGTCGTGAAGGAAACTTCCAAAGGTCATTCAACCTTCCTTTGCTATGCGAGCAATATTTCATAAAAATGTAGGTAATGAATAAATTTTCCAACATTTCAGTAGGTGCAAAACTACTTCCAGGTTACCCTTAATTGAAACTAATATAAAATATAAAATAGATGAGCCTAATTACAGCATTACTTTGAATTACGTAACTTTTTTCGGTCTGAATTTAGCTAGTGCATGTAAAGTGTGCAGGAATATATTTAAACAAATTTTAAAATACAACAAAGTATATATCCTATAGTTTCAACATCGTAATGTTAGGATACATTAATAATTTCACTAGGTTACTTAATAAAAGTATATTTACTTCATAAATATTTTGAAGCGAATTATTTCCAATTTGAGCGATAACGTAAATGATAAAACGCCTAGTATAGGGTAGTGTAGGTTCCAAGCACAGGGCAGGGTAGCATAGCACCCCTGGCAGAAGAGGAGCAACGCTGGGCCTGACGTCGATGGAATCTGGATTCGGTGAGTGTTCTGAGTGGAGCCCGCCCCCATTGCCCGGTCCTCTGCCCTGTGCCCTTCGCAGCGACCGCGGAAGCCCTAAGGGAGGCCAAGGTGTCTGCGTTCCTTGTCTTATGGCTGCACGGCGGATGACACAGGCCTAGTCACACGGAACACCGTTTCTTCGCAGTACATTGCACTCAAATGTAGTTTGGGAGGGTTAATTCTTCCTCGTGCAGTCATTGGCTCCGCTCAGATAATCTTAGAAGGGGTATCGGTCCGCCTTTATTTTAATAAGTGTATATTGCTGGGTTACTGCAGTCGTGTTTAAAGAAATAAACTTAAATTGATTATATTGGAAATGGTAAATGTAAAGCAATAAGAGATTAGTTCAGTATAGCTAGTCAATTTGATTGTACTTATTTAAACATAACACTAAATATTTATTTTTAATATTTATAATTTGAAGCAATTTTCTTTAAATTTATTCAATTAAATGTGCACATCAGTAATTTTTCATTTGATTTACATTTAAAATTCTTCATTCAAATGTACAGTATGTTGTTTAAAAAATATAAAATAGTAATCTTGTTGGATTAGGATGGGCAAATATAGGAAGACTGCAGCACCTGGCTAGTAATATTAAGGCGGTTTGTTTAGCCAATTAGCGATCCGCTCCTGTTGGATTACCGCTATTGCACTTGGCATGCATTCCGCCATAGAGAAATTGAGAGGGGAATTTGACTGGGTGGGAACCTTACTGAGTTCAGAGATGCATTGCACCTCGAATTTTGCGTCGATATGAATGGCTGGCAACCTTCCTCTGAACAGTAGTCTAGGTCGTCGTTCACGAGCGAAGGTTATCCAGCTCAACTGGCGTTGTAGGAGGGACACGCCTGCAAGGCTCACAGGGCAGGGTGGGTAGGTTAAGTGCTAAGGAGTGTTCCAATTCTGTTTTGAGCGCTAACTGCTTCTCGAAGTAGTTCGCGACTATAATAAAGTTTTTCTTGCTTCGAGCAAGTTTAATTAAGAAAACTTTATGAAATTGGAATACGCCGTCCTATCTGAAGGAAAACTGAACGTCTGCCCATAGTTCAGTCGTCCTTTAGTGGGAAACTTCTAGTTGGCGGACAGCACACTTAAAACAGGGTGGAAATTTGTTTGTAAGGTTTGAAACCTTTTTTCACTAGCTAATGGAATTACATATATTTTTCTTTCAGGACGTTAAGTCCACGTAAGACGTGGCAAAATTGTCACGTAGGTGACAAAATTAAGTTTTAGTCCACCTATTTACATGGCAAAAATGCGTATTCTTTCATTGCGATATGAATTGCACTACATTATCCATCAAACTTTCCTATAAATTTATCAAATAAACAATTAGACCGAATAATAAGTCCTTAAGTACTCGTTCCTAAGTTGAATTAGTTTATTTTTCAGCTCTAATTTTTCTTTTTCAGCTCTAATTTTTCTTTTTCAGCTAATTTGTTCTTTTCAGGCTCTAATTTTTTTTTTCAGCTCTAATTTTTCTTTTTCAGCTCTAATTTTTTTTTCAGCTCTTAATTTCTTTTTCAATTCTTTTTCAGCCTAATTTTTCTTTTTCAGCTCTATCTTTAGCATTATTTTTCTGTTTCAGCTCTACATTTTTCTTTTTCAGCTCTAATTTTTTCTTTTTCAGCTCTATTTTTCTTTTCAGCTTACATTTTCTTTTTCAGCTCTAATTTTCCTTTTTCATTCTCTTAAATTTTTTTTTTCAGCTCTATTTTGTCTTTTTCAGCTCTAATTTTTCTTTTTTCAGCCTAATTTTTCTTTTCAGCTCTAATTTTCTTTTCAGCTCTAATTGGTCTTTTTCAGCTCTATTTGTCTTTTTCAGCTCTATTTGTTCTTTTTCAGCTCTAATTGTCTTTTTCAAGCTCTATTTGTCTTTTTCAGCTCTATTTTTTCTTCTTCAGCTCTATTTTTCTCTTTTCAGCTCTATTTTTTCGTTTTTCAGCTCTATTTTTTCTTTTCAGCCTCTATTTTTCTTGTTCAGCTCGTATTTTTCTTTTTCAGCTCTATTTTTTCTTTTTCAGCTCTAATTTTTCTTTTTCAGCTTAATTTTTTCACTTTTTCAGACTTCTACATTGCTACTTATTTTCGGTGTAAGTATAGATTAGCTTTAAAAATTTTAAACTTTTCATAAAGTAAAAATCAAAGTCAAATTGAGGTTCTTATTATTGCGCTAGAAAATAATTACCTACTATTTAACATAAAGAATGTATAGAATTTGTGAGCAACAGATGCTTGTGCTGATACTTCTTTTGTTTCAGATGCTATTGGTCGAAAAGTTTAACTTGAAATGGTCGGCAACCTTCAGATTTCTTATTCAGATACGAAGGGTGCAGACGAGTGTAATTTGTACTCTAAAAATATTGGATTTGTACTCTAAATTTATTGGAGTGTGAAGAAATAAAACGTAAAGAATGCGAGGTGACTGCTAACACACCGAATAATAAAAGCAAATTAATAGAGAACATTCGAGATGTTGCGAATTATAAAATTATCACAATGTATAAACATTCTATTTCAGTGAAATGAATTAAAATATTGAGAATAAAATTATTAAGCAAAACTAGTAAATTTATTAAAGTATTTTCCCCTCTAACTATAGATATATTTTTATTTTGGTTGCAGGTTATCGGTGGTAACGAACAAGTAGCACAAATCCGGATCAACCACTTCCTACTGACGTAGTTCCTTACCCTTTCCATAGAATGCTAGGACCAGGCTGGGAAATTATTAAAGTTCAGTGGTCATGGGCAAAATTCAACAAGTTCCACTTTTCCTATTAATTGTTCGACATGTGATTAGTCTAGTTTCTTTTTAGACTATAGATTAAAATGAAAAGTAGGTCTTGTTTGTCGGTCAACCTTAATTTGAGAAATTTCCCTCGGTTTCACACTTTTTGAAAACTGCTCTAAATTGTGAGAAATGTAACTCGTTGCAGATTTTTTCAGATCTTATAACTTCTTGTAAGATCACATAGCACAAACCTGTAACAAAGCAACCCTTCACAATTCGTGACAAATATTTCATGGTTCGCTTCTTTGGCAATGTCGAAAAACGAACGTATCGATGCCTTCTATTTAGTTTTATCTTCAAAAGATTTAAATTCCGATGGATTTCATAAACAGTTTGGTTTCTAACTAGTCAGTTTTCATAAACTGATCCTTCAATGTTGGAGAGGATGAGATTTCAAAAATTAAATTTTCCAGATGTGATCCTACATTTTTGCAAGTCGGTAGTAAAAATGTGATTGTTTCGAAATTTAACGTCGTTCAAATTCCTTAGGTTGTACTTACGGTCGATTACTTCAATGGATTAGAATTGAGTTTGCAGCTCATGCAAGCGAAAATTTCATTTTGCTTACTTACTTGGACCGTGATGTGATGTTTGGGTTTGGTTACTTGCTCGCATGCGGGAGTGCAGTTGTTGGGGTTTTTGAGTTACTTGCTTCGCATGGGATTCATTGTTGTTGGGTTGGTTACTTTGCTCGCATGGATGCAGTTTTGTTGGGTTGTGGTTATTGCTCGATGGGATGCAGTTGTTGGGCACTCTCCCGTTTTGGTACTTGCTCGCATGGATGCCAGTTGTTGGGCGTTTGGTATTTGTCCGTCTCGGAACTCAGTTGTGGCTTGGTTAACTGCTCGAGGGAGGCAGTTGTTGGGGTTTGTACTTGTCGCATGGATGCAGTTTTGTGGTTTGGGTTCTCTTGCCTCGATGGATTGCAGTTGTTGGGGTTTGTGGTTACTTACTTGTCCGCATGATGCAGTTGGCGGTTTGGTTTATTTGCTCGCATGGGTATGCAGTTGTTGGGTTGGGTACTGCTCGCATGGGAGCAGTTGTTGGTGTTTGTTACTTTGCATGCGGATGCAGTGTTTGGGTTTGTACTGGTCGCATGCGGGATGCAGTGTTGTTGGGTTTTGGTTACTTGCTCGATGGATTGCAGTTGTTGGGTTTGGTTACTTTGCTCGCATGGGATGCAGTTGTTGGGGTTGGTACATTTGCTCGCAATGGAACTGCAGTTGTTGGGGTTTTGTTGCAATTGGTGTTTGGTGTGGTTGCTTTGGACGGGTTGTTAATTGGTGTTTGCGGTGTGTTGATTGCTTTCGTGGCTTGTATGGATGCTATGGCGCTTCGTGAGTGGTTTCACTAGACGCGATAAGGTCACAAATTTCTAAAATAGAAAACGTTAGTTTCAGTATAAATAATTTTGTAGTAATATTGTCAAACATTTGCTGTCAATTTTGGCTAAACGTTTCCCTGGTTAGTTGAAATTTTTGTTATTCGTAAAATATGGAACGGTTAAATCAATTAACGAGTAATCTAATTGCTCAGTCGACTACATGGAAGTATTTTTTTCAAAATATAAACCGAAACAGTAGATGCACAACAAAATTTGTGCTTCCCTAAATATACAGTGAAGATAATGAAATCGGGGTAATCTTTTTGTGGGTTGGGAAATGCCGTCCGTGGTAGTTCTTGTGAAAGTGAGATGATACGAGTTGTCTTAGGCAAGCCGTCGCAATTAGTTTTTCATATTGAACATGCTTTGCTTCAGTAGAATTAACGGAAATTAAAAAATTGTGTTTTGTGGTCAAGATTGTTCAAAGAGAGAACACTCAGAGCTCATAACATCAAACTATGCAGTTAACATAGCGAAATTACTGTAATAAACGCGAGGTCTAAGTAATGGCTTTATGGAGCAGTACAGAAAATGAAAGTTAAATGAGAAACAATTTTTTCTCTTGTGAATAGTAAACAAAAATGGAGGAGAACATATTCGCAGACAATCTTTTCGTCGATCTTTTTAGTGCAGACCACAGCCATGCATGAATATCATAAAAGCGGAGTTAATATTTATAAGAAACTGAATCAGTCAAGAATTCCAGCTACCAATATAATTTTAATTCTATAGCACTGCATTTCGAACGCATGATTAAATACATTCCACAAAAATATTATAATGCGAAAATGTTGGCTAGTATAAAGAAGTCTGCAGGAAGAATTCTACGCCGGGTACACTATCACAGTTCCAGTCACCAGGCGAATGCGGTTGTAATCTTAAGATCAGCTAACCGCCGCTTTCTCTTCCTACTCTTTCTTGATCCCCCCCCCCAAAAATACTGCATTCATGCACTACACAATAACTCGTGTTGAAAGACTAGGTTAAAATGTAGAGAAATAACTGGCCAAACTATTTGAGAGAAGTCTGAAATCGCCGCACCGATGTGTGGTTCACCAACAGGGAGGGGGGATCCGTCTCCGTCCTAAGAGAAAACTTTCACTATGCCAAGCTGACTAATGACAATTGAGTTTGTCTGCAACACCGATCAAACATTTTAAATACAGCAGTTGTACGTTTTTTTAAGAGGACATTTGCAATGAACAATTTTGCATTGAGTTGTAAAAAGGGGAAATGTTAGGGTGTGGGTGGGGTTTAATTAGTCAGTGTTGAAAAAAAGATCACTAATATTTTGAACAGTTGTACTCGGACTTGTGCTGATATTTAGTAAAAGTTGAATAGTCATTAAGACAAATTGGCATAAAACAAAATATTTCAAATTAAATAATTTTAAACGGTGCAGCAACAATCTGAGATTGTTTTTTTTAGGTATTAAAGCAAATTGTTTTAATGTACATAATAGTGTTGCATTGATCCAAAAACAGTGCCAAAACTTTTTGTTTGTGCAGACTGTTTTGGAATTTGAGAGGGTCAGTAACATTGGGGGGGGAAAACATAGTAAAATCTATGCAGATATTTGTTTATTACTAGAGATCGGTATTAAGCAGAAATAACTTCGATTGAAAGTGAAAGTGTAAAAAATCGAACATCTCCGCAACGATTCTAATAGTGAATGGAAATTAAGTTTAGCGAAAATTTTTATACGGAATTTCTTTGAATATTGCGCCATGCTGCCAGTCCTTTCAACAGAGAATAAGAAATAAATTTTTGAAGTATTTTTGAACCTGTTTTACTATTTTAGTTCAAACAGTTAAAGTAGGATTAATTTGACAAAACTTCCAAGAAGACACTCTTAAAACAGTAATATTAACAGCTGAATTTTTCGGAGGAAACAATATTCCCCTTCCGAATATAGTAATATCTACTAGAAAGCAGTCGGTTGATTAATGGAGTGCTGTTTTAGTAAAATTATTATATTCGTAGTTGCAGATCCAAGTTGGCATGGCAAGTGATAGAGCGCTGCCGTAAACTCGGTAAGGCATCGGTGAGGGATGTTGCTCAACTCCGATGCGGCCACGCTGGCGCCTGCGTGCGGCCTCGTGCCGTTGCGGACGGCGCTGAAGCCTGGCGCGCGACCCATCAGCCGAGAACAACCAAGTACTTACAAAGGACCCGGCAACTCTCATCAAATTGGGGACAAAAATGCAGAGGCTTTGCTAACGTATAGGATGAGCTAGTGTCGCAGGATACAGCTGCTAGTAAGCGCGCCAACGTTCACATAGAACATTTGTCAACGAAATACTGAATACACTTGATTATGAATGATTTCGATAATAGAATGATTGTCAGGTATCATATTGTAATTCAAACTAATGATAATTTCGATCACGTAGCTGATCATCGTCTCAGAGCTAAAAACAATACAATATACAATGTGAAATATTTAACAGTTGTTATTGTATACAAGATATGCGTAAGCAACTGGATCGTTACATAAACGTATGTACGAATAACCACCTGTTATATTTCACATTTGTATATTTGTATTGTTTTAATCTGAGAATGAATTGCTACGCGATCGAAATATCATTAGTTGAATTAAATTATGATACCTGAAATATCTTCATTTATTTATCAAAATAAAAAGGTATCTACTTCACCAACAATCCAATTAATATGAAAGATTTTGAAATAAATTATAAAAAGTTAAATTGATATGTGTTATCTCTAAAATATCATTT
This sequence comes from Gryllus bimaculatus, assembly GCA_017312745.1. NCBI lineage: Eukaryota > Metazoa > Arthropoda > Insecta > Orthoptera > Gryllidae > Gryllus > Gryllus bimaculatus. The sequence goes on from BOPP01000059.1 coordinate 4,588,164, forward strand.
ATTCATTGATATATACACTTATGAAAGAAAGGTAGCGCCGAAAGCGACGCCATCTTTTTTTGCATCAAGCGGCATTATGTTCGAATCGAACGAGTTTTTACCTCAATTTTGTAGCATTATACAGTTTAATAATGCAAGCAGATTGGTGTCAAGACCCATAATTGCTTACCCCCCCCGCCCCCCCAACACCACTTTGACTGTCTGCAGTAGTAACATATGATTTGCAGTCTAAGAGACATTTGTGCAACTAAGCCAAGGTGCAGAAGAGTATCCAGTGACTGCTCGTACGCATACACTTGCGGGCTTGCCTCTTTCTGATTTTGCTCCGTTTGGCATTAGGAATTTCTTTCAGATTTCAATACGTTGACTCTCGTCGGCGCCTTCGGAGAACTTTAGCTTTAACGAAAATAAGTTTCATCGATGGTCTTCCTGCCCGGTTTTTCTCACCCCACCACCTAATACCTGTGTTTGTCATGTGTGTACAAGCCCAGAACTATGTTCACTAGAGGTTATTTGCAAAGCACTTAGCATTAATGTGTTTATTTACAACCATGATAATATTTTTTTCGATGCACCAAAATATTCATAAAAAGTCATTGTAAACAACAATGATTATGAGCTTCGTCTGTAGGAATGAATTGACTATCACGTATCAATGTAAGAGCATTTAAAAAAGGCGTAGTTTTCAAAAAATGCTTGGTCTTGTACTAAGTAAACCTTGTGAATATAGTTAATATAATTAAGAATATGCAGAAAATAATTAAAAATATTGATTATATTTAAACTATTCGCAGTTACTTGTAAAAGTAGTTTCTGAATAGACATTAATTTTTGACTTAAATTTGTTAGTAAGTCTGCGCAGAAACGTGTATCGATACTTGGCAGTTTTTAAAGGACGAACTAACAATGTTATAAATCGTAAACTATTAAGAGAGCAGATTAATGTAACGAATTCATGTTGTTTAATTTCAAAATGTTTTCGAGGAAAACTAATGTAGTAATTTTCTCATTTTGAACCAGAGATAGGTCATTTTTTATAGTTATTAGCGTACTTTAAAACATTAAATCGACAAAAGCGACAAGAAATTTCTCAAAATAATTTAACTACCTGGTGCGAAAGTCATAATTTTTATTAATGTGTTCAAAAGAATGATTCAAAATTTTAATTGTAGTTCAAAATGTGAAATTTATAACTTATCTCGAGTCAGAATTGTGTGAAATTTTTCATTTTGGTGTAACATTGTAAATTTATTTAATTATAAAATATTAAATTGTATATCATCTGACTTGTGGTGTGAAACCTTTGATAAAGAAAAAACTGCTCAGACATCTGTTAATGTTAGTGTTTCCGGAGGTTTCTCTAATTCGGAATTACATCGGTCATAAATTAAGAGCAAACGATCTATTCCAAATCACACAAACTTGAAGTTCATGTAAATAATCCACTATCATTAATTCTGTTTAAACGAATATGAAACATGCTTAACACTAGATGCCAATGAAGATTCAACTTAAGACATATTATATTATACCAGATTAGTTCAAGGAGCGCATACTAAAGTTGGCACGACAGTTAGAACTGAAAATATGGTTAAATTACTAAAAGCGATTGTTTGAATAGTTTATATGCATTCTTGTGTATATAGTAACTTGGTTTTAAGTCGTTGAATTAGCGCAGCAGAACCAGATGTCCACAATTTAAAAGACATTAAAAGTACAACCTTATCTTTCTAGAATCCTAAATATCATTTGAATGTAAACAATAATTATCTTGTTTTAATGTTTTTTAACCTTTCTTGGTTTGAGAGGTATTGCCCTAGCGTACTACAAATTGCTTATATTACGAACTTGTACTTTGTCAGTTTTACCGCACTTTTAAACTCAAGGTTTAATAATAAATTGACAAATAATAAAGTTCTTTCGTTGCAGTTCTAGATTTCAATTGTACATAGTATAAATTTGCTGTTTGATTTTGTGGTTTCACATCGCAACAACTGCTGTAGCCAATGGTGCGTAACTAATGCCTGTTAAATCTGATAGTGGTGTGCCCACTGTATGCGAATTATACTGACCTGAAAGTTTACTAGCGGAGTTTCCCTCCCATTATCTCTCTCAGTGAGGTTCTCCAGCCGGGTGCATTTGTGAATGTCTTGACTGTGCATTTAAAACGCGTGGAGTGTTACAACGCACTTTATGCACATTCTGAACACTACGGAGATCGGTGTGACTGATGTTAGGAAGTGGGTTTTCGGTTGAAAATCAAGGAAAAAGCAGACATCATACACATTTCAACATAAACCTTTAATTAATAAATGTCTATACAACTAGTCGGCTGAAAAAGAGGTACTTGAACACTATCGTAATCATCTGAAAGGACAAAATACACTCCCTACTGTAAGTTAAAATTCGTATAATTTCGTCACTCTACTGACGTCCCAATAATTTACTGCGGAACTGGAGAATGTCACAGACTCCTTGGGTCGTGGAGTTGCGCAATACGAGAAATAAATTGCGCGACATATTGCGTGGCTGGCAGGGAAACATTTGACGCAATCACCGTTGAACGCTGGCAGCAAAACCACAGCACTCCGGGGTGCCGAAATGTACGCGAACAACGTGGCACACGCGTACAAGCAAGTTCATTAGTCATTAGACTGAAGTTATGGAAGTGCGAGCAGCCACATCTAGTAACTCTGCGCGTGGCATATTATTGCTCGAGAGTGCAACGAAAGGGAAAGTGAAACAGCTGCTCCGTACACAATGCATCTTAAACACAAGTCACACTTTCGAGACTTTGCACTAGTTACGAGCACTTCACGTCTTACTCTAAGTAGCAAATGCGCATTTCCCACTAAAATTACAAACTTCTGCAAAATAAAGAATTAGGAGACGGAGATGACACTGAAAGTTGTCTCGCTAAGTATACATTTTGCTGTTACAGTCGACGCCAGCTACAGCGCTGGAGAAAGGCGGTGTAAAAGATCGTATTATGCTATTCAAATGAGAATGCAGCTGATGTGTGGCCAATAAGGGGGACTTTTTCGCCCAAAAATACGATTCGTAGTAACATTTACTGTATATAGAGATTGAGTGAAACGCGAAGTGTGACTATGGGAGAAGGAGAAAGAGAGAAGGAGAAAGGGAGAGAAAGAGAATGGGAGGAAAAAAAATGGGAATGAGAAGGAAATGGGTAGGAGAAAGAGAAGGGAGTGAGATAAGTGGGACAGCAGGACGTCTGCGGAGTTCTCTGTTGTCATTAAGAAAATTAAAAACTATTTTGAACAACCAAAACATAAGACAATTTATATTCAAGTGTGAGATTTTTCTGAGATGGTGAGGTGGCCAGTTTATTTTTATACTGGACAATTTAAATACAATGACATTGTATGTATAAACATGTATTGTGTGATGTTCGAAAAAGCTCAAAGTCCCGACTCATTTTCCCGACATTCTGGAATTGTAGTGCAAGTAGGTGTATACGAGGCAGGAAGGGGCAAGGATGGAGAGTAAAATCGCGAGCTCCGTTGATCGCTTGTTTAGCTTGCTGCCCGACGCATCGTTCCGTTCGTAGCTATGTAGGCTTTTGTGTCGATAATTCCCCATGGTCTGTACTCAAAACCTTAAGACGGACCACGCTGCCAGTGCAACTGCTGTTGCTCTCTAACCCGGTTCCAGTTTCTGCACATGGCTAATCATCTTGTCCGGCAGGGAAATATTTTCTAACTTTAAGTCTAAATTTCCATAAATTCAGTAAACAATCGCTTGAATATACAAACACTATTGCCATAATTAAAAAGGGCAAAATTATAAAGTGTAAAATTATAGACGTGTATCTATATATTTTTGTACACTGATAGCTAAAAGTGGCAAAAATGTGTCTGACGTAGTGCGTAAGAGTCTGGTAATTCGGCAAACGCCCAATGAGAGACTTGCGATTGGCCTACTGCTCATGCTCATCATTTTTCAAAGTATCTTTTTTTGAATCACTTTGAGGAAACTGTCATTGTCAGGCGTTCGACACGCAGTAATTATCTGAGAGAGAATTAGCGGGAAGATTTGTTTCTTGCAGAATTTGAAGAAGACGAATTAAATTCTTTGAATTTCTACTGCTCTTATATCTTATCGCACGATTTCAATTTTTTTTCTGTATCCCCTATTTGATTGTAATTCAAATTCCAGGATCATTTTATTTTTTAATAGCTCTTGTTATTTGGAAGTTTAGAACTATATTTTGCCATTGCAAAGTAGAATTATATTTATAGAGTGGATATTTATATACACCAAGTTATTTGCTGGTTGTTTTCAGATAAGTTATTCATGCTGTGATACTAATTATATTGGTAAAGTACATACCTAAACTAAAGCTGGTAAATTGATAATATTGGATCATATAATACTAGCAGGCAAAAACTGTATTACCCAGCTTCCAGCAAAAAAATATTCATTTCAAACATTTGATGCTGTAGTGAAATTATAATGCTGTACGAATGTATTTAAAAAAGTTCTAATTAACTCTAAGATCACACATTTGCTCATAGAGAGTAGTATCAAAGTGATTTTGGAATACTAACTTTTATTGAGTTTTCATTCAGCTCGCACAAATATTATATCGCATTCAAATTCCATCTGTGTTGACTATCTAAAGCAGTGTTTTTCAAGAGTGAATGAGTATTTTATTTGCACTAGAACCTTTGATCCCCGTTGTGAAACGGTAGATTTTTCTAGCAAATGGGCATATTGATTTCTTAGAGATTGCATAGATAGCCGTCAAGAAATTTTTTAAACAATATTTACAACAACACAATTTCACAATTCAATTTTAAGGTTGGCGCTCTTTATGTCCCCAAAAGAGCCGCATGTTATTCGATCAAATTAGATCTCATTTACCCAAAAAAAACTATACGGTGAAGTCGATTCAGAATCGCCGAAAACATAGAAATATCACTTACATTTCATTAATCACAAAAAAGGTGTGTTAAACGTAATACGAGAATCGCTCTCACAACCTTAAGAAGAATGAGTTTTATAGCTCTGCGCAGAAAAAAAAACATCGAATTTTCGGCAGAAAAATATTATTATATAAAGAAGACTGAAACGAAGACATACAGTAAATTCCAGTTGCTCATATTAGAAAACAAATTATCCTCGTACTCATGTGGTAAGCCAATTCCGTCCGTGTTTGTGAGCTCTGACACGAAAAAATCTATGACGAGCAAAACGTCTGTTTGTGTGGCTAACCTCTGATGCTAAACTGTTCAGTAACTCGATTTCTCTCTATTATTACAATTGATATTTCTGATTGAATCTAGGCCTGAGTATCGGGGGGACGCCATAACTTAAACATTAATAAATCCATGATTGGAGATTATATCTCCTCCTATACTGATATATTTCAGTTTTTGTTGTGGAGTAGACGTAAATATTTGGAGAAGAATCTAAATATAAAGATATAAGCTGCGGTCGGGCAACATGTCGTTTTCTGTTTGAATCATTAAAAATTTTAGAGTTTTTTTATGTGCTTTCAAATTCTGTTCCAAAGAAAAAAAGTTTTTATAAGAGAAATGGGGTCGTTTTTTGCGTGCTTTTTTTCCATTTTTCGTTTGTTGCGGCGTCCTTCCTACATCTACATACTGTGAAGATTTGTCAGAATTC
>BOPP01000059.1:4593840-4623057 GCA_017312745.1 Gryllus bimaculatus
GGGGGGATCCGTCCCGTCCTAAGAGAAAACTTTCACTATGCCAACGTGACTAATGACAATGAGTTTTGCCTGCAAACGCCTATCAAACATTTTAAATACGGCATTCTTTTTAAGAGGACATTTTGAAAATGAACAATTTTGCATCGAGTTGTAAAAGGGAAATGTTACTGTGAGGGTGGGGTGTTTAAATTAGTTCAGTGTGGAAAAAAATCATCACTAATATTTTGCATAGTTGTACTCGGGACTTCGTGCTCATATCTAGTAAAGTTGATAGCTCAATTAGACAAGATTAGCATAAAACAAAATATTTCAAAATTTTAATAATTTGTAACGGACATGCAACAAATGAGGATTTGTTTTTTTAGGTAATTGTTTTTTATTTTAAAATTAATGTTGCATTGATCCAAAACAGTTGCAAACTTTTTTGTGCAAACTGTTTTGGGAATTGAGAGGTAGTAAATGGGGGGGAAAACCAAAGTAAATCTAAACCATAAATTGATTTTTTCATTCTAGAGTTTTGGTTTTTACAATTTACATTTCATTTCGAATAAGTTTTTTCTAGAGAGATCGGTATTAAGCAGAAATATAACTTTCGATTAAAGTGAAAGTCTAAAAATAGAACAGTCTCTGCAACGTATTCTAAAGTGAATGGAATAAGTTTGAGCTCAAAATTTCTAGTACGGAATATTCTTCGTTGAATATTGGCGCCATGCTGTCCAATCCTTTCAACAAGAGAATACGAAACAATTTTTTTGAAGTATTTTGAACCGTTTTACCAATTTTAGTTCTACCGAGTTAAAGGTAGCGATTAATTTGACAAACTTCCAAGTAAGCACTCTTTAAACAATATATTAACAGCTGAATTTCCGGAGGAAACCAATATTCCCCTTCAAAAATAGTAAGATCTACTTGATAAGAAAGCGGGTTATTAATGAAGTGCTGTTTAGTAAATATTATTATATTCGTAGTTGCAGATCCAAGTTGGATGCAAGTGATGACGGCTGCCGTAAACTCGGTGAGGCATCGGCGAGGGGAGGTTGCTTCGTCAACTCCGATGGCGGCATCGCTGGGCGCTGCTGTGCGACCTCGCTGCTTTGCGGACGCGCTGGAATGCACTGCGAACCGAGAACAACCAAGGTACTACACAGGGCCCGGCAACTCTCCATCAAAATTGGGGACAAAGCTAGAGGTTGCTACTATAGGATGAGCTAGTGTCGCAGGATACAGCTGCTGGTAAGGCGCGCCAACTTTCTCACATAGAAATTGGTCAAGAAATACGAATACACTTTGATTATGAAAGATCTCTGAAATAAATTATTAAAAAAGTTAAATACTATGTGTTTATCTTGTAAAATTCATTTATTCATAATAATACACGCATGAAAGAAAAGGTAGCGCGAACAGCAGCACGATCTTTTGCATCAAGCGCGTGTGTTTACGTCACGAGAACCCACGCGCGTTTTAAATAACGTTGGTAGCAATTCGTATTTTAGTTCGTGTAAGGTGGTGATGCTCTAGAGCGCACCACTGTAATGGTTCCCGCCACGTTATATGGAAGTTATAAGGCCCTGGTACTACACGCGCAAGTTTTCTTGACATTCCACGGCTGGGGGTCCAAGGAGAGGAGGGCTCTGTCTGGGTCACGGTTTATAAGGGCGTACCAACTGTGGACATGAACTTGACTCGTAAACGCGTGCCACGAGAAATGCTAGGATTGTTTTGAAAGCACAAGTTAGTTGTTGCCGGCATTGTAAATTGGTACGTGCCGTTAAGAGTTGAACCTAAATATTTCAACGTGCCGTCATACTCGGAGCTAGGTGAGGACTATGGAGCTCGTGTATCAAGAAAAATGTAATCTTAGTGTGATACAGAAAATAGATGTCTTTTCTACGTTGCATGGTCGTGCATAAACTACTGGAAAGGTCTAAAAAAGAATGCAACAAACATTAAATGATAAAATAGAAGGTTGTTAGAAAGTAACGGTATGGTAGATATTTAATTACTCGGTTACGAGAATTGGAGAGATACAGAATTTTTCATACATAAGTAGGTCATACGAAGGCTTTACTTACGCGTAAATAAGCTTCTAATATCAGATTCGCACGAACTTCTACGTCGTCTAAACTTATCGATGCGTAGATGAACCTGCCAAATTTAATTACGGAGACAAAATATTTTGTTACCACTAAATACAGAATCAGACCCTGATATTTATTCAAAGCGTGACACATGGGCCGTTTCTTCAGTCGTGGCAACTAATCTTTCTTATGAATACGGGACAGACTAAGATATTGTTAAGGTGTGGGATTTTTCATATTTCTGTTAATATTTTAATATATTTCTAATGCAAATTACATTATCTAACTTCATGTGGCTAGACTGAGGGCCTTTCAGCATTGACAAAAGATAATTTAACGCATTTTGCGGATCCTAGTCTTCGCCTTCCGGTTATGTCGTATCAAGGCCATAGGAAGACATATGGTACGAGGAATCCTGTTGGGAGGAGAAACAATCTGAGATCGTGAATACATCCTAGTTCACTCTTTCTAAACTAATAAGTTAGGCGTGGTAGTCTGTTTTCTTGGATGCCAAGAGGTTTTCTCCTTACTTCGTTCAGCATCTGATATGAATACCTACCTACCTGCCTAGTCGATACACATTCCCATTTACCCCCTAATTTTCGCACTAATTTGCCAATCGGTCTATGCTCCGTTCTACTTACTTCCAACCAGTACCATTTTCATAGATACTGCTTACTCCTTACCTGAAAGGTTTGGACCTTACATAGAAAATTATCTAATTCTTTTATGAAGCGAAACCTGTGTCAATACGCCTGAATAAGTTCAGTTTTCAGTTTCTATTAATGTTCTTAATTCTGTTCTAGTAAAAATACCTTAAAGTGAATCTAACGAGCATGTCCCAAAGCGGACACATAAAATTACCATTCGATACTTTCAATTTACATTGCATCCTTTACCCACCCTACCTCACGCTTCCTTCCCTCGTACATCCCTTGCAAATATGCGAGACGTAATTTTCCGACTCCATACAGGAAATGTTACATTGGGTCTCGTGCATACTGCGGGCTTAGCTGCAACATAATCCTTTCTTTTAACAGAATGTCAATCGAACGAGTTTTACACCTCATTATGTAGCATTATACTTTAATATACGAGCAGATGGTGTCAAGACCCATAATTGCTTACCTCTCCCCTCGGCCCCCCCCCCACACACACACTGTCTGCAGAGACCATATGATTTGTAGGTCTAAGAGACATTTGTGGCAACTAAACCAAGTGCAGAAATAAGTTCATGCCAGTGACTGCCGTACTGCAACACCTTGCGGGCTTGTCTGGCATTCTGATTTTTCTCGTTCTGGCATTGACGTATCTCTTCCGATTTCAATACGTTGACCTCGTCGGCGCCTTCGGAGACTTGGCTTTAACGAAAACTGTTTCGTTCGATGGTCTTCCTGCCCGTTCATTTTCTCTAATACCTTCTTGGTACTCGTTTCTACGATAGTCTAGAACTATGTTCACTAGCGGGGTATTTGCAAGCACTTAGATTTAATGTGTGTGTTTTACCACCATGATATATTTTTTTCGATGCAGCAAAATATTCATAAAAGGTCATTGTACACAAATGATTATAGCTTCTTCTGCAGGAATGAAATTGACTATCACGTCGAATGTAAGCATTTGAAAAAAGTCGTAGTTTTTCAACAAAAATTCTTGTCTTATACTTAAGTAAACCCTTGTGAATAGAATATAATAGTTATTCAGAATATGCAATAAAATTAATTTAAAACATTGATTACAAGTAAACTGTATATAGTTTAAATATAAAAGTGATTTCTTGATATAAAATATTAATTTTTGACTTTCAATTTGTTTCAGTGAAGTCTGCAGCAGAAACTTGGGATCATACTGTGCTGTTTTTTTAAAGGAGTGAAGCTAAAAATGTATAAATCTTAACTATTAAGGAGCAGGTTTAATAGTTACAAATTCATGTTGTTAATTTCAAAATGTTTTCGAGGAAACTAATGTTAGTGTTTTCTCATTTCAAACAGATGTAGGTCATTTTTTATATATTCGCATACTTTAAAACATGAAATCGACAAAAACGGCAAGAATTCTCAGAAATAAAGTACCTGGTGCGAAAGTTCATAAGTTTTATAAATTGTTCGAAGAATGATTCAAAATTTTAAATTGTAGCTTCAAAATGAAATTTAATAACTTATGGTGAGTCAGAATTGTGTGAAATTTCATTTTGTGTAACATAGTAAAATTTATTAATAAAAATATTAAATTGTATACATCTGACTTTGTGTGAAACCCTCGGATAAGAAAAAACTGCCTCAAACCATCTGTAAATGTTAGTTTTCCGTGAGGGTTCTCTAATGCCGAATTACAATCTTCACTAAATGTTAGAGCACAACGATCCTACTTCACATCACCCAAACTGACGTTTTTGTCCATAATCCACTATATCATGAATTCTGTTTAAAACGATATGAAACGATGCTTTAAACTAGATCCAATGGAAGATTCAACTTAAGACAGTATTATATTATATCCAGATTAGTTCAAGGAGCCAACTAAATGTTGGCAACGACCGTAACTGAAAATGGTTAAATTACTAAAAGCGACCGTTGAAATAGTTATAGCATTCTTGTGTATATAGTAACTGTGGTTTTAAATCGTTGAATTAGCGGCAGCAGAACCAGATTGTGCCCAATAATTAAAAACATTAATAAGTACAACCTTATCTTTCTAGACATCCTAAAATATCAATTTTTGAAATTAGAACAATACTTATCTTGTTTTTAATGCTTTTTAACTTTCTTGGGTTTGAGAGTATTGCCCTAGCGTACTACAATTGCCCTAGCGTACTACAATTGCTTATATTACGAACTTTACTTTGTCATTTACCGCACTTTTAAACTCAAGGTTTTAATAATAACGAATTGACAAAATAATCACGTTCTTTCGTGTGCAGTTCTAGATTTAAATGGTATAAGTATAAATTTGCTGTTTTGGATTGTTATGTTTCACATCGCAACAACTGCTGTAGCCATGGTGCGGTAACTAATGCCTGTTAAATCCTGATAGTGGTGGTGCTCCCCCTGGTATGCGAGATATACTGACCTGAAAGTTGACTAGCGGAGATTTTCCCCTCCCATTATCTCCACCATCAGTGAAGGTCTCCAGCCGGGGTGCATTTTGTGAATGTCTTGACTGTGCATTTTAAAACAGCGTGGAGTGTACAACGCACTTTATGTACATTCTGGAACACTACGGAGATCGGTTGACTGATGTTAGCAAGTGCAGGGTTTGGTTGAAAAACAAGGAAAAAGCAGACTGCATACACATTTCAACATAAACCTTTAATTAAATGAATGTTATACAACTAAGTCGCCTGAAAAAGAGACCGTGAACACTATTGTATCATCTGAAAGAGAACCAAATACACTCCCCTACCGTAAGTTAAAATTCGGTATAATTTCGTGTCACTACGCGTTCAGACGTCCCAATAATTACTGCGGAAACTTGAAGAATTGTTCACGACCTCCTTGGGTCGGTGGAGTTGCGCACATACGAGAATAAATTACGCGACATATTGGCGTGCTGGAGGAAACATTTGACGCAATCACCGTTGAACTGTGCAGCAAAACACTCAACGCACTCGGCGTGCCCGAAATGTACGCAGAACACGTGGCACACGCGTACAGCGAAGTTCATTTGTCATCAGATGAAGTTGTGAAGTGTGAGCAGTCCACATCTAGTACTCTGTGCGTGGCATATTAATTGCTCGAGAGTGCAACGAAAGCGGAAAGGTGGAAACAGCTGCTCCGTACACCATGAATCTTAAACACAATCACAACTTTGAGCACTTTGCACTTAGGACGAGCACTTCATGTCTACTCTAAGTAGATATTGCGCATTCTACTAAAATTACAAACTTCTGCAAATAAAGAAATCAGGAGACGGAGATGACACTGAAAGTTGTCTCGCAAAGTACATTTTGCTGTTACAGTCGACGCCAGCTACAGCGCTGGAGAAAGGAGGTGTAAAAGATCGTATGCTATCAATGAGGAATGCAGCTGATGTGTGGCCAATAAGGGGGGACTTTTTCCCCAACAAATACGATTCGTATAAATTTACTGTAGATAGAGATTGAGTGAAACGCGAAGGGTCTCACGTTGCCCCACAGTGGGATAGGGAGAAAGAGAAAGAGAGGAGGAGAAATGGAGGAGAAAGAGAAGGGAGGAGAAAGGGGAAGCAGGACGTCTGCGGAGTTCTGCTGGTTCATTAAAAAAATTAAAAACTATTTTGAACAACCAAAACATAAGGACATTTATATTCAAAGTGTGAGATTTTTCTGAGATGGTGAGGTGGCCAGTTTATTTTATACTGGACGATTTTAAATACAATGACATTGTATGTCTATAAACATGTATTTGTCTGAGTTCGAAAAAGCTCAAAGTCCCAGACTCATTTTCCAACATGTCTGGAATATGTAGTGCAAGTAGGTGTATACGAGAGGAAGGGGCAAGGATGAGGAAGGTAAAATCGCGAGCTCCGTTGATCGCTTGTTTAGCTGCTGCCCCGGCATTTTCCGTCGTAGCTATGTAGCTTTTGTCGAAAATTCCCCATGGTCTGTACTCAAACCCTAAGACGGACACGCTGCAGTGCCACTGCTGTTGCTCTCTTAACCGGTTCCAGTTTCTGCACATGGCTAATATCTTGTCCGGCAGGGAAATATTTTCTAACATTTAAGTCTAAATTTCCGTAAATGTCAGTAAACAATCGGCTTGAATATACAAAACACTATTGCATAATTAAAAAGGGCAAAATTATAAAATGTAAAATTATAGACTTGTATCTATATATTTTTGTACACTGATAGCTAAAAGTGGCAAAAATGTTGTCTGACTAGTGCGAAGAGTCTGGTAAAATCGGCAACGCCGTAATGAGACACTTGCGATTGGCATACCTGCTCAGTGCTCATATTTTTTCAAAGTATCGTTGTTTTGAATCACTTTGAGAACTGTTCATTATCAGGTCGACACGCAGTAATTATCAGAGGGAATTAGCGGAAGATTTGTTTCTTGCAGAATTTGAGAGAAGACGAAATAAATTCTTGATTTCTACTGCTCATTATTATCCTTATCCCAGACTTTCAATTTTTTTCTGTTATTCCCCTATTTTTGATTGGGTAATCAAATTCCAGGATCAATTTTATTTTTTAATAGCTCTTGATTATTTGGAAGTTTAGAACTATTTTTGCCATTGCAAAGTAGAATATTATTTATAGCAGTGGAATTAATACACAAGTTATTTGCTGGTTGTTTCCAGTATAATGTTATATCATGCTGTGATACTAATTAATATTGTGTAAAGTACATACCAAACTAAAGCTGGTAAAATGATAATATTGGATCATATAATACTTAGCAGCAAAAACGTATTACCAGCTTTCCAGCAAAAAAATTCATTTCAAAACATTTGATGCTGTAGTGAAATTATAATGCTGTACTGAATGTATAAAAAAGTTCTATAAACTCTCAAGATCACACATTTGCTCATAGATAGTAGTATCAAAGTGATTTGGAATACTAATTTTATTGAGTTTTCCATTCAGCTCGCACAAATCATTATATCCATCAAATTTCATCTTTGTTGAATATCTAATTAATTAAAAGCAGTGTTTTTCAAGAGTGATGATATTTTATTTGCACCTAAACCTTGATCCCGTTTGAAACGGTAGATTTTCTACAAATTGCGCATATTGATTCTTAGAAATGCTAGATACCTGAAGAAGAGTTTTTAAAAATATTTTCAACACACAATTTTCACAATTTCAAAATTTTACGTTGGCTCTGTCATGTCCCCAAAAGAGCCCATGTTATTACGACAAAATTTATGATCTCATTACCCAAAAACTATACGGTGAAGTCGATTCAGAATCCACCGAAACATAGAAATATCACTTATCTTTCATTAATACAAAAAAGGTGTGTTAAACGTAATACGAATATCGCTCTCACAACCTTAAGAAAATGAAGTTTTATAATGCTGCGCAGAAAAAAAACAGCGAATTTTCGGCAGAAAAATTATTATTAAAGACCACTGAAACGAAAACATACATAAATCCAGTTGCTACATTTAGAAACAAAATCCTCTACATCATGGTGTAGCCAGAATCCGTGTTTGTGAGTCCTTGACACCGAAAAATCTATTGACAGCAAAACGTCTGTTTGTGTGGCTAACTCTAGCGGCTAAACTGTTCAGCTGATTTTCTCTATATTACAATTTGATATTTCCTGATTGATCTGGCTGATATCGCAGACCCTTAAACTTTAAACCAATAATTATATTTGAGGGATACTTTAACTGAAATTCCGCAGACATTTTGAACATTCTAAAAAAAAATGCCGCAATCGATTTTCATTAAATTTTGTTAGTGGCTAGCGTAAAGAACGTTTAAGAGAATGGGGCGGGGCTCATTTTCGTTGAAAACAGATTTTTTTAAATTTTCAAAAATTCAATTTTTTCGGCGTCTTCCTACATCTACAACTGTGAAGATAGAGATATTTACCTGAATGAAATGTGTTCCTTAAAAATAAATTTTGAAATAAGTTCCAGAACAATTTTTCAAAAAATTGAGAATTTTCCACATAATTATTCGTGAAATATACGTTATTTCTATTTTTGTTTAAACAATTTCTTTTTCAAAAACGTCTCCATCATTTTTCAGGAAATTTTGTTAGTGGATAGCGTGAAGAACGTTTAAGAATATGGTGCAGGTCTCATGTTGCTTAAAACCTCTGATTTTTCGCAAATTGAAAAAATTCGAAATTTGTTCGGCATGAACAACAATTATAAAGATACAATTTCTTTATCTTAAAAAAATGTTTTCATCAAAAACAGATTTTCAAATAAGGTCGTTTAATTTTTCGAAATTTTTTTTTTTTTAGAAATGGGGCGTCAAAATTAGTCGCTCGCTCTGAAAATCCTGCTCTTCTTGATCGTACTTTTAGAATTCTTTTGAGACAGTTGGGTGATACGTAAGTTAGATGGTACATATTATTTCATATTTTATATTTCTTGATTTAATTTTTCGTTTCTTACATTGAAGCATTTGTTATACGTTTACAAATTAATCTTTTAGAAATTCTTTAAAATCTTTTTGAAATAAATATGAAATAAAGATTGCTAGCCTTCAGTCGTCAGCTCTCAACATACCCAGTTGGGTGCTACGTAATAAGAATTTGTATATTGTTTAATATTTCATTTTATTATTATTTATTATATTTCATTTTAAATTGTTAGTGGTTGCTACCCAATGTCGAAATGCCGTACAGGTAAAAAAGGCGGTAATGGCAGCGGATTTTGGTTCGCGGTAATCAAAACGAATACTTTTATAGTATATTTGTAGAATATTATACCACCACAGTGTTTAATAATTACTGTTATATATTTTTGTATCTACTTGTATTTGTATTTGTTTGCCAACGCTATTAGTATCGCATTATTTTTTATTTAACATTTAATTATTTTAGTTTCTCGAATACTGCTTATTTAAGTCAAAATCAATGAAACGTCGAGGTTCTTGGCTTCATCATGAAAACCATGGCATTTCAATTGTTCATTAAAATCACGAAAATACATTGACATTGATATTTAGGCAAAAATAAACACGTTTTTCTCAGAATTTATGAAATATTACTTACACCGATTTGGTTTTCACCCAATCAGTTGTGGTATGTATTACATAACCATTGCTAATGGCGAGAAAGTACGTGCTGTTTTAGCACCACTGGTTTTATTTTCTCAACTTGTACGGTTTGAACATATTTCATTTCCCCCCCCCCCAATATTTGTTCATTGCAATTCCCTATAAATTCAAAGCAGATCCCTTTTAACAGGCTGAGTAACCTAGTAAATGTTCTGGTCGTCCTGAAGATTGTATCTGTGCATACAGAAAAACAAAGTACATTTAGGGCTGGTATGTTGGCAACTGAGCAAAGAATCAATTAATCAATTAATCAAAGAATAAAGTCTCAATCCACTGCTCGCTGACACGGAGATGCAACAACTACTGTCAATTATTCTTCAATTTGCAGTATGCCACATAAGATGTCTTTAAACCCTAAAAGCTTTCTCCACTTTTCTGCCATACCTGAAAATTCATCTACCAACACGCATCTCAAGAAGGAATTCATTAACGGTGAGAAATATTTAATCACCAGCGAATCGCGAAAGTTCTGCCTCTGAGATTCATAAAGATGGAAAACTCCTGCACACCAAAGTTGCCCTTGTAGTTAGGTCTTCTCACTCTGCGACACAAAACAACGCAACTTCTACCGGCTGAGTTAGCTCGGAGCCAGCAATGCCGACTTCCCCGAAGCGCTTCTGACCGGGATTTAGTTTTAGTTCCTGGACTTAGTTTTCGGACCGAGGCGAATTTTAGAAACTAGATTCATAGCTTGAACTCAACCACTGTCTGGAGGAGAATTCTAGCGGCTGGCTGATTTGATCTGTAGTTATCTATGTTTTTTTTTCGATCAATACCAGGCGAATGCTGGATCATATCATAACCAATCAATCACGGACCTTGCGCGATCTTTCCTTCCTCGTTCTTGTCCTATCCTCTCTCATTGCACACACTCCGACCTACGTGTCTCAGACAATCAATTGATGTCACTGACACACACAGTACATTTGATTGGCAAATTCTAGGTCTTAGATCTCGATGGTGGCCCAATTTTCGGTCCTCACTACATATTAGCTAGCTCGAATTTAGCCACTGTCCGGAGAACTCTAGCGGCCGGCTGCTCTGATCGGTAGTTTTCTGTGGCTTCTCCAACCAACACCAAGGAGCCCCGGACCTCACTCCTCACTTCTTACTGAACACGCACTTTCATGCACTACATACACGTTTGGAGCTTAGAGCATCTCCTGGATGGGGTGATTCCCCGCTGGTCGATTATTCTTGGTTGAAAAAAACCCAACAAAACAACAGTTATCCGACGGGTCGGGGCTAGATCTCGCCATTCAGAGAAGAATGATAACCGCCATCTCCTACAATTAAAAAAACATGTACTACACGTAAGGGATAAATGACCTTGTCCGTTAATGCACCCGGAGTCACTAACCGATCTTGCACGCAAACGCTTTCATGCACTACATGCCAGGAGACCAAGTACAGACTTAGAACTTTCTCCAGGCTGAGACGGGGGAGATACGTGTGGGGGAAACACTGTAATGAAATAATTATATGCGTCGTCATTGCCAACGACATTAACATTGTTGGCAATGACGACGCATATAATTATTTCATTAGAAATGCCAACGATAACTCGCCACAACGCCTATAGAAACACTGTAAGTCGACGTGTAAGTCGGTGCCGGATCTAACTGTCAAGGCGTAGGAACACCGCCACATCCCGAAATCAATTTCCACCTCGCTGAAGGGACTAATGGCCATATCAGTTAACGTACCGGTAACATTAGTCAAAAGCCGCTTCTCACGGCACGCACGCAAAGCGTCTCTTAGCGACACCTCGACTGAAAAACGCATCCTCCCGTCCTTCCTTCCTTTTCAGCGTGGCGACATGCCTGACGTATCTACGGCAATTTAAGGTCCCAGACGGTGAAGAACGCAATCTCAGCGGGAAGTGATTAATTATGCAAGTTTTACAGCCAGCAGACTTTTTTCCTTTTCTGGAGGACAATTTCGCAGTACCGTGTTGTGCCTCGTGACACCGTGATTACATTGAAAATGCCCCTGTTAATATCACTTGCAAGCGCATTGTCATCAACTTCTTGTAAAACAGCCTGGGCTGTCACTTGAAAGTTTCTAAATTACCTTGTAATTGTTTCATCAATTATCAGTTGGTAATGAAATGCTCTAGAAGATAATTTAAATTCTTCTGCCATCTGTTCGGGTAGAATAGTCAGACAATTTTTCTTTTTACTCCCATCTGACATTCGAAAATATATTTTTCATGAACGCAATGTCGCAAGCGCATATAAGTAAAAACAAAAAGATTAACTGTTTGTTTATAAATCATGTTTTAACGAAATATGTAAAATATGCGCCTATAATATACACCATCAGGAAAAATTGGCCACATATGCACAAGTCTGCACTAACATAATAATTTACATAGCATCCACTTCTAACAAAATGTCAAGAAATTTCACTTATCTCTGCCATGTAGCCACGGACATAAATATGCAAAATAATAGAAATCATAGAAAAAGTGGTGAATAGTTACGAATGATATGCATTAAAGACGTACTTTAAGGTCTACTATCAAAATTCTCGTTTATTTAAATGTTATTCGAGGGTTCCAAATAATGGTAAATAACAGCTTTTAAATGAGATTAAGAAACATGAACAAAATGGAATCAAAGGTATTTCGAAATAAAATGTAGTCGCACACGATAAATGTCTGCATCAGGTGCAACATGTTCATAATGTAAATAGACATGCTGACGACGAGATTTATTTAGAAATGTTCAACATCCACATGGTGTTGAAGCCTGCTGACATTTTATGCAAGGCTAAAAGATATGATTATACACTCAGGAGTAACGGAGTAAGTAAATAAATATCATGTTTTGTTCTGACGGTCAAGCCGTACGATGTATTTATTTTTGCTTATGTGAACAGCATACTTGATGTTTGAAATATCAATCTACTTCAGAGAGAAGTGAATACACCAGGGTATCTTTGCTATACAATTCATGTTAAGTAAAAACATATTTTGGAAGCTATGAAAAGTTACAGGTCAAGATAAACTATGTTAAACTATGTCTGTTATTTGAGAAATTTTAATGTATTTATATTTAATAGCATAGATAGAAAATGTGTACAATTAACGTGTTGAAATGTTAATAATGAACAAACAAAGTTTCTGATTCAAACAACAACTCATGTGTTTTAGTTCTTTATTATTTTTCACGTTTATAATGCTTGTTCAGTACATTGTGGTGTATAAAACTTTTAACACTATTCCAAAGGCACTTCTCTTTCAACACTACACGTAATACTTTTTCATGTCGTAATTATAATTTTAAAACATTTTAGAAATGATCAAAATTTGTGTTCGGAATGAATAAAAAATTATTATGATCTTTGTGGTGATTTTGGATGTTAGAAACTTTATTATTATTCAAGATTATAAGAAAAATTTAATGCAATCCCTGTAGGGTGTTAACATACATTTTTCATATTGTTCTGTTTACCTTGAAAATTTGCAAAAATGAATATTGAGAAAAATATGTTTAAGTCATTGGATTTCAACCAATAACCTTCAATGAAATATTTGAGTTTTTTAGACAAATTTGGTATAAAGAAAAAATACTTATCAATTTACAATAATTTGTTAACGTATGATCATCCGCATTGGTTTGACTGCGTTCTCTTACGTATATTAACGTGAAGCTGGAACGATTTTATGACAACAGTTTCTCTTACAAGGAGGCATTAAAAACAGTTTTTGGCTCACCCTCTTCCCTGCATCTATCGGTGCGGTTTATCGCGGCACATATTGCTCTTCTGGAAACAATTCAAGTGAAGAGTACCTTCGTGCACCCCGAACATTGCGAAGACCTATTTCGACCCCATATCTAGATATACACTATGTGATCAAAAGTATCCGGACACGTCCAAAATGGTGTTGTGGTGTTATCGTGTTTTTCATGGAAGGGGCTTGCACCCTTTGTTGGTTTGTGTCGCACTATCCCGGCACAGGTCTACAGGTTGATGTTGTAAACACATTATTGCTTCCCATTGTTGAAGAGCAATTCGGGAATAATGATTGCATCTTTCAACACGATCGAGCACCTGTTCATACTGCACGGCCTGTGGCTGAGTTGTTGCACGACAATAATATCCCTGTAATGGACTGGCCTTCACAAAGGCCTGACTTGAATCTTATCGGACACGTTTGGGATGTTTTGGATCGCTGACTTCGTGTCAGACCTCACCGACCTACATCGATACCTCTCCTCAGTGCAGCACTTCGAGAAGAACGGGCTGCCGTTCTTCAAGAAACCTTCCAGCGAGAGTGGAAACTGTCATCAAGGCTAAAGGTGAGCCAACATCCCATTGAATTCCAGCATGGCTGATGTAGGGCACAACGAACTGGACGGTCGTTTTCAGCCATGAGTCCGGATACTTTTGATCACATACTGCACATACCCATGGCATCCATTCCCTCCATCTCAGTGCTTGTACCTTTGTTCCGCGTGTAGTGATCGGGTTCCTCAATTAGAAACCTCAATTTCAAACTCAACTATTTCCCCAATTAATTATTAAATTGTACACGATTGTACTCACCTGCCAGACGAAGCGATTGTAGAACGATTAGGGAGTAAATATAATTTACGATGGTCTCGAACTACCCCCATGTCACGAAAAAACATTAGTTCCTAACCCGGGTTTCGAACCCACAGCTTTTGTAACCATGAATTTGGGATCATCTCCAAGCCCAAATATCATGAGCCCGAGTCACAAGCCCGTACTAACTGCACACGTGTAGCGACTTCGTAATTTAAAAATTTTAAAATGAAAATAAAATACCTAAAACCAACTTTTTGAACATATGTGACCTTTAATGTGCTTTGTTACATTAGAAGTAACACAAAATAAAAGAAAACTATTACGAGGAAGTGTGTAGTAGTCTGCAGCATTTAGTTACTTTCGTGTACATGTATTTATTGAATATATTAAGGAATAAAGAAAATTATGTAATGGTGCGACAAAGAAATTTCCAGATTTTCTTGGATATACAGGTTTTGCAGAAAAATATTTAAAAAAGTAAATTAATTTGGTATGGCATTTCTCCTGAGATGAACTCATATCTTGAACTTCGGCAACATGTATGCTTGTTATGAAATTAAATAGAAAATTTAGTACATTTTAAAAAGGAAGCAAAAAGTGTTTTAGACGCATACTACTGCAGGATATATTAAATAATATTCGAAAAAGCTGCATACATTTCAGTTTTTGAATCATTGCGTGTCTTGCATTGTTATTTTAAAACTAGACATAAGATTTGTTACTACTAGTACAGGTACTGATAACTTTGCAAAAAGTCACGTACTTCTTTATTTATAAAGTCGGTTGCTTAAATCGACTGGCCAGGGTTATGAAAGAGCAGTTACTGGGTGCTATTACACCAGCCACACGGCTGTTCAGAGTCGCAAGTGTGTAACGATCTGGTAATCGTTTCCTCTTGAGCATATTTTTAAGCTGTAATTTTTTCAATCTCAGTGAACGACGTGGAGCAGCGTTTCATGCAGGATGTTGTTCAATAATAAAAAACTTTCTGTAAAGTTTACGAAAGGACACTGATGATTGACGCATACCAACAAAGTCACTAAAACACTTTCCCAATCTCCTCCTTATAATTTATAAAGATTTATCTCGTGAAAAATGACACTATATTCAACCCTTTTTCAAGAATATCAAAACAATTTTTATTAATATGGAAATTCGTATTCATAAATTAACGAAAATACTAACCAAAAATTAATACATTTCATTGATTTCCTATGAATTTCTTTTATGAGCATAAGAATAAAATTATTTGGATATGTAATACTTTGATCCCTGGTTTAATTAACCTAGCGTATCGATATAGACACATGTTGTCAGAAAATTTAATTTATCTATATGACTAATATTTGTAACGTTAGTTTGGAAATAACCTGAGTTATAATACATCCATTGTTTTTCGAACATTTCTTTTCAACAAACTATTTGGTTATAATCTAGTTCTAAATTACACTCACTAATAAACTTTGATTTTTAAAATTATATTGATATTCAAATATCTGGGATATATTTATAAACTTGAACTTCTTGCTAGCACTCTACTGTACTTGCAAGGGATTGACCAATTTCATTTTAGTATTGGAAAATATATGTCATCCAAACTGTCGACTTTGTGTTCGTATATTTTTATAATACGTGTGACTAGGTAAGTGCCCAACGTGTCCATATTGAAACACTTAATTGTCAAGTTCCTAAAAAATATTTACCAAACTTTTCCTACTTACGTTGCCAAGAAGTGCAACATGAGCAAGAATGTAATTAAAAATCATTGAGAAATAATTTGGGGAATTAGGGGTTAAATTGTTATATTGTTTTATTTTTAGTATAATCTTTTCAACTTCTTTATTTCGTAATTTATAAAAAACAAAAGTTTGTTGCTAATCAATGCTGAATGATCAGGGACCATATTTTCTGTGCCTCCTATGAATTCAATTACATTCCATATATTAATAGTGCGTATGCATGCTGATAGTGGAGAAAATTGATTTCCCTTCTTTGCAGTGTTCTCTCATAATTTAAAACTGGAACAAAATTTGTTAATGGATAGCCTGACCATATCTAATATTTGCTTCGGAGGATTTAGATGGCTCCGAGCATCAATTAATGTGCTCTGCTGGGCCTCTGACCGGGAGATTCGAGTGTTCAAGTTGTGACGGTGCAGAATTTCCGACACTAGCTACATATAGTTCGATTTATTTAGTCGTAAACTAGACGCAATTCAGCTGTTGTGGTTTCATCCAATCGGGAGCTTATATGTCACGACAGTGACGTCACTATGGGAACGTTCAAGCTTCAGATTGAATGAAACCGTGAACGTCAAGTGCACGGTTAAATAAATCCTAGTATATCTAGGTCGCGAGCCGGCGTGTTGGGCAAGTCTAGATCTCTCCATTCTTCGGGAGAAAATTACAGCCACCTCCAGTGGTAAGAATATGTACTACACTAACGGAACTAATGACCTCAGAAGTTTACACCCCCGAATTACTAATCAATCTATCAATCGGAGCGATTTGCCCTCACAAACTGTGGTACCGGACACTAGGAGAGAAACATCGATGTCGCTGTTTTCAATACATCGATGTTGTTGAAGTTACATCGATGTATTAATACCGATGTATTGTAACATCGATGTTTTTGTGACCGATGTTTTTCCTTTTCCGATTTTTTTTTGTTTCTGGATGAAACTATCCCCGTGATCACATAACTGTAAAAGTTGAAGTATGAAATAATAACTGATAGTAATACTGTTATTTACTTGTTGGAACCAAACGAACGCACTACATTAATAGACCAAATTGAGTCGCCCGAGATGACCTCCATGCCCTTGTATTTTCTCTTTCTTCATATTCATTTCGCACATTGAGATGAAGTCAACCAATACGCTGTGGGCGTAAGGCTCTTTTTCTGGGACCCTTATTCGGCAATTTTGATATACACGAACACTGACAAATTAAATTTTAATTCACAGGAATTTAATGTTAGAGGTTACTAATCCTAGTTACTAGTTTAAAAATATCGATGTTGAAAAACATCTACGGTTTCTTGTTGTTGTATTGTTAACGTCGGTGTTTTAATTTTGAATATCGATGTTTGCTAACGTCGATGTTTTTTATCGATGTCGCATCACTACCGCATGCCGCTTTGCGGGCGAGGTGCAGTCGGAGGACGAGAAGGAGAGGCGGCGATGGTGTAACGGTTAGCATACCGGACTGTTGTGCCCAAACCCGATCGAAGCCGTGGATTTTTAAGGGCGAGAAAATCTTTCGTACGCCTTCCTTCGGAGGGCGAAGTAAAGCCGGCTGTCCTATGTTAGTAGATTTACTTGCAAGGAAAAGATCCTCAAGCCTAAATGACGCCTTTGGGCTAAATTCAAATCATCTGTTTCTCGCTTACGAAATACCTCCTTTCTCTGCTACTTGGTGAAAGGAGTGTAGCGAAATTTGCGTGGTCAGACGGAAGAGCGGGTCTGATGGCTCGAGTCTCGCCACGTAAAATAAGGCAAATTAAATTCAATTCAAAAAAAGGCACGGGAGGTGAACTCTCGGTGGCAATGACAGGGCGCGATCGATGGCCAACCGGAAAATTACCGCCGGCGCACCGACTCGCGCTGAAACATTCAGATTATTTACAAAGGAGCTGCCTCGTTTCATCCGTCCTTCTTCTTTACTCCTTCCGTTTCTCCGCACGGATTCAGCCATTGTTCGTCCGAGACCGCCACTTCAAGACCTGTCTGGAACAAACGCCCTTCCTTCTTTTGTGAGCCACTCCTCCCCCCCTTCTCCATGAACAGTGACTGGAGCGAGACCCAAGGCGCTTGTGCCCGAAACGAACGCAAGGTCGTTCCCCAATAGGTCTTTAGAATATGGTTCACTCAATTGAAATGGGATTTTATGTGGGAGTTAGATGAACTGATATCAATATTAGGTAATAATGTCAACAAAATGTAATAAAATGAATGTTTGAATATTTTAAAACAGTTTTTATTTTCAATACACTAAATTATCTAGGTTTGGTAGTTTTTATTGAGGAAAATTGACATTTTCACTTTGGAGAAATTATTCGGTGGATTACGACAAATATTTCAATCGTACTCGTATGACTCGGAAGACCAATCACGAAGGAATGTGCACTGCATAATAATAACCCTTAGTTACAAATTACACTACAAATAGTGCCTTTAGCTCCCTTTCTGCGATAGATGTGAGTTCCTTCCTACAATTCAATGTTGTGTATCTCAAAAAATACCATAGACATACCTTTCTTGCGGGCATCAAATGTTTTGTCTGTCAGATGATTCGATCATTGTGAGGATCGCGAGAAAAAATTTTGTGATAGGGAGTTTACTCGAAACGAATTATATAATCAAAAACTTAATATAACGTTCCAAATAATATTTATTGATTGTAGACATTCATTTTTGAGACAACTGGTATACATTTGGCAATTCAGATAGGCTCTAATGAAGTGTGGGGAAAGGCTAGTGTGGCAGTCAATGCTGCATGATACACGACCTGTTCATTATGGGTGGCAGATCCCGAAGAGGTAGATTTAAAAGACGATTTGTAAAGGAAGCAATCACTACTAATCAAATGCATGCGCAATTCTCAATGGGCTTCGTCCGGGCCTGTACTGAATGAGTAGAAGAGAAAGTGGTAGCGCTCGGCCCAGTACACTCGTGCTGCCGGAATAAAAGCGCTAGATTCGAAATGAGCCCTATCAGTTCGCCAAACGTAGCATGGCGAATTTGAAAACAATTATTTCCAATATATTTTAAGCTATTTGAAGATATATTTACTCAATCTAGTTTGATTATATATGTCAATAAAACAATTTAATCAGCATGAAGAGAAAGGGAACAAGTCAAAAAATTTTATTTTGGAAAATTATTCTTTAAGGCAAAGCAAATTGAGCTGTGAAGAAACGAATCACATCGTTTAGGCTATCATAGTCAGAGGCTATCATAGTCATAGGCTATCATAGTCATAGACTATCGTAGTCATAGGCTATCGTAGTCATAGGATATCGTAGACATAGGCTATCGTAGTCATAGGCTACCGTAGTCGCACAGGAAAATTGGACAGGATAATATAACATATGTGAGTATTATTTAATGTTTCCTTCCTCCTGAAAAGTGGCAAGAAATTACTTGTTCCTTTCCTCTTCAGCCCGATTCAATTCTAAGGAAAGAAAAGAAATACATTTGCTGCCTTGAAATACAAATTATACATATTATGTATTACTCACAACTAACCTCTCCTTTTTAGACGTTTCCTCAAGTTTACATTTATAACATTTAATAATATCATAATTGTGGACAAATTGTACACCAATAATGTACCATTTTTCTATTTACCGCTCTAACGTTTGGAAGGAGGTATACATTTTAACACCCTACCAGAAATGTTACGTGTTTTGCGGAGGAAAGCCATGTTTAACCTCTTGACATGTCTTGTAGTCAGACATACAAACAGATATAAAGCAAAGAATCATTTTAATGTGTCATAAATACTCACACATACAAGAAACTATCATCTCTGAGCCTGAACCTGAAGACCGCTCCCACACTATTTGCTAAAACTCTGATAAAGAACGATTATCTGAGCCAGTCTTGGTCGCTAAGTATGTTAGGCCGAAGATGAGAGTCGAACAACTCAAATATTAAAGTGTTATCACCACTTCCGTTACATTACTATGAGGGAAAGTCATAGGTATTTTTCTATTAAATTCACTTCTCGGGTAATTCACTCCTCCGTGGACATCTGACGATCGCCACGGTGCCGTGTGACCAACCGTTATCGCAACCAACTGAAACCTCGGGCCCCCCAATTTCCCTCAATCTGTCCACTGTGCAGCATGTTGAAATTGTTCGTAGTAAGATTAACGGAAGATATAATTATTGTAAACTTTTGTAAATGTAAGGTTATATGAAGCATTTTCTTAAGCATCATTTTAATGCAAAACGAATTTATCTCAATAAATTTGGAAAGATATATTACTTACCTGACACAACTCACACTTTTGAAACAAATTTCGATTCATCTCTAATGTGTCAGTAGTTTCATCTCAAAAGTTTCATAGTATTCATGTTTTAAATGTTAAGCATTCCTTTAATAAACGTTCATAATTATTTCAATTTTATCTAAATTTAGAAAGTGTATTTTTCTATATTACAAAATGACATAAAATAATAGGGGGCGAGAATTTCTAGTCAGTACCGAATCGTGCGTAATATTTACTGAAAAAATCACAAACACCAGATATTTCCCTTATGTTGACTTTGAATTATTGTTCCTTTCCCGGTTTCATGATCTGCTGCAGTGAAACACTCTCAACCCGGATGTTGATACACTGTTTTGACCCTTCCGTTTAATGAATTTTTGGACGGATGTAGATATGTGTGAAAACAGCAAGAACCTTTCATTCTCATTCGGTAAGGGGATTGATTTTTTAATAATAAATTCAATTTAAGTAATCTTCAAGGGAATTCTTTGTACTTTAAATTTAATCATAATGTAGAAATACATCACTTATTTGTCAAAATATACTCCGCTGGCTGCCAATGTTAGATCAAATTAGATTCCATCGAGAGAGTTTTTAATTGTTGTGGATAACTCGATAAAATTTTGGAAGTACAATAACTAACCGTACTGGTTAATCCCAATCTATTATTAATTATGAATCATAATATTTTTCCTTACTCCACACGGGATGAATATTTTGAGAAGAAACAAGTACGAGAACCTTTTAATTTTAAATCATATTTGAGATAATTATTTGAGCATGTCTAAATTAAGGGGAAAACATTATTATCACATCAAGATTATTATTAGAGAAATATTTGGTAATGTGATTACCGACCTCATAGTTAAAAGAGCTTTTCTTTGTGTATACCACAATCATTCATCGGAGACAGATGTCAGGATAATTGGAAATATTTCAGTAATGATCAAAATATTAAATGAAACAAAATATGGCGAAACAACATGTATATCAACCTGAATACAACTATACTGATATTTTTCGAGCTTGAGGTAAATTAAGACGTTGACCTCAAACTTAACGTAAGTATAACCTCTCGCTTACACCCTTGCTCGCACTAGCCTAAAACCTTTTGGAAGTTCTTGTCAGCAGCAACTTAGTTAGCAGAATGCAGAATTTTGTCAGTTCATGTCAGCAGAATGAAAAAAGTCGGATACATGTTCATTCTATTAATTTAACGATTTTATTAAAAATTTGTGTTTATACTATAAACCCAGTTAATACAGTGCGGCAGGAAAGTCACTCCACACTGAGGCGAATCAGGGTCTCCTATTAAAATTGCAATAATGTTAGTATACAAATTGTGGTGAGAACACAATTCACGTTTTCAAGTCGCAGTTGGTTGCCAACATTGTTTCTATTACAAGCACTCCCACCAGCAAGGTACCACCGCGGAGAGACTTTTCTGGTACGCTATATAAGCACGCGTCTAAACAGTTATACGTGACACAAACTTCTGTCCCCCTGTCCACCCCGTACACTCCGTCCATCTCGTCCATACAACGATCCATCGAGACTGACAGACATCCCGAATTTTTGGGTAAAAATTTGCGAATATCTCCTCCCCACCTCCACCAATCTTAGCCATTTTTGAAACAGCACTAATATACCTTAATACTGACGTGTGTGCAAATTTTTAACTCGAAAGCGCCTTAAACCCGAATTATACCACCGATAGCTCGAAAACTTATTGCTGAGGTGATTCCAATTTTTTTCCTCCCCTGTACTATGTTACAAGATGGAAAAGTAAAAAAAGATATTGAACAATTTCACTTTGTGAAAAGAAAGTTGTGGGAGAAATATCAACGAATGCGCGTCACTAATCTTTCACACAAAGAACTTGCGTTTCCACATTCGTTTCATTCACAGCTAAAGCTATTCACGGATACATCGAGCCTTCTGTGTTGTGGCAACAACTCGCTTATAAAGCTTTAAATGGAGACTGTATCACGTTACAGGGGGAAAAAAGTTGCCGCCAGCACACTGTCGTATCTCCACCTACGTCTCCATGGGAGCAATGTTCGACGTGGAAGATAGAGAGCGAAGAAGAGGTTATTTTTAAGTCTAACAAAGAGATCTTTTGTGTGCGATGTCAGTGACATACGAGAGGGAGTAATGCCTTGCAATATGACACTTGCTCCTTTCTTGTTCACAGTTTTCCGTAATGTACAAGGGGCATCCGAAAAGTAGTACCAGTTTTGAAATTTTTAAAAAGCTAGTACATTTTAACAAATATTAATGTTTTATTCGTAAAGAACATTCTTTAAACTTCTTCTCCACAAAGTCACTTCGCAAAATTGAAGCATTTGTCATAACGTGTGACGAGTTTTTGTATCCCAGCTTCGTTCTCCTCTGCCGCCAGTGTATTGAGATATGTAGTCACAGCTGCTTTCAGTCCCTCATCACTTTCAGATTTCGTTCTTGGCAAAAAGTCCTTGAGTTTTGTGAACAGATGAAAATCTGAGCGTGCCAGGTCTAAGGAAGCATATTTGAAAGTTTCCCATTTGAAATGACATTTGAGTTGCACAAGTTGTTCTGTTATCCGAGCCGCACAGATGACTCGTCCATAAGATTGTTTCAATAGACCTCTTTCAGTTGACGATGAATATCGCAAGGTTTCAAATTTCTTGCTTTGAGAAACCTTATCATAGCCATGTTTTCACAACTGGCGTCGTTCTTCATTTTCTTGAACATTATAAACACTCATAGAAAAAACACAGTCACTATCAGCAGTAGCTTTACTTACAGACAGCTGAAATATAATTGAACATGTTAGAACTTCCCCGGCGGCTACTCAACTCACCAGCGCTCCACACGGTACAAACGGGTACTGCTTTCCGGAAGTCCTACGTAATTAGTTATAAAATTTCGTTAATGTTGGCTCTGGTGAAATACACAAAATTTATGAATCAAAGAAAATATATAACTGATGAAAGGGATTGGCCGTTGTACTGTCGGATAACATTTCATGACTTACGTACAGATCTCGCGACAACAAAAAGCTGCTGTAAAGCTACAGTAAAGATAAAGGCTGTATTGATTTCTTGGGGTGAGAATTTCATCGTTGCTCTCAACTTTCTCGAACAGATGATCACAAAAGTGGTTTGTTTTGAAAAACAAGGGCACATCACGATGGATGAATGATGAATTTATTTTGTTACAGATAGGAATTTGGATAAATCGACATAATAACAAATAGATCACGAGTATTTAAGCTATATAATTTCATATTTTAGTTACCTTTCTTATTTTTAGTATTATTAGATTAAAATATTCCATAAAGGGCAAAGGTCTCCCGCTTTATCAGAGTTACAGTGGGTTGATACTTGTAAAATCACTGAAGTAAGTCATCAGAATCATCAAAATTACTATAAAAACTATAAGATAAATATGTGAACAAACAAAATAATATCTATAAGAAGCTATATAATAGTTTGAAGAAAATATATGAGCAAAACAAACTATTAGCTACAAGAAACACTAGTTGCACTGGGGAACATCACATGCATACTTAGTTACCATAATAGACTCTTAAAAGATTAAAAAGAACAGTTTAAATTGACACACATTTACAAAATAACTAACTTGCATAAATTTTTAATATTTCAGTCTGTTTATTGCAAATATTTGGCTGTAAATATTGAAACATTTAAATTTTAGAAAAAATATGAATGTGTGAAAACGGGAATGATATAGTGACATTTTACAAATTTTGAGAGATCTGTTTATTTAAGTCAATATTACCGTAAAGTCGTGGAGCTTTGTTTCATCATTAAAACCACGGCATTTCAATTGTTTTTTAGAACCACGGCATTTCAATTGTTCATTAAAACCACATAAATACATTTCCACTAAAATATAGTCTAAAATAAACACGTTTTGTCAGAATTTATGATATGTCACTTATACCGTTCTGGTTTTTACCCGTTTATATATCAGTAGACACTAATTTGATAAAAACAAAATTATCTTTCTACTTAACTTGCAAAGTGCGTATATTTATGCCCAAGAAACAATCTGCAAATGAGACAGTTATCGAACTTATTTAGGCATTTTAAGCACAATGAAATTGATGTAGTTTCTTGATAATGACATTTTTGTAGATAATTAGCACGATTAGTCATTTATTAATAATTCCCGAGTTTATTAATGGAAAGAATAAAATAGACCCTTGGAAAATGTCAAGGTCTACTGGTGCAAACAGGCATCAACCATAGGTTTAGACATCCAGGCCATGCGTACAAACCGCACCCTCTGCTCTTTTTTTTCTTTCCCCCCGTCAGTAACCCTGGCGAGGCGGGAGTTTATTTTCTTGTTGGGGTACAACATACGCCGCAGCTCTACGGCTTATGCGGCAAAGAAGGGGGCAGAACTTACATACTAACTTATTTCTAACTTATTTCTAACTTATTTCTAACTTATTTCTAACTTATTTCTAACTTATTTCTAACTTAACCTAAGGATGAAGCCGGCACTTTGGCCGGCAACCTAAGATTAAGACAAGACTGTATTCTTCTTCAGGCTTATTAGATTTAGTTTTCTTGGGTATCCTCTGCTCTATAAGATCTCGCTCCATCGAGGCCAGCTTCAGTCAAGAGGGAAGAATGGAATCAGGCGCCAGATTATTGCAAAGCGCATGCACTCTCTCATTGCTTTCCTCGCGCTCCGAGTGGATGCATGGAGTGTTGATTCTGGGAGCGCCAGCACTTGCAGCACAAAGTCCTTCTGTAATAATCATTACTGGGTATTCTCACTGTAGACATAATACATCGCTCATCATGTCATTGACTTTGTGTGGAACAGAAAGTGCTTTTCTATATTTATAAAATAACGTGACAATACATCAGCACTCCTCATTAGCGGTTGTCGCCGTCGCGTTGGATGCGCCGCTCCCAAAACCTTTAAAGGAGGAGAAGGAGAAGGCTAAGGAAGATGAGAAGGAGAAGGGGAAGAAAGATGAGGAGGAGAAGGCGAAGAAAGATGAGAAGGCGAAGAAAGATGAGAAGGCGAAGAAAGATGAGAAGGAGAAGGGGAAGGTGAAGAAAGATGAGAAGGAGAAGGCGAAGAAACATGAGAAGGAGGAGAAGGTGACGAAAGATGAGGAGGAGAAGGCGAAGAAAGATAAGAAGGAGAAGGCGAAGAAAGATGAGGAGGAGAAGGCGAAGAAAGATGAGAAGGAGAAGGGGAAGAAAGATGAGAAGGAGAAGGGGAAGAAAGATGAGAAGGGGAAGGCGAAGAAAGATGAGAAGGAGAAGGCGAAGAAACATGAGAAGAAGGAGGAGAAGGTGACGAAAGATGAGAAGAAGGAGAAGGTGACGAAAGATGAGAAGGATAAGGAGGAGGAGAAGGTGACGGAAGAAAAGGAGGCGAAGGAGAAGAAGAAGAAGAAGAAGGAGGAGGAGGAGGAGAAGGAAAAGGAGAAGGCAAAGGAAGCTGAAAAGAAGGCAACGGAAGCTAATAAGGAAAAGGCTACGTAAGATGAGAAGGAAAACGCGTCTGAAAATGAGAAGGCGAAGCTAAGAAAGCGACGCAGCAGCCACTCGCAGGGCTCCAATGCGAGGCGCCAATCCTCTCCAGTGCAAGACGCTGGGACTCTGCTGCCTTTCGTCTAAGCGTCAGGGCAATTCAGTTGTTCCTCCCCTCCGCTCCTGTGAGGTGCGTCAACATCTCTGCTCTTTAGGCCTCTAAGTACGGTGAATATTTTTGTCCAAGGTGGAGGTGATGTTTCTCGGATCTTGAAATCTAGATCCGACCTGCGCGTGGGCATGTGGGGTTTTCCTCCGACAGGTATCCCCCCGCCCTGTGACACTCCCGCCCCCTGGACAAGCTCAAAGTTCCCAACTGCTCTCCCGGCATAAATAGTGATGAAGTGCATGTATATGTGTGTATGTGTATGTGTGTGTAAGGAGATAGAAGAACAAGAATTAGGAATGAATGATCGCATGCTCTCCAAAGCCCGTTTTTGATGTTACTGTTCAGGCGTTCGCCTCGTATTGATTGAGGAAACTACTAAAACTTTCGATTTGAGAAGCAGGTTGCTAGAATACTCAAATGTGTCTCTCGGCGTTTGATGTCGATTCGACTGTGAAGCTGGTGTCGAAAACCCGCCGATGTCAAAAGTCGATCTCTCGAAACTTCAAACTGAGCGATGCTGCAGAGCTACGGTGTTGCCACTGATATACAGCAACCGGTACCACACGCTGTGTTGCTCATAAGCACCGAGTGGAAGGGACGAGTATACACACTAGCGGTGTTCAAACATTTGCCTGAGCTCTTCTGAACGATCTTCTGCAATGTCTGCCTCGTTTGCAAGGAACATCCGTACTCGCTTCTGAATGTGTTTTGTAGTTTGCTAGTTATGCGCTTCATTATTGAACTGTACTTCCGTGACCATCACAGTACTATGCCATTTGTCGATGGCAGTAATATTTTGTGACAATTTTCAAAATCGGTGTGCACTTCATTAAATATTAGATATATTTAATGAACGCTCAGAGAGTGGTTTCATTAAATCATGTTCATCACTTAAATATGTGTATATCAAGTAATTATATTATAAAATAAACTTTCTGACGTTAATGAATATATTCGTACTGTAATATTTGATTTTAAACAAAATTAAACGAAGTATTTGTTTCCATTAAAAAGATACACTTAAATATAGTATTTCGTTGTCTAATAGCCCCATTTGTAACCCGAAAATATTGGCACTGCCCCTCATCCCCCTCAATTTTTATTGCTAGTTGTTAAAGGGAAAGTTAGTGCTGAAGCCGGACTTAAAACGTTGTAATCTGTTTCTAATCTGTCGTTATCACGAGACCAGAAATCTGCTTCGATGTGGGGTTAGTTTCAGCTTCAGAAATTTAGATCTAATGTTGTTGACAGTATTTCGTGCTAAGCAGAGCTATTCTAAAAACTCTCAGTATCAACAGTTCGATTATTTTACTCTATCATTCTTCCCTCTTCGTGGGCCACGAAGATTTGCCGAATCATGTTTTTGGTTCGTATCTCAGCTGCGCAGAGCGCTTTTGCAATATCCTGGCAATCAATGCGTGAAAAGGGATATCCCCTTGCATACATTTGGTCTCTCGAAAATTCATCGAACCACTTGTATATCCGAAGCAAATACAGTTTTTCAATAATGCTTCAACGCACGTTTAGTAGTGAAAACGAGAAGCAGATGAAATGGAAAGATATTACACACCATATTCATGTGTCTGAACTACAACCTCTTTTCGTTGTGATTACAATCAAGTGTGAAGTGTAAGTTATTTGCATGTCTCGTCGTGTTCAACCTGATTGGAAAATGTTTATAGCATTCAACATATAAGTTCTGCAACGAGGTAATTGAAGAATTGCTGGGCATGTAATAAATACTAAAATAATTGTGGACTGTATTTTGCATGCATGCTCCTTTCCTAGCAATAGCTCTTACAAAGACGTGCGTCGTGAATGAATATTAAAACTTGCAAGTATATTACATCTGAAATGTAAGCTATGGCTTCCCGGGCACGATGCCTTGTAGAAAAAACATTAATATACTGCATTCAGACTATAATGCAAGCAGCAACCGTGATCTACATGGTCATACGCTTGCAACAAACCATGACACCTGTAATTAATGCTTAGTTATATTGTAAATGAATAAAATGCAATACACAAATGCAACAACAAGAATGATAGGGATCCCCTCTCTAGCACGTCAGGGCATGGAGTGGCTCTGGGCCAACGTTTTGGATGTTGTACTTTGATTTTTTAGAGCTGCTCTTGGGAGGTCCAATCGGCAGCTTACACATCACTATAGTGACGTCACAACCTCCAGATTGGATGACACCAGAACAGCTAATTTACGTCTGGGGCAGTTATGTTTAAATCCAAGTATATACTTTGATGTGACCGATGACATTAGGTCATTGTTACACCTTCTGACATTTCTGAGGCCACGAGCCACGTTGAGAACGACGTTCGCGAATTAATTAAAAATATT
Source organism: Gryllus bimaculatus (assembly GCA_017312745.1). Classification (NCBI taxonomy): domain Eukaryota; kingdom Metazoa; phylum Arthropoda; class Insecta; order Orthoptera; family Gryllidae; genus Gryllus; species Gryllus bimaculatus. Next base: position 4,622,222 of record BOPP01000059.1, read on the forward strand.
AATTTGGTTAGGCTGGAGGTGTAACACTGACATTGCAGTTTGTACCCCATTGACAATGAACGGTGTGCCATTGACTGATGTTAAGGTAATACAATTTTTAGGTCTCTTATTTCAGTCGAACCTCAAATCGAACGTACATTTAAATTAATTGATCACAAAGTTAAGCTCATTATGCTACTCGTTCATAATTCTTTCAAATTCAGTCAGCCTTCATACCGCTTGTTGTGTATATTTCGCAAATGTTCATTCCCGCTTGAGATATGACAAATTATTCTCGCGAAATACATTTTAGAGCTCCAAGATTTTCAGATTACAAAAGAGAAATGTACGAATAATAAGCAAATCCTGTATAATTCTATACAACTTCTGACAAGTAATATTCAGCAGCTTCCGGGTCAATGACTCCTATCTCTATCCGTTTTTTCGACCTTGTTTCTCTGAACCCTTGAACAAATGCTGAGATAGGCGCTTGTTTTGCTTCTGGCCATAAATGTAACTTCATTATCTGTACACGTCCTCTAGAATTCAGTGGAAAATACAGTTATTAAAATTATCGTTCTCCGTGTTGTCGCGGCAGGAAGTATTATTCCTTCACGAAGAACATGATGGGGGATAAGAGCTTCAGTTTATAGCTAATTTAGCCTTAAAATTATATTTTATTACTTCGGAGCGAATATCTTACTCACAATCTTTGCAAAAAACGCTCATTTTTTTCTGTTTTCGAAACTCAACTTTTATGTAGCTTAGGATAGGTATCACAGAAACGTATACAGAATTCACTTCTTCCCGTTGCATGTCACAGAGAGTTTTTAACTGTTTTTGACGTAAAATAAATT
>BOPP01000059.1:4625317-4644669 GCA_017312745.1 Gryllus bimaculatus
GTCTCGCCTCGTCTCGTCCCGATTCGTCATAACCGCTCAGCCCATCCCCTTTCTAATCCACCCTCACTCCACCCCGCTGTGCGCCGCTGCTCCCCCTGTTTCTGGCTGATGCGATCGCCCGCCGCGCGCGCGGGGCTGTCCGCTTTCGTATGCATGGCCTCTTCTTCGCAGGCGCCGCCGCCACCGCCTCGCGCCGGCCGGGCCCGCGAGATTGCAGGAACTCGCTGGCTGAATCGACTCCGGCGCGCCAGCCACCCGGTAGCACTGGCGGTTACCATAGAAACTCCGCTGGAATGCGTTGCGCATGTTGATCGTCGAGACTGGCGGCCTACTAGTAAACACAAAATACGATCATGTTTGGTTCGTTTGTAACTTTTTTCGAGTTTCTTGTTAGTGCCGAAATTTTGTTTCTTTGGAGACAATAAGTTAAAAAAACGCATTACAAGAGAAGTAAGGAAGAAAAGAAACAAAGAATGTAATGTCAACTGTATTGAAAATACCTGGTCACGGAACATTGATATCATTATAGTAGTATTGTTTTTCTACTGAAACCGAAAAATACATCGAACGAAGAAAATATTGAAATATTAGGTTCCAAGACAGATAACAACATAAAAGCAGATAAACATTCTAAATTTGTGTTTCCACTCGAAAGAACAACCAACAAACAATTCAAATAATGCATTCTGAGATCATAATAAGTACTCACAAGTAAAACATATTTTCTTTAGGAATCGTACAGGAGTTTTCTGAGGCTCTGAAAATATTTAGAAGCGAAGACGGAAGAAAAAGTGTTGTTTTTGACTTACAAAAATTCATATTTTCTGACGAGTTCGGTTGCTTCAGTGATAAGATGCATTGAATTACTAATTTTAAATTATGCAATAAGATTTTAATAAAATAAGTTTTATTTGAACCACATTATTTCTACATGCATACATTACAATCGTATTACTTGAACACTTGTTCTAGACTGTAGTCAATTCAATTTTAAAAAAATATTTTTTATAGACTTAATGAAATGGTGGTATCTTTGGCTACCAAAATGATCGAATCAAAATATTTCTGTATTTCAATGACTATTTATAAAAAAACTCTTTGAAACTGGAAACATTTATATGTATTAACGTTATAACTCTCACCTCAAACTTCTACCATGGTGTATTTCATGTGATATTACATAGGATGAATCAATGCCAATCATTAAGTTTATCAATACTACTTCTAACGCAATGTATTTCTGTGGCATGTGTTTAAACGTTTAAATATTATATCGTTTTATAATTGTTATCGCTTGATTCATAAAAAAATTATTGACTAATGTTTTTTAAGTGTCTCAATTTGAAATTTTAATTCATTCTGTTGCTTTGTTGGAAAACCGAAAGATTGGTAGTACAAGAGGTCTATAAGCGGGCTTTCACCATCCTGTTGTATCAGTAATGAAGCCTTCAAACAATATCCAGCTTTAATATTTCATGAGCCTTCTGATACCACATAGGAGAGAAGGGCTGTCTCCCTGTGTCGAGGCATGGAATTTACGCCTCCATAATCTTCCCGGAATTAATTTACAGAGAGGGTCCTTTCGGCTCTCGGCATTCGTCGTAATTGAGGCTTTAATACTTCCGTAAAGTGTTCAGCCAATTGCAACCGAGCTATGCGGATGCGTCACTAAAAGAGGCTGAATGCGCGCAAACGACTCTTCAAGCTGACTGATGGCGTTTCCTGAACCCCATCAGCAGAGTGGTCTAAATACGTTTTACAACTCGTAGTGTTGTTGAATATTGTGAATCGGTTGGAGTGGTTTGGAAGAATTTATTACAGATTTCTGCGACGTCAAAAACTAGAGCAGAGTAAATGTACTTAATGAAATCGTGCATGCTTAGACATGAACGCGAAATGCGCATTTGAGACCGACTATATTTTGGAGAGCTCCAGCGGAGAAGGAAAACATGTGAGCGAGTGGGAGGTTACACGAGTAGAAACCGCACTCTCTGGAATATTATGAGCTGGAATTGCACCGGAACTTTGCAATGGTGTTTATCTTATTGTAAATTCAGTAATGGAGGTAATGGTACGTGCTTGAAACTCGGATGTTTCACCAAGTTGTGAATTATGTTTGGATTTGGGGAATAAAAAACACCTTTTTCTGTATAAAATGTATTCGAACATAAGTGGATATACGAAATATATAACAAATTTGGGTTAGTTCCAGTATTTATAACTCAAGGACGACTGGACCAATTTTAATTATCTTTGATTGAGTGGATTAATTTCCGCCGCTAATAGCAGAATAAATTTTAAAATGTCGAAAAACATTCACTAGAAGGCGCAGTATAACAAAACTAAATATTTATGTCAACTGCCACCCGCAACACACCTGGTAGGACGCTATTTCTTCCGTAATTTTTGCTGATTTAATTGATTTTAATATCATTTTAATGGTACATGATTCAAAGAATATTTTCGAGGTGCAACAAAAGTTCATCACAAAATTCTTGAGTAATCTTTTCAATTTCTGTGCTCGTATATTGTAATGTCAGCCGTTGTGAACACTATGTAATCTAAAGTTCCTGTGACTACTATCGGCGCCGTTGACAGTTCTGCCAAATTTTGCAATAAATAAAGGCAGATATTTTATTTTAAATAAGAGTCCAAACCAAAAGTTTGCAAGTTGAGTTCACTTGAACAACACGAAGAAGCCTCGATTACATTAGTAAATACCCAACAGCTTGAGTTGTTCATCTGAAGTGGTTTTGATCAAATTTTTTAATGTAATTTTTCTTTGTTTTTCGAGCATTTTAAAGAATTTTAAGAGAAATTTATTGTTAATTTTTGTCAATGTTTTAGGTCATCAAAATCCGTCCCCTAACGATGACTCTTTTAAGGTAGGGACACAAAACGTGAGTCTGATCTCAAAGTGCCACAAATAAGGTTCCTGCGACCGCCGCGCCAGGCATGTGGTCGACGGGAAAATATTGAGAAAGAACGAATGGCAATTTAAATTTACACAGATTAACATACTCTCATGAACATTTTGGGAGGAAATTGTACAAGTGACAACATTTCACCCACCTTCTGTAAAAATATCAAGTTAATTGTCAAATTATCACGCGGAACGTACACAAATTCAACGTTTGAAGAACGCTAACACCAACACAAGGGTTTCCCCCCCCCCCCCAAAAAAAATTGTTTTTTTTTTGTTTTGAAGCGCACTTTTTCGCCTCGTGGCGCCCCCTGTCGGTTGGGCGCATTCTAACAGAGAGAGCCAATCAACACGGGTGGCGGGGGGGGGGGGATGAGCGGTGCTCAAAGGGAAATCGGCCCAACCGGCCCTCGTGGGCGGCGCGGTGCAGCAAGGTCCGGTGCGATCACTGGCTGCGCACAGCGATCGTTTGTTGTTTGTCAAATATTTTCCTTCTTGCCTTCCTTTGTAAATCTTATAGTGTTTCCACGTATTTTTTATTTTGCATTTGATCTCAAGGAATATTGGCAAAGAATGTATGACGGTTTTAATTACGAGCGCAACGCGAGCATTGTTGTTTGTCAACTACTTTTCTTCTCACGTTCTTTCGTAAATCTGATACTGTTTCAACATATTATTTCTTTTGGATCTGGTATGAAGAACATTGTCAAAGAAAATAGAGCGGTTTTAATTACCAGCGCAGCGCGAGTGGTATCGTCTGTCAACTATTTTCCTTCTTATGTTCTTTCGTAAATCTTATACTGTTTCAACATATAATTTCTTTTGGATCAGTTATGGGGAATATTCATGAAGTAAAAATGACGGTTTTAATTACTAGTGCAGCACGAGTAGTTTTATTTGTCAACGATTTTCCTTTTTACTTTCTTTCGTAATTCTTATACTGTTTAAGTATATTATTTCTTTTATATCTGATATGAGAAATATTAACAAAGGAAGTATGGCAGATTCGAATACCAGCGTTTTAAATACTTTCATGTTTTTTTTTTAAGTTTAGGAAATTTCAACAACCGTGAAAACTCCGAAACCAAAACACCGAATTAATTTTTAAAATATTACACGTAACGATCACAATTCAATGCTTTCATAACGCTTAACGCCAACTTAGTCAATTGTTCTGTTGAACGTACTTCTCCGCCTTACGATGTCGTAGTCAGTTCTCGAGAAATGCAATTATCGCAGAGGTACGTAGGTGAGCGAGCGGCGCTCAAAATAAAATTGTTGAAATGAAACTTCCGGTGTGGTGCAGCTCGATCGACTATCGATTATTTGTCAAGTATTTTCATTTCTACCGCTTCCGTTAAGTTTGTTCTATTTCAATATATTAATTCTTCTATATTTACTTGGCTATCCGGGTGTTGCCCACGTCCATGGCGAAGGTGCCGACGATTCGGTCGCCATTCTGCGACCTTTCTCGTAATGCCAGAGCGTAATGCCGTAATGCCATAATAGCATTACGCCCTGAGGAAGGTCGCAGAATGGCGACCGAAACATCGGCACCTTCGCCATGATCGTGGCGTCACCCGGACAGCCAAGTAAATACTGTCTCCGGCCGCGGAAGCCTACGCTGTCATTAATACTTCTACTTCTAGATTCTGAAATGTTGACAAAGAAAGTATCTCCGTTACAATATCCAGCGTTCAATATACATTCATGGCAGTTTTAAGTTTCGTTAATTTCAACAGCCGTGAAAACGGTGGCCAAAATACCAAATTAATATTTAAAATACTGTGTGCTGTTACTAGTGTATGGTTTAACGCCAGCGTAGCCAATTGTTCCGCGAAGCGCACTTTTCCGCCTTACGGTGTGTCTGTGAGGTGGACTCGTTCTCCAGAGAGCCAATTGACGGCGGGGCGGCGCCGAAAGGGAGGTTGGTGAAAACGGCCCTCGCGAGCTTCGCTGTGCGGCCAGGCGCGATCAGCGTGGAAGGGCTGCGGGGGCGCCCCAGGGGAGGCTCTCGGGCGCCGAGCCCACGCGGGAGCGACGCGGGCGGGCGTGGGCGGCGGGCGTTGTGAGCGGGCGCTGGAGGGCGGACGCGCTGGTGGGTGGGCGGACGCGGAGGAAGGGCCGGGGGCAGAGGCAGGTTGGCGCGCGGGACGGCGGACTGAGTGGACGAGCATCCGCCGGAGGGGAAGAGCGGGTGCGCTGGTGGGAGAGCGCGGGCGCGGTGATGACTGTATGGTGGGCAGGTGTGCCTAAGCGGCAGACGTGCTGGCGGGAAGAGGGGTTTGCGGGCCAACGTGCTGAATGTATGCCTCCGTGAACGCGCGGCCGGCGGGTGTGTGGATGGGCGGGGGGGGCGGAATTAATGCGCTACGAGAGCTGGGCGGGGCGCGCGGGCGGTGGAAGGGGGTGCGGGCGGGGCGCGGCGTCCCCATGGATAGCTCACGGCTGCGAGCAAAACGGGCGGGCGCGTGGGCGTGCGGTCCTGGTGAGCGCGTGCTGGAGGGCGGAGGGAGAGGCGGAGGGGGCGGCAGTGGGCTTGGCGGCGCAGCCAGCCGAGGGATGGGGAGCGAAGGCGCTTTAGGTGGGGCGGGCGGGCGAAGGGGTAGGGATGGAGATGCCGTACCGGCGGGAAGGGGGCTGGCGGCACGTTTAGTGGAGAGCTGACCTCGTGAACGGCGGGCGGACGGCGTGTGGACGGGCGGCCTGGGGGGGGGGGGTGATTGGTTGACCTAGAGGGCTGGCGGAGTAGGGGCATGCGTGGCGGTCGCGCCTGCATGGATAGCTCACGGCAGCAAGCGACGCGGCCTGGCGTGGGCGGGCGTCCTGGTGAGCGCATTCTGGAGGGGCGGAGAGAGGGTCGGGGGGTAGAGCGGTCTGGGGGGCAGGTGCGCCTAAGCGGCAGACGTACCGGTGAGAAGGGGGGCTGGCGGGCGTCGCTGGAGGGCTGACTCGTGAACAGGCGGGCGGGCGGCGGGCGGGTGTGTGGACGGGCGCGGGCGCGGGCGGACTGGTGCGCTAGAGGGCTGGGCGGGGGGCGCGCGGTGCTGGCGAGCGGTGGAAGAGGGAGTGCGCCGGGAGGGCGGGCGGAATGGAAAGCTCTCGAGCGCGAGTCGCACGCTGGAGCGACGCGGGAGGCGGGTGGCGGGGCGCGCGTGTTGACGGGCGAGGTGGAGGAGATAAGAGGCGGCTGGGTGGTTACCGGGCTGTCGAGTCCCGGGTGGGTTGTGCGCTGGCGGGCGGGCGGGCGGGTGGCAATGGCGGTGCAGGTTGGTGACGGGCTACGGCGCGGCTGGTGCGCTTACGGGAGAATCGCCGGGGGGAAGGGGAAGGTGGGCAAGCGGCCACCCGAAATGACTAGGCGCGAGGGGTTGGGGGCGGGCTGGTGGGCACGCTGGAGAGCTGACATGTTCGCGACGTGCGGAGCTGGCCGGGAGATCGGCGCGGAGGGGGGGGCCGGGTTTGGCGCGCTGGCGGGCGGGGGCTGGGTAAATGGCGCGCTGGCGGGGGCTGGCGGTGCAGGTGTGTGAAGGGCTAGCGGCGCGCTGGGTGGCAAGGTGCCTACGGGCAGATTCGCTGAGGGGATGGGGAAGTGAAGCGGTGGCCACGGCGGAATTAACGGGCGTGAGGGGGGGGGCTGCGGGGCACCTGGAGGCTGACTCGCGGACGGTGCGGGCGTGCGGGCGGACAGGCGCGGCGGCGGGGGGCAGGTTGGCGCGCTGGCGTGGCGCGGGCGCGTGTGTTTGGCAGTGCTGGGCGGAAGGAGCGTGGGCGGGCGGGCGTTCCACGGAGAGCTCTCGGGCGCGAGCCCCGCGCAGGAAGCGACGGCGGGAGGCGTGGGCGGGTCGCAGGCGTGGGCCGCGGGCGGGCGCGGGCCGCGCAGTGTCAAGTGTCGCGAGCAGAGCCTGGGGCGCGCGTGACGCAGGAGCGGGGTCGTGGGCGTGGACGGGGGCGTTGATTGCGATTTGGGGGATTGCTCTGTCGATTGCGGTGCTCCCTCCAGGGTGCTGTTCGCAGCGCGGAAATATTTCGACAACTGGAAATGGTGCGCTTGGCAGTGAATACGAGACATGCGCGTGGTCACGTGTTTGAGCTTGTAATCAAACGAGAGGGAATTCTTTTTGCAACGTCATTGCAGTTGATATAATTTGGAGGAAATATTAAATGGTCTTTGAGGAGGGCGGTATGTAGAAGAGAGCGCAACAAGAACTTAATGCTTACAATTAGATTAATAATCTGATTTTAAATTAGTCCTTATTTTACTTGATTTTACTTATTTTACATAATTGCATAAATGGTTGTGATTTTTATGGAAGGAAAATGAGACATGTCAATGTGAAATAGATAAGTTCTCAATATTTCTGTTGTTCATTTCTCCAAAATTCAATTAGAGATGTATAGAATCGTTATTTAAACATTTTGTGAAATCCAGAGAGTTAAAAGAAAATAATCAGTGCATCTCCCCATCTTCTGAAAAAGAGACCGTATTCTAGCTCAGGGAATGCTTCTTTTAATGCTTTTGGAAACTAAAAATTGGTGCAGATCTCCATTAAGAGTTATGACGATGTTTTAGGTCTGTTAGTAAGGAAGTCAGAAAATGAAAGAAAAAAGTGTGATGAACGATTCATTACCAAATATATCTGCCCTTTTCATTTTTTAAATTTTTAACTGGTAGTGTCAGCGTACATTTTTCATTGCATTAGTAATATTTCACTGTACGAGACGAGGTCAGTTGGCGATCTTCTTCACAAAGCCTTGAAGACACCCAGATCTAATTCTACCATCTAGAGTGGTTGAGGTAGAGAGATGTGGTTGAGGATTTTTCCTTTCGTTCAAATGAAGTCGCCTCGCATACTTTTGGTTTGGTCTGGACCAGAAAATCTGTCTTTACTTAGTGTGAAATTCCGGCAATAGTGCTGATAGGCGTCACAGGAACCTTGGATTACACACAGCAGTTGACATTACAAGTTTTGGGTGAAGAAATCGAATATGCTACTAAGGATCAGGACTTCTTGAACATTTGTTGCATCTCGTAAATATTATTTGCAGTAAGTTCCATTGAAATAATATTGAAATCGTTGAGATACGATAAAAGGCTTTACAAATGATGAAAAAGGTAAAAAATGACTTATTAATTAAAATCGAAGAAAAATGTAAAAAAAATATTCTATAAAGATGGGTCATTTTCTTTTGTCATAAAATAAAATAAATATCTGTACTAAAAAGCTTTGTTCTAAAGAGAAAAAAGATAATGACATTTCATCAAAATCCGCCCCTTAGTTATTACCAACTTTTTTTTCCTCAGCAGATTTCACAAAACCAATTATTCGAATTATCCATGTTGATACTACGAGTATTTCTGCGAAAACAAATTTGAAAAACGCTGTCGTTTTGGAATTAGCACAGGAAGATTATATTGGCTGTAGGGGGAGACAAAGGGTTATTAAACACTGCCTTAAGAAAAAATGCATTTTCCACATTAACATTACTTTTGCTTTGATTAATATATGGCTGTGTTCACTGTGACACAGACGATACGCTTCCAATTAATAAAACGGAATGATTAAACTATGAATGTCGTGTATATAACAGGGACTTTAAACATTGCGTATATTAAAGTAACCGTCAGCAATCTTGACCCTGTGCGCATGTGCAGTTGTAGTTGCACATGCGTAGATACTTCAAAGTGACATAGAGTAGTCGAGGTATTGCACAGGAGTTTCCTTCGCTGGTGGGAATACCCTTACGATTTTACAGGAGGAGAGTCTCATACGACTTGCAATATCTTGTAGCAGTTGCCTTCGTAACAACCAGTATAACAAAATATTTACGCAAATTTCGTATTGTTTTAATTGGGTAATGTCAACCATATTGTTCAGACACCGTTTTCCATTCTCCACATGATCTTCGCTTTTTCGGCAACACTTCAATACAAACCTTCAACAAACTGTCCGTAGAAGTAAAAGAATAATCATATGGTAATTAAAAGGAATTGTAAGTTTATTTCTCTACGACTACTACCACATACTACAGCATGTATACATTTTTCGACGTTATCGCATGCAGTAAGGGTAGCGATTCCACAAGCTGTGCGAGAATATTATTCTTGCATTCTGACTGTCGACCAATCACATTCGTCTTAGTTCATTACACACGGCAGAGGGTTCTCGCAGTCGCCTCTAGAGGGCAACAGCTTTGCCGCGGCAGGTCGCAACTGTCACACGACAGGTGAACCACGAAACATTATGCGAGTTGGTGATTGTTAGGAAGATTATGCGGTAACGGAAGTTTATGTGGATGATTCCCTGTCAAACAAAATGTCTACCGCTACCACACTACTACAATCAGTAGAATATAATAAAGATATCATTCAAAATAACTCGTAAACAAGAAAAATCTTGTTCTACAAGTAATTATATTTTAAATAAAATATGCTCAAATCAACTCCTTCGATAATAAATGTTATTAGTTGCACTTATTTTACAATACATTTTTCCAAAAAGTAAACCTATGTTAGTTATGCATTTAATGCTTCTTTGTTTACTTGTTTGTAGTTAATGTAATAAAATAGTTAATATGAAATAAAAGTACAATCAATGTTTTATTGTTCCTTTATTTAAAAATATACAAACTTTTCAAATGTTTTCGTAAAATCTGTGTAAACCGGAACCTGTACAAGTTGTAAAAGTGCCTTAACCGGAAAATGTGTCCGGTCCGTGAAGTTAAATGGCATTTTATACAGCATAAAACGGAACCTCTTCAATGCGGAAACATCGCACAGTCGTGGAGAAAGTATAATCTTGTACTCACGTAGCATGGCTATTATTCACACGTAGAAATTACGACACGAGCGACGTAGAAGCGAGTGTCATAAACATCAACTCGTGAATAATAACCATCATTCTACGCTCGTTGAAGGTTATACAAACGTTAGTACTGTCTAGTAGATACTGTCTCTGTGTAGTGACAACATAGTATCCGTTTACGAAGTATTCAGTAATATCTGAAAATCAGCTACCTGCAATTGTAATCAATACAATGAAATCGCATTTATGAACATCTTCCAAGCGCTTCGAATCTTATGTAATCCAGTAATTTTCATCATATTGTAACATATTAGCCAGCGTGCCTCATGGCATCTATTTGGGGACGCTTGGTAGAGGATTAGCCTCGCGACAGGAGAAGGGTTTTTCCGTAAAGGGAAGAAACGGGAAACGGGGAGACACAGAAGGCCTTTGGGAGTGTCCGCCGCTGTAGAAAGTTTCACTTGTTATAACAAGCGAGGGGGTGGCGTGACCGTAGTAGTCGTGGGCTGCCTATGATAACAGCCGTGGACAGAGCCACGTGGTGGGTTCTGGAGACAGTGGGAGAACTCGTGCGCTGTGCACAAAATTGGCGCCACGACGGTGCATATGAGAGCCAGGCTCGCGAGGCTCGAGGTCACTAGTGACGAAGCTGCGGATTTTAAGGTCCTTGGGTGACTGGCGGTCACGGGGGAGCGATGCTGTGTGCGTGCTCCGAGATGAAGAGTGGTTGAGTGCCACAATTCCACAATGGCCGATTCTCAATCGGATGAGATGCGCACCTGCGATCGAGGCAACCGCGCTTTGGTGCGCCAGAACGGGACTTTAAATGTCGCACCAGCCCAGTGACATCCGGTCACGGAAGCTGCTTTGTCGCGCTTTCAGTAGGAGTGGCAATGCCACAATCAAAACATACTTTCATCGGATTTGTGATCGGCTCCGCGATCAAGGGGATAGGTAAGGTCTACAAGAGCTAGGTGTAAGTAGATTATTAAGTGTATATATTTGTTTTGTTTTCTTGTTAATAAATATATTTGCTATATGAAAGCTCTGTGTTTGTGGTCGCTGTGAGTATCCATGACGTCACAATATCCTAACTAATATTTCAAATCTCTTCCAATTTTGCATTTTGCATGATCTTCTATGTTCTGTTGAATGGCAGCGAGCGCGATCATATCGTTACATACATTGTAATGACCAAACTGAGATGTGCGTTAATCATAAATCGGCAAAAAAACTACAGAAGAATTCCTGTTTTTTTATTTTTTATTTTATTTTTTGTTTATTCGTTTTTTGTTCTGTTTGATGTTTTTAAATTCAATGTTTTGTTCTTGGATTTTTTGATTGTTAATTTTGTGTTTGGAACATTGGCTTTTCTATTGTTTTGGAGTTTGGAGATTTTGTTTGTGTGTTTGAGGTTTTGGGGTTTCCGTTTTGTCATTGATATTGTTATGTAGATTCACAAGTTCCAATGCCAAGTTAAATATTTTCTGTTGTGTAACTGTTTCTATACAATTAGAGACTGCTAATGACCTACAGCACTGAAGATGATGCTAGAAAAATCGGTAGAAATGATTTTCCAAAAAGTAGCACTTACAACACGAACAACAAATGTGGTACTCTGGTGTAACTGCAATAAATTAAAATATTCAGCCTTCAAGAAATCTGCAATGACATAGAACAGTATTCGCATATGGTATACAATGGTATATTCGTATACAATGGTTCTAATGCAGTTCAAATGTTGACACTAAAGATATTAATTTCACCGTGCTGCAGAAGGATTAAATGCCCTGGGGTAGGCCCTGAATATTCATGTCATGAAAGAAATAAAATGCGCAAGGAAAATATTACACTATTTTTATTCAGAATTCAAGAACATATCACACATAATAAATTTATTTCCAATAAAATTAAATACATTTTTACAATATAATATGGGAATATTCGTTTCAGTTGTCTAGACTCGTCTAGTAAAAAATATTTTCAATTTATCGTTTAAATAAAGTTATTTCGTTTCTTGATTTTCTAAAAGAATAAAGTGATAATAGAAAATAACGCTCAGGTGAAAACCACTACACATTGTGATACAAGTATCTACGTTCATGATAATGTTATAACTTACATTGGAACTTTTTTAATTATATGATGCAAGGTTTAGGCATACACGTCATAAAATATGTGTGGATGGATTGAAAAGTGAAGCACAAATCAAACACAGATTCAAGATTTACACTACATAGAACATACGCATATACATTTGGTAAATTCTAGATCCTGTGAAAGACAATTCTTTCAGTAATGTGAGACAACTTCTCACTATATCGGTGGTATTAGTACCTTGCATTTAAAATAAAATATATTGTAATTTTTTTTAATATTAGTAGTATGTTTATCTTTGAGTAGAAATATGTATTTTTCATTTCTATGTATATGTATCTGGAAAAACTAGCTAGCATATTACTGCTCAACTACAGTAAGAACAGTCGAATAGAGATGATTATTGTTTTGATTCGTACGTGTTGATAAAATAAATTCTCACGTACCTACTATTTAAGTAAGCAAGTGATAGTGTGACATCCATACACCCGCAATTCTATTACCACAGTAAATGCAGGATCGCGTCGCAAAGGCACCGAAAGTTAAGAGGCATCTCGTCAATCGGGTGTGCGTAATTTAACAAATTTGCCGCCAGGATTCTCAGAACTCATGTTTATCGACGTGAGAATTACGTACACGATTTAAACAAAAATACTAGTACACCATGTTGAATTATAATTTTTCTCGGAAATAAATACATTTTAGCTAAGGCATTTAAAAAGGAAAGAAAGTATTAACATTACAATTTTTAATAATTTTGATTTTTCTAAACATATTCTAGCTATTTTATCTACTGTTGTGAGTGTTAACCAGTAATGTATTTCAGGCAGTTCATAGGCAATTTTACAGCGATGTGGAAAACGAACAAAAAAAACGAGCTAGTAAATATTACAGGACGGTCAGTCAAATATTTCAATGTTAGGATCACATGTGCCTTTACACTTTCAGTTGCGAATGTATTGATATGGACATCGAAGTGCGTTTAATGTTTGCTAACATATGTTAAAATGTTCGCACCTGAACCGCCGGTTTACTTGATCATTAAGTAAACTACATGGTTGCTTAGTAAATGATGACGTAGATAACCTTTTGCACTTTTCCTCGCGCATCACAACTATTTTTGATACAAATGTTTACTTTGCAACCTGTAACTAGTATCGCATATTAGTAGTCAATAATGTTTCATACAAAAATTTGCTTATCATATAACAAATATATATTTTTTCTTTACCGAGAAACAGCAAATCTACACAAAATATCATATTTTATCTACAAAGAGAAGAGACGTTTTCAGCAAACACTCTTACTCTGTGATACATGTTCATGAGCACAGAATTACGTTGGCACGTTGTCAATTCAAATATCGCCTCTCAATATTTGATTTTAGAAACATTTTTCACTGTGATACCATGTGGTGTACACTTCTAACTCACACTGGGTGGTAGGGAAATGATGTTTACTACAAACTTTCTATTTCATGAAAGACACGGGTTACATGGATTCAGATGTTTCTTTCAGCTTTTGTGCGAAACAGAGCTTTCTTTGATAATTAACACAAAAACAATATTCAACATATACTTTACACATTTGATACTTCGTACATTAATGTATACACATTTGACACTTCGTACGTAACTAAAACATTTTCAAAGAATAGTAATGTTTGTCCACAAATCCAGATCGTGTATACAATTTGCTAGTGGTTGTATCTAGACCTGCAGAGTCAATAAAACGTGAAACATTGGTTTGCCAGTAACAGTATTTTACTATTCTACTGGATCATCGAAAAACAGTTATTGACACGATGTTACAAGTCAACACTCTACACACATCAGTGCATTAAACTACCCAAACCAATTTATCAATAGTGACAAATAGTAGCACACTAGTAGATATACAGAGTTACAGATAACAGCAAACAATTAATACATATTTTAACCAACTTACTAGACAATAAACAAATATGCATTCTAACTTTGTATTCGTGTCCACCAAATTTAATTAAAAACGTGTATTAATATCAGTAGGTATCGCGTCAAATGAGAGTAGTGTCTGTTTATCATTTCATTTTAAATATCAGCTAAGATCAATCTTATTTTTACATTTATTGTTTTGTAAACTATCTGAAGTATATCTTCTTTATAGAAGAAGTATATCTGCTTTGCAGTTCGTGACCATTTGGTGCATTCACTCCACATTTTCACGTTTAGAATCTTGTCTACAAACATACTCACTATAAAATGACTCCAACACTTAAGACACTTAAAACTTCAAGTCCAGCACTCTAGACACAGAGCGTACATTTGACATTCAAGTTCATGATATTACTCCCAACAACTAATATATTATATATCTGCTATCTACCTAATATCACTACATACTCTAGATTGGTTCTCGTTTAGTTTCAAGAGACCTCTTAAACCAACACACGTACACTGCACACCAAACAGAGAAAGAGACACCAGCAATTCGGGAGTCTCCATCGCTCCAAGTGCCGTCACCGCGTGTCGCGTCCGTTACAGCAGCCGCTCCAGGGGAACTAGCGCGTTGAACAGCATGCCGTGTTTACTACAGGGAGTCACAGCTACCAGGTCAGGAATACGCCAGGCTGGGCGGGAAAAAGGGCGTGTCGCGGGCGATGTCCGGGACGCCGCCGACGCCGGTGATTTCGGAGACGCCGCTGCCGCCGGCCGCCCCCGCGCCTCCGGCCCGCGCCGCCGCGGGGCGCCGTCAGTCGCGCGCCCGCCGCCGGCGCCCGCCGGCCGCCCGCGGGCACGCCGGCGTAGGCGCCGATTGCTGTGGCCCTTGTAAGAGGCGCGCGGAGCGCAGCTGGTGGCTGCTGGTGCGCCCCAATCCGACCGCCTCGCAGCTGCGCCGCAAGGGAGCGGTTTGTGAAGTTGGGAAGTCAGCCGCGCAGCCGCTCTTCGCCAGCCTGCGCAACAGCGAGGACACAACGCATGAGCGATGGAAGCAGCTGGGTGTGGGGCAGCTGGGGCGACTTGCCCTCATGACCCACTGAGTGGGGCCGCCAAACAATTTACAAAGATGTAATTCCTTAAATAATTTTAAAAAAATGAACGTGTAATTGAAATATGATTCACTTTAAAAATATGAATAGTCAGGGTAACAGTCGGAGGCTTAGAAGCGTGTCCTGGCTTGGGGCGGCAGCCCCGCTAGTGGAGATCCCTGTTTGGGCGAAAACCCGCTTGGCCGATAGTAAGTCAGCAGCCGAATTCATCATTTAGCGGAGGAAGATCACCGGCACAATCATGAGGATAAAACATGCACTACACTACGGGATTTATACTCCTATCCGATGGGCGCCAAAATTACTAACAATCAATTTAAAAAATTTTATTACTAATTGATGACGATGATGATAATATAAATTAGGGGTAGTTTTGGTTGGAAATAAGGGGTCCCCATGGATCTACTTTCTGCCATGGCGCTTGTTTTTCAGCAGAGAGTAAGGCTTCCAAGGTCGGAGTGTGCCAATACTATGCTGTCGGTCGCAAATACTATGGCTGTCCCATTGTGAAGAGACTGAGTGAGCTACTCCGAACATACGATATTTGCTTGTCTGTTCGGGCCCAGATTCGCAAACTCGTGACTACAACACAGGCCACTTTGGTTTGAAAAGCCTAGCTGATTGCGCCAATGTTCGCCATGGAGAGCGAGAAGCGTTTGGGAAACATTCTGAAAAGTGGCATAAAGTGACAATTGTCAACTGTGCTAACCAAAAAATAACATTATGGAAGGTGTATTTAAAATTAAGGACGCAATGTTTTTAAAAGGAAGGCTTCATGTTGTCTGTTTCAATGACTTTTGCAACAGTGTTAATAATTGAGAAGCTTTTTTTTCAAAATCCGAATAAATTCAAAATAAATTAGTACAGGTTACCAACATCGTTGTAGGCATCTTTAGACCGTTTTCAATCATCCTCAAATAGGATTTTTAATCAAAAATCGACAAATCTATAGTAAACTTTAGCATTTAAGCATTGAAAGTTACATGATTTTTAGAGAAACCTATTTAAAACGCATTTTCAATCATTTGTTTTATGAAAACTATCTTTTGCATTTATCGAGTTTTGAGACACCTAGTTTTGTATTTGCAATTTAAATTCCCGATAATATGTGTGCAAACTGGTACAATGGAGCTCATTTGCTGAAATCGGAATAGACAGCGCATAGCACCTTACGTTTTTCATCATGCACTCCGGGATAAAAAAACAAAACATTGATGTTTCTAACCATCAGATGGTCAAAATTTGAAACATTGAAGTTAATAATACAGCGACCCGACAAACCTCTGTTAATTTTTTAAATATTTTGTATTTTGGTGACCGTTAAAGTGCAGACGGAGACTTTAATTTTAAACGTAGTGGTCGATTTATTAACTGTCAGAAAAAAGTTAAAAAACATAGGAACGAAATCGGATTATGTGATTGCATAAATCAAAAAATTATAGACTTCATATTGTGGAAAAAAAATCGATTATATTTCTTTTCATCTGATTACTTCGGTGTGAAGGAACTCAATTTTTGATTCTTAAAATTGTTATAAGAATAAGTGAATGATGGGCCTATTTTCATTAACAATTAAAAACTAAGTATAAACATGCGTGTTAAAATAAAGGGCTTCAAAAAATTGTTGTTTAAATACATCGATGACTCTTATAGAACTGTTGCATAATTCGAAACAATAGACATCGATGTCGGCAACTACGGAGTTTCGAAAAATCGATGTTCAAGATTTTAAAATTTGATGTTAGAAAACACATCTACACCACCATCTATATTTTTTAAAAATCGATGATTGTGAGAGGGGCGATTTTAACATGCTTTACAATCAGTGTTCACATGTAGGAAGGGGTTTGCAATGTCACGGTGGGTGGTTTTTTTATTAATTTAGAATTGAGATTTGGCTGGCAAAGTCAAAAACATCCTTATACTAATTTAAACTTTGTTATCTTATTGGGATAATTCAAAAATAATATCTACATTTATTATTAAAAGTTCAAAATTATTTATTTTTCCAACTCTTGGTTACTTTGATTTGAAGAATGGTTTTCAATTGTATTTATCTGAAGATTATTGTATTATTTATTATTTACATTTTTTCGTAAAAACAAAATCTCTCGGCCAAAATAAAATTTCTCCCCCATGTGGCTCAGAATATTGATATTAAGAAAACATCGGAATAAATAAATCAATTTTATTAACACATGGATTTGGGTATAAATATCGAGGATTTAAAAATCGTTATCAATGTCGCATCCAATCTAAGAGTCACGCGACTATACTGGGTCTCTACAGTGATCTTCAAAAGCTCCTGAGTGTGAGAAGTGGTGAGAGACTTCATGTTTTAATCGAATTATGAGGCACAGATGCGACGTTTTCGTCTATCATTTCTTCGGTTCATTTTGCCCTGAGGAAATTGCACTTCGTCAGAGGAAGGTCGGAGCATGACAGGCCGAACGTTGCGTCTGGGGCTAGGAGGCGGCGTCTGACGGACAGGCCATATGTATGAACAGACTATACACTTGATTATGACACCGCACTTAGACATGTTTTTCTCAACAAAAGTTCATATCAGTTTCAACAAAAGCAAAATCTTTCTTATTAATGAGTTTATTAGTGATGCTAGTTGATTACAAACAATATTTAAATAGTCACAATATTCGTCACATGTTATATTTCGATTCTGTGCAGTGCGGCTTCACAAATTCATTACAGGGTTTGAGGTACGTAGTAGCAAAATGAATAAACACTTTGATCAAACTCGAGATATGAACATTTGCGAATAATAGATGGCTTGCTGGATCTCTTGAAGGTATATGCGAACGTATTTCTTTTACATATTGTGACAAAGACAAAATTAGAAGTATAAAATCCAAAGAACAAGAAAATCATTTACTCAAGTATTGTTTGTATTAGTACATAACCGTGAAATATGTTAAAGGGAAGAGAAGGATTCGTGATTGGATTTTTTTGATTTGTTATTGAGTAGTAGTCAAGGTAGAAAAAGAAGTTATCTCTTTAATTAGGAAACATTGATTTCAAAGTGTATTGGATTCAAGGTTAGTCAGACATGAAAATCAAGTGTTATTAGCAAATGTCGTTGTCTAATCGTGTACAGAACGATCAATCCAACGTACGAGCTATTTTTTAAGCTACAAAAATCACAAGAATTAAGTTAAAAACCAACTTAAAGTATTTTGTAGAAATTAAAGTATAGATTGGTAAACTCAAAAAACAGAGTAAATGAGATATCATAATTTAAAATATATTATTATTTTATAACGAACATTGTAATAAGGTAAAGCATCGTTGCCAACATTTGAGATCATATGTGCATGAATATTCTTAAGAAAATTTAGTGATGGTATCTATAATTGAAATTATCCATGTGTACTTTGATGAGTACTAATTCACAATGTAGTTAATGTCGCGACAGTATTTTTTTGAAACTTTTTTCGAAAATTCAAGATATTTACAATGATGGGAATTTCACATTGTAATCAAAATGTGGAAAAACAAAATAAAATCCAAAGACTTTTGTGAATTTTAAGCTCTAAGATTGGAGTTTTTGAACATTTTTCAAGAACCGTTTTTTCTGCTTATTGTGGTATAAAGAGAGGAGAGAGGAAGAAAGTAATGGCAAAAAAAATCGGAGGTGTAAATTCTTCACCACTCTCTCTCCGTTTATATGCTATTTCTATTTTCTCTTTCAAGCGAAGCGTAAAGACTTTTCAAATATTCTCGTCCGAAGGGGAAGGACAAAATAATACCAAATAATCGATACATCGAAATCCAAGATGGAGCGAATGATTAAAATATATGCATCGCAAGAAAACTACTCTTGAACACTTTTAATTTATGAAAATGACAACAAGACGTAAAATATAAAACCGAAAATATTTTATTTTTCACAACACAACGCAATGTCATTCTTCTTATACATTTTTCAGATGAACAATTTAACGTGTGGGTCACACTTGCGATGTTCACCCTGCAACATTTTTGTGGCACCGTTTTTTCGATGAAACGCTGCGGGCGGCAGGTCATGGAGTGGTGGGGAGCGAGTCCCGCAGAAGCGATTCTTTGCTCTGGCGCGGGCCCGGTTGGGAGCCATGCCCTAATATTTTGTTTTCCCCTTGGCAGTCCTGTGAGTGTGAAGTGTCTGGGGGTGGGGGGTGGGGTTGGGCGTCGTGTGTTTGGCAAGCGTGGGATGCGCATTTGCAGAGGGCGCGGTAGAATGGCTTCTTGCAATGCGCTATGAAAGCGAGTGACCAGCTGGATTGAGGGTGCAGGCGGACGCGGGCGGCAGGGCGGTCAGGGGGTCAGGGGCCGGTAGGGGCGGTAGGGGCGGTCCAGGGGGTGCAGGGGGGTCAAGGGGCGGTCAGGGGCGGTCAGGGGCGGTCAGGGCGGTCAGGGGCGGTCAGGGGCGGTCAGGGGCGGTCAGGGGCGGTCAGGGCGGTCAGGGGCGGTCAGGGGCGGTAGGGGGCCGGTCAGGGGCGGTCAG
>BOPP01000059.1:4657920-4687698 GCA_017312745.1 Gryllus bimaculatus
AAACACAACAACCCAAAAAGGGGGAAGGAGGGAAAGGAGAAATCTGGTTTCTAAGGCAGCCCTTATTGGCCGTTTTTTCAAATCGGTCGATTTCTTTTTTTTTGTACAAGAAAAATTCCACACAGGGTTCCATGGCACGCTCACTCAATGAATTCCAATGACACTAGAATTTTTAGACGAAATCGTTCTGATAAATTAAAGAGTTCTAAAGATTAAAGTTGAAACTTTTCAAACAAAAGTTCGAAACTGTTTGAAATGCGATATTAATAACAATTGTTTTCGATCGAATTTTACAAATTACTTATTCCTCCATTTCTCATTTTATTTTTAGCACAATTTAGCACTGTTTTTTGGGACGCAGCTCAAATTTTCACATTTTTACTTTATAGAGTCGCGGAAGGGACTCGTCCGAGTGGAAAATAACTAATCGTAGTGCCCACAACCGAAAGAGGATGGGGCATGGAGGCTAAGCCTGCCTTCAGAAGCCGATGGAAAAATCAAAAAATAGCTTTTAAATAAATTTTGCTACACGTAACAAAAGTTTATAATATCTTGTTTGGAATATGGTTATACACAAAAACAAGTAAAAATAGCAAATAAGAAAAGCAATTTAAAGGTCGAAACGAAACAAATTTTCTTTAAAAAAAAATCAAATTGGCTTGACCTACTCTTCTTAGCAACGTTCCTCCTCACTGTAATATTTATTGGTCACGCTTCTGAGTCTTTGACAAATATACCAATAAACATTTCGATTTTTTTTCTTTTCAAAAATTTACTCTTATCCTTACGCACATAAAGCCAAACATGCAGATTTGAAATAAAATCTGCCTTCCATTTTCCAAACTCATTTCGCCTCCCTCCAACCAACAAGGCCCGGGCTGGCTAAAGCTCGTCATGCCCCGAGGCCGAAGACCAACGAGTCTCTGTGTATGCAACACAGTGGCGCGAGGGCGGGGGGGTGGGCCGGGCGAAGACCAAACAAGCGGTGGGCGGAGGGCGCCGCTGGGAGGAGGCCGACGGCGCCCGAGGGGGCGATGCGTTTCGCTCCGTTGAAAAACGGGCCCCCTCCCGGCCCCCGGGCCCCGCCCTCACGCCCGCGCCCCACCGGCGCTTCGACGCCGCCCCGCCGTTCCGTCTATATCCGCCCCACCTCCGCCCGCTCCCACCCCGCCTCCGCCCGCTCCGCCCCGCCTCCGCCCCGCCTCCGCCCCGCCTCCGCCCGCCTCCGGCGCCGCCTCCGCCCCGCTCCGCCGCCGCTCCGCCCGCTACTCCGCCCCGCCTCCGCCCCGCCTCCCCGCTCTCCCACCTCCCGCCCCGCCTCTGCCCCGCCTCCACCACGCCGCTCGCTCCACCCCTCCCCGCTGCACCCTCGCCCCGCTCGCACCCCACCCAGCTCCACCACGGCCAGCTCCACCCCGGCCAGGCTCACAAACCCGGGCCCGCTCCACCCGGCCCCGCTCCTCCCAAACCCCGCTCTCACCCGCCCCGTCCGCCCCGCACCCCCTGCTCCGCCCCAACCGCTTCACACTCCAGCTCACTTCACCTTGTTCCCACGCCCTACTGCTCACCCCCGATTCCTCCATCCGCGCCCCCGCGCCTTACTCCCACCCCTAGCTTCACCGCCGCACCGGGCCCGGCCGCCGCAGCAATTCCTCGCCAGATATACTCGCAAGCGGCGCCGCATCACAAGCGCGCCTGTTGTACCGAAGTTCGTGGCGGCCGCGTCCCGCTCGGAGGCAACTGTTTATTCCGGCGGATGTTTTTTTCGGGTTTCCGCTTTTGGGTTTTCAGAAAAAACTAAGGAGTTGCGCGCTGTGGGTCGAAAAATTCTCTCTTGAATCTACTGATGTCGGCGAATTTCTCTGTACTATCGATAGAACATTTTTTTAAATGCCAAACTATTTTTTTTAGATTCTTTGGGCGTTTTAGTATGGTTGTAGCGAAGCGCTTTGATTATAAAAAGTCAAACTCAGAAGATATTTTTATAAAACGTTTGGAGGTAAATCTTTACATTTAAATTAAATCGCACATGAAATTAAACTAAAAAGGACGTAATTATACTGTTCCTAGAAACTAAGTACGAAGTGCTTGAAAAAAACTAAACCTGTAAATGAACGATACACTCATAAATTATTATAATTTGGAGAAAATGTAATTACCATGAAATGCTTTCTTGCTTATATTGGTGTGGAATTTAACGATATTCGTTCAAAATACGATTGTATATTAAAAATATTCCATTCACCTCTCAACCTGAGCCATTTAAAAAATACTGCCTCTAGACTCTTATTTCACACATTCTTTTCTCAATTCCTTTTAATTATTTACAAATACCTGTGATAATATTAAAACTTGTCAAATCAGAAACTCATTATTGACGCGAGAAGGTAGCATCTATTTTACAGTTGAAAACAGTTTTCCGCAACAATTGTTCGTTAAATCATAACTTCCAATTCTTCTTCACATATTCATTTTTTTTTTCACTGAATTGAAGTAATATAAAATGTTTATGATTTTTTTGAAGAATTACATTTCAAATCTTTTCCTTTATTTTAATTATGCATTTACTTGAGAGTTTACATTGGCTGAGTTTTATTGGCTTGGAAATTTTCTTTGACTGGAGGTTTCATTGGGCTGAGTTTCCGCTTGGGGTGTGGTTTATTGAGTGACTTTCATAGGGGTGTTTCATTGGTAGAAGACTTGCTGACTGCTGACTCGGTAACATAATATATCTGCTTTTATCTCTGTTTGAAAACCTCTGAGTAAACCCACTGGCTTCAAATTCTCACTGCACTTGAAGAATTACATGTTTTCGCAGCATAATCGCAAAAATAACGATCGAAATACGAAAGGCATACTTGCATACACGCCTCCGTGAAGGTCTTACATGCACTTAAATACTCTTTGGTAGAAATTATTCGCTAGCGCAATGTGCTTAAATGTCAACAGATAAGGAGTAGCGTTTTAATCTGAAATGTTTGAAATGTCCGCCTTGGGTAGTTCAATTAATTCCCAATCTCAATATAAAACTTCTGATCGCTAGTACTGGAAATAGAAAAACATTACGTTTCAACAAAATTTTAAACGCATGCTACATTTAATTCCATAAAAGAAAACAAATCAAAGATAAGACGAGTAAATGAGAATAAAGGGCAAGTGGTTTTCAATTTGGCACGCCTCTCCCTGGTTCACACATCAATAAACTGTAAAGGGGGTGGTCAGACTTTTTAATCATAATAAATTAATAATAATAATAATAATAATCATAATAATAATAATAATAATATAATAATATAATAATAATATACAATAATAATATAATAATAAATAATAATAATAATAATAATGTGTGTTGTATATAATATGCAAAAGACAGGTAATTTTGGGAATACATGCCGTATTGGTCAGAAGCATCTGAACCTTCAATACATGCCGTATTGTCAGAAGCCATCTTGAAGCAACCACACACCTGGTCATCATACCTGTGTGTGGTTGACATACGCCGACCATGTAGATACTGTGGTAAAGATACCCAATAATATGTTATTACAACTTACCGTCTTGTAACAATTGGGGAGCAAAGGAAATAGAGTGGCTAAATTAAACCGTAAGAGTATTTGTCAACATTTTTGATTACAACAATATGATTGACTCACTTATGAAGTACCGTGACTATTAAGCTCCGCTTAAGTCTTTCTTTTAAGAATGTACAAATCTTTAATTTGGAAATGTTTTTGCAAATCTTTATGGGGACTAGTTAAACATATTGAGTGATAACTTTTGGAAACTTAGAGGCAACCTTTCAAAGAGGATTAGATTATCGAAACTTTAATGCTTCTTTCTTGCAGAATTTGCATGACAGATGATAGGAAAAATATTACTTCAAAGTTAGAGTGATGGAACACCTTTGATTAATATCTACCATAAAATTTCAATCAGGTATTTACTTTCACAAGCACGGGTAATGACGTCGAAAGGACCCATCTAGACGCAGTATCATCATGTGATACATATCCGTCTTCAATTTTCAGTAAATATGCTTTTTAAAACTCTATTACGTTTTGAAAAAATATTTGAAAGTGAAACGGTAATAACATTTAGATATCGATCTTCATTTACAACTGTTTTTTTTCCTTTTCCTAAACTAAACCCAAAAAATTTTAAAAAACCGCAGTCTTTCCGGAACTTTTTCGCTGCTTTTCGTGATTGCAGTAGGTTTGTGCTAAGTAAAGTTGAGACCCTTACAACATATCCTGAAAATGGCTCTTTGTTTTCATGATCTGAGGAACAGCATTCAGCAGTAATTCAGACATGTTAATTTACCTTTAGACTTCTTTTGAGTGAGAGTTTTAAATTCTCTCGTACTTTGCTACGATCATGCAATTTGAGTTTCTGATTACCTCCGATCTTCTGCTTATTATATACGGCCAATTACACGAAGATATAAATGATCGAGATTTTAATTACCTTTTAAAATTATGTTAGTAACACCTTAATTAAGTGGCGAACAACTGAATCAGCCGCTAAGCACAAGGAGTGGGAATAACGTCAAAGCATGAGAATTATGTGAAAGATTTTTTACTTGAGTTGCGAAATGGATTTTCGTATACAGTTAAAATGTATACTTTAAAAAGTATTTAATCAGGGTTGTGTCATTCACATATTGTCTCAAACTATATGTAATATACGTATAAATTTGTGTAATCTGCGAAATATGGAGTAAAAACAATGTATTATGATCGACATTGGGGCGTAATATGAGCGAAATCTGCGGAAATATTACTGGGTCGGTGATTGGGCGTGCAGGCCCAGCCAAGGTCCAGGGAAAAGGCGCTATGAGCGGCGCCGCCTTGCAGATTACATGACCGAAGCGCCGCCTGGCGGAGGCTTGAGACTGAGGCTGAGGCTGAGCCGGGCTCATGAAGCAAGCCATCCATCAGCGCGCGAACGGACGGCGACGCCGTCGCAGACTGCTCCGCCCCTGCCACGCCCCCGCTCGCCGCCCACGCCCACGCCGCCACGCCGCCCACCCGCACCGCCACGCCACTATCCATGCCCGCTCACGACCGCGACCTTCCGTCTCCCTTCTCTCGCCCATCTCTCTTTCTCACCCCTGCCCTCTCCACGTCCACCCTGCCCTCATCGCTGGCCCCGCGCCCTCGCGCCCATCTCCTGCGCCAAACCTTTTCAACCATCCCCTTCGCCATACCCCCTCCCGCTCCACCCTCCCATCCTCTCTCGCCATCCTCCTCCGCATCCTCTCGCGCTCCACATCGGGCCATTCCCCTCGCCATCCTCCCTCACCTCCACCTGGCCCATTCCCCTCGCCTTCCCCTGCGCCTTCCCTGCTTCCCCTCGCCTTCCCCTCGCCTTCCCCCTCGCCTTCCCCCTCGGCTTCCCTCGCCTTCCCCCTCGGGGCCCCCACCCTCAAGGGCATGGGCAGGGGCGGGGAGCAGTCTGCGACGCGTCGCCTTCCGTCGCGCGCTGATGGATGGCTTGGCTTCTGAGCCTTGCTCAGCCTCAGCCTCAGTCTCAGCCTCCGCCAGGCGGCGCTCGTCGATAATCTGCAAGGCGGCGCGCTCTAGCGCCTTTCCCCTGGACCTTTGCTGGCTGCACGCCAATCACGACCAGTATATTTCGCAGATTTCGCTCATATTACGCAATGTCGATCATATTACATTGTTTTTACTCATATTTCGCAGATTACACAAATTATACGTATATTACATAGAGTTTGAGACAAATGTGAATGACACAATGATAAATACTTTTTAAAGTATACATTTTTAACTTTATTACGAAAATCCATTTCGAACTCAAGTAAAAAAATCTTCACATAATTCTCATGCTTGACGCTTATTTTCCACTCCTTGGTGCTTTCGGTGATCAGTTGTTCGCACTGTAATAAGGTGTTACTAACATAATTTAAAAGGTAATTAAAATCTCGATCATTTATATCTTCGTGTAATGGCCGTTATAATAAGCAGAAGATCCGGAGGTAATCAGAAACTCAAATTTGCATGATCGTAGCAAAGTACGAGAGAAATTAAAACTCTCACTCAAAAGAAGTCTAAAGGTAATAACATGTCTGAATTTACTGCTGAATGCTGTTCCTCAGATCATGAACAAGAGCCATTTTCAGGATATGTTGTAGGTCTCAAACTTACTTAGCACAAACTACTGCAATCACGAAAAAGCAGCGAAAAGTTCCGGAAAGACTGCAGTAATTTGTAGAAACAGTTGTAAATGAAATCGATATCTTAAATTGTTATTACCGTTTCACGTCAAATTATTTTTCAAAACGTAATAGAGTTTAAAAAGCATATTTACTGAAAATGAAGACGGATAATGTATCACATGATGATACTGGTCTAGATGTCCTTCGACGTCATTACCCGTGCTTGTGAAAGTAAATACCTGATTTAAATTTTAGTAGATATTAATCAAAGGTGTTCCATCACTCTTAACTTTGAAGTAATATTTTTGCCTATCATCTGTCATGCAATATTCTGCAAGAAAGAAGCATTAAAGTTTCATAATCTAATTCCTCTTTGAAAGGTTGCCTCTAAGTTTCAAAGATATCACTCCAATATGTTTAACATACGTCGATAAAGATTTGCAAACATTTCAAATTAAAGATTTGTACATCTAAAAGAAGACTTAAGCGGAGCTAATAGCTCAGGTACTCATAAGTGAGTCAATCATTATTGTTGTAATCAAAATGTTGACAAATACTCCTTACGTTAAAGCCACTCTATTTCTCCGTCCCCAATTGTTACAAGACGGGTAAGTTGTTAATAACATTATTATTGTTATCTTACACAGTATCTACTGGTCGGTATGTCAACCACACACAGGTATGATGACCAGGTGTGTGGCTTTCGCTTACTGAAGGGCTTCAGATGGCTTACTGACCTAATACGGCTATGTTTTTCAACCAATTACGTCTTCTTGCTATATTCTATATACATACAACACATTATTATTGATATTTATTATTATTATTATGTGGTTATAAAAGTTCTTGACACTTTAACAGTATTGACTGTTGAACCAGGGAGAGGCGTGCAAATGAACCACTTGCTTTATTCTCATTTACTCGTCTTATCTTTGATTTGTTTTCTTTTATGGAATTAAATGTAACATGGTTTAAAATTTTGTTGAAACGTAATGTTTTTTTATTCCATTACTAGCGATCAGAAGTTTTATATGAGATTGGAATTAATTGAACTACAAGGCGACATTTTCACATTTTCAAGATAAACGCTACTCTTATCTGTGATATTTAAGTCACATTGCGCTAGCGAATAATTCTACCAAGAGTATTTAAGTGCCATGTTAAGACCTTCACGGAGGCGTGTATTGCAAGTATTGCCTTCGTATTTCGATCGTTATGTTGCGATTATGCTGCGAATGAACATGTAATTCTTCAAGTGCAGTTGAGAATTTGAAGCCAGGTGGTTACTCAGAGGTTTTCAAACAGAGATAAAAGCAGATATATTTATGTTACCGAGTCAGCAGTCAGCAGTCTCTACCAATGAAACACCCTATGAAAGTCACTCAATAAACCACAACCAAGGAAACTCAGCCAATGAAACTCAGTCAAAATAAAATTCAGCCAATAAAACTCAGCCAATGTAACTCTCCAAGTAAATGATAATTAAAATAAAGAAAAGATTTGAAATGTAATTCTTCCAAAAATCATAACATTTTATTACTTCAATTCAGTGAAAAAAAAATAATTATGTGAAGAAGAATTGGAAGTATGATTAACGAACAATTGTTGCGGAACTGTTCAACTGTAAAATAGATGCTACCTCTCGGTCAATAATGAGTTTTCTGATTTGACAATTTTTAATATTATCACAGGTATTTGTAAATAATTAAAAGAATTGAGAAAAGAATGTGTGAAATAAGAGTCTAGAGGCAAGTATTTTTTAAATGGCTCAGGTTGAGAGGTGAATGAATATTTTTAATATACAATCGTATGAACGAAAATCGTATAAATCACACCAATATAAGCAAGAAAGCATCATGATAATTACATTCTCAATTATAATAATTTATAGTGTATCGTTCAATTACAGTTTAGTTTTTTTCAAGCACTTCGATTAGTTTAGGAACAGTATATTACGTCCTTTTAGTTTAATTTCATGTGCGATTTATTTAAATGTAAGATATACCTCCAACGTTTTATAAAATATCTTCTGAGTTTGACTTTTATAATCAAGGCTTGCTACAACATACTAACGCCCAAAGAATCTAAAAAAATATAGTTTGGCATTTTAAAAAAATGTCTATCCGATAGTACAGAGAAATTCCCACATCAGTAGATTCAAGAGAGAATTTTCGACCACAAGCGCGCAACTCCTTCAGTTTTTTTGAAAACAAAAGCGGACCGAAAAAAACATCCGCGGAATAAACAGTTCCTCCCGGCGGGGACGCGGCCGCCACAACTTTCGTACAACAGGGCGCGCTTGTGATGCGGCGCCGCTTGGCCGAGTAATCTGGGAGGAATTGCTGCGAGCGGCCGGGTCCCGTGGGGCGGTGAAGCTAGGGGTGGGAGTAAGGGCGCGGGGGCGGGATGGAGGAATCGGGGGTGAGAGTAGGGCGTGGGAACAAGGTGAAGTGAGCTGGAGTGTGAAGCGGTGGGGCGGAGCAGGGGTCGCGGGGCGGTACACTCGCGGCGCGGTGGAGCGCGGGGTTTGGAGGAGCGGGGCGGTGGAGCGGGGCCCGGGTTGAGCTGGGCGGGGTGGAGCTGGCCGTGGTGGAGCTGGGTGGGGTGGACGCGGGGCGGGGTGGCAGCGGGGAGGGGTGGAGCGAGGCGTGGTGGGCGGAGGCGGGGCAGAGGCGGGGCGGAGGTGGGAGGAGCGCGGGGAGGCGGGCGGAGGCGGGGCGGAGGCGGGCGGAGGCGGGGCGGGCGGGGCGGCGGCGGGCGGAGGCGGGCGGAGGCGGGGCGGAGGCGGGGCGGAGGCGGGCGGAGGCGGGCGGAGGCGGGTGGACGCGGGCGGAGGTGGGGCGGATATGACGGAAGCGGGGCGGGTCGAAGCGCGCGTGGGCGCGCGGGCGTGGAGGGTCGGGGCGGGGGCGGAGGCGTCACGGAGCGAAACGCCATCGCCTCGGGCGCCGTCGGCCTCCTCCAGCGGCGCCCTCGCCCACGGCTTGTTTGGTTTCTCGCCCGGCCCCCCCCCCCCCCGCGCCATCGTGTTGCATACCACAGGACTCGTCTGGCCCCGCTCCGGGGATGACGAGCTTAGCCATGCGGGCTGTGGTTGGAGGGAAGGGGAACAATGAGTTTGGAAAATGAAGGCAGATTTTATTTCAAATCTGCATGTTTGGCTTTATGTGCGGTAAGATAAGAGTAATTTTGAAAAAGAAAAAAATCGAAATGTTTATTTGGTATATTTGTCAAATACTCAGAAGCGTGACCAATAAAATTACAGTGAGGAGGGAGTTGCCTAGACAGAGTAGGGTCAAGCCAATTTGATTTTTTTAAAGAAAATTTGTTTCGTGTCGACCTTTAAATGTTTTCTTATTTGCTATTTTTTTACTTGTTTTTTGTATAACATATTCAACACAAGATATTTAATAACTTTTGGTTACGTCGTAGCGAAAATTATTTATAAGCTATCTTTTTGGATTTTTCCATCGGACTTCCTGAAGGGGCTTGAGCCTCCATGCCCCATCCTCTTTCGGTTGTGGGCACTACGATTAGTTATCTTTCCACTCGGACGAGTCCTCCGCGACATCTAATAAAGTAAAAATTGTGAAAATTCTGAGCTGCGTCCAAAACATGCTCAAATTGTGCTCAAAATAAATGAGAAAGAGGAATAAGTACTTTTCTGAAAATGATCGAAACAATTGTATTACATATCGCTCTTCAACAGTTCTCGAATTTTGTTTGCACAAAGCTTTCAACTTAATCTTAGAACTCTTTAATTTATCAGAACGATGTCGTCTACAAAATTCTAGTGTCCATTCGAATTCATGAGTGAGCTGTGCATGAACCCTGTGTGGAATTTTTCTTGTACAAACCAAAGAATCGACACGATTCTCTGAAACGGCAATAAGGGCCTGCGTAGACGCAGTCTCTTGAAGGTCGAATTCTACGACTAAACTGTTACAACAAACCATTTGACACAATAAATACATTTTCTGTTTCGTATCTTACTACTTGCAGTGAATATATTTCTGCAACACACATTCTAGTAACTACTTCTGTAATCCCTCGATGACCCTGATCGATCATAACTCAATGTCACTTGTCTCTCATTCATCCATCACATAGTATAATATGTTACGTGGGAGTTATATTTTATGTCGAGGAAGACTTGCAGTCCGGGTCGAGCTAATAGAAATTCCTCTCAACGCCACCTGCGGCCTTCGTCCGCGAACAAGCTCCCTCCTTCCTCTCTCTTCTTCTCTCTCTCTCTTTCTCTCTCTCTCTCTCCGCTCCTCTTTCATCCTCGCTGCATCTCCTCCCTTTTCATCTCCCGCCCACTCCTCCTTTCATCTCCGCACTCCTCCTCTTCCATTACCCTCCTTCCAACCTTTTCTCTCTTCCATCCTCCTCCCCGTCATCCTTTCCCCTTCCCTCCAACCTTCCATCCCACCTCTCTCCTCCCTTCCATCTTCCTCCTCCACCTCCTCCTCCTCGCTCTCTCCCTTTCCACATCCATCCACGAATCTCCCTCCCTCTAACCATTCACTTCCTTCCACCAACTCTTCAATCTCACTCCTCCCACCACTTCTTTCTTCCTCCCACCCTCTCCACCATCCTCCTCTCACACTCTTTCCTTCTTCGTTCCTCCTATCCTCCTCCGCTTCGCCAGCGGGTCTACGGCTCCTCTCCTCTGGCTGCGTCGTGACGATTCGCCGTCCTTCGCCCTGTTGGCACAGAAGCTCGTATTCCGTTCGGCCTAGGCCAAGCGCTGCCCTGCCGTGGGGAAATCCTCTCTGGAGCATCAGCGCGCGCTTCATGCCCTCCACGCGCATCCGGGGCTGCGGCGTGCAAAGCCGCGGCGATGG
Organism: Gryllus bimaculatus; assembly: GCA_017312745.1. NCBI lineage: Eukaryota > Metazoa > Arthropoda > Insecta > Orthoptera > Gryllidae > Gryllus > Gryllus bimaculatus. Next base: position 4,668,949 of record BOPP01000059.1, read on the forward strand.
GTGTAAAAGTAGCGTACGGACTGTTGTAGCCAAGTTGGAGGTTTCCAACCGATTCGAGCCGTGGATTTTTAGGGCGAAAAAGCCTTCTTACGCTTCTTTCGCGATGGGGAGTAAAGCGGACTGCCCATGTTAGTAGATTTCACTAGCAAATGTAAAAGATCATAAGCTCTGAGTAAATTTGAAATTGCCTTTTCTCGTTCCAAGAATAATCTTTCTCTGCTTGTGGTGCAAGGACGTATGAAAATTTGCGTGGTCAGACGGAAGAGCGGACCCTGGGCCGAAGTCTCGCCGCGTAAACTAAGGCATTAATTTCCATTTAATTTAATTAATTCATTCAAAGCCCATTCGCCTTCTCGAAATCTTTCGCAAGGGCTAAGAATTCCACTCAGAACGCAAATTCACACCGTGATGGAAAACATTAAACTAAATTAGATGAATACATAGTACCCATTGAACCGCAATGATATTTCAGGTTTTGCCTGCATACCTGTTTCATGATAAAAGATTTTTTAACAGCACTATGCGTTTAGTATGCGATAGCTCCTAATTTTATTTTATAAATATAAAAAATGAAATTAGTAATACTAATTTAATTTGGCTGTTTTTCGGGAAAATTAATTAAATCATCAGACTCCTGATGAAATTGGTATGTTAAGTGAAATTCTTCGCTTTCAGTATCCTTATTACATTCCAAAACGTAATAAATATTTAAAATTTTTGTATGAACATTTGTATTCACATGCATTTAAATGCTTCTTATGTTCATCGATTAAAATTTGCATATAAGATTTTTTACTGTGCGAGCTGGTAACATTTCTGTCAATGCGAGTGTCCCAACACGGTGAGTGCTTGAGTGTGAGCAGAGCTTTGGAAATTCACCGGTAAACCGCGTATCGTTTAAAACACAATACACAGACAATGAGGCAGGCGTCGCTGGGTGCTGTGCGTCACATAGCGAATCGAGCAATTTAGATTTCAAATATTGCTTTAGAGGAAATCTGGGTATTTATTGAACAAAAATATTCGAAAAAACATCATGGGTGTTTAACCCTTTAGAAACAAAGAATACGAAGTCCTCCCCGTGCTTATTAAAAATAGAAAACTGGCGAAACTAGTGATTGAACGCAAAATGCCACGCTCGCAAATTGCATAAATCTAAAAATTAACGTTAGGATTGAAAAGAAATTTCAATCATAGTTCTTATACGTGACATTTTCTTATCCAATTTAAGAAAATAATAGAAACATTTCGAAAATGAAATACGAGTGTAATTAATTTATGTTTCCTTAACCATAAGATTAATTTCTTTCTTTCAGATTAATTAATACTAGAGTATTTCAAGCGTTAATATGTTTATGCTATGTAAATTTTGTCTCGCCATGTCTTCAGCTATAAGATAGCTGTCACGTCATAAACACATCAACTTCATTTTGTAGCGGTCTCCCAAGATATGGAGATGGTCGCCTTCCCGAGTAAACTAGTGAGCATCTAATCCCGCACTTTATGTACGTTTCATTTAGTCAAATTGTCCGGCAAATCCCCTTAATTTTTGTCTTAATGGATGAGCAAGCGCTGGTAATGCAGGAAGGCGCTCCGTGCTCCCTCGCTTCCGTTGGTTTGCGCTGTTGCCACCCGCCCTCCTCCGCGCCTTTTAGCATGCTCTCGCCGCCGCGCGGCCGCCGCTTGCTTCCGGTGTCGGCTGTCATCTGGCACGCTGCTGGCCTCCGGCCTCAACCGCCTCCACGCCCTCCACCGCCTCACGCCGACCCCCGGCTTTTGGGTTTTTTTGTCGCCGGCACTCGGTGATTTCGCCTGGCTCCACTTGTAAGCCGGCTGCTGCGCTGTAGTCGTCGGTCTGCATGCCCTGACCCACCTTGACCTTGCTTGGCTGCGGCTTTCACTGATCCTTGCCACTACTCGGGTACGCTGTCTCCCCTCCCCCCGCCCTGCTGCCGACGCGCTTGTCACTAGCGCTGTGACGGGCGCTCTGTTCCGCTCATTTGCACCGAGCTCTCCGCCTCGCTCTGCTCCGTCGAAGGTGCTGGGAATTTCCTCTCGCCAGCCCCCCCCCCCCATTGCAGGCGGCGACCTAGCGCCTCTGCATTGCGAAGGAAGCAACTCTCAAGTGTTTTTCACGCACACGCAAGGACTCCGAATGTTCTGAATTAGCATTTCTTTAAAAGTAATATATTTTTTAAGTCTGATACATAATAGTAGTTTATGCAAATAGTTTATAATGTTAAGCTTTATTGCCTGAGTATATGTTTTGAAAACGTGCGGCTTGAGCGAGTTTTCAAATTTGTACGAATGTAATAAAGCAACATTATAAACGATTGCATGCTATATTTTTTTGTATAACAGCATTGTACATTTATAATTGAATCAAACTTAATTTTGCGAAACAACTTCCCTGTGACGACGCAGGTATTTGACATCGTGTGAGTAAACGGTGGTCGGCTGTTCCGTTAAGCTCTACCTCTCCCCGATTCTCTCGCTACGATTGGCTGAATGTGTGATGACGCAATCATTTGTGACATAAAATCTAATACGTCATCATTTGTGCCGTAAAATGCCCGTTTATGAACGATTTCAAGCAACAGAAAAGATTCTTTTATAAAGCTGGAATACAAAAAAAGGAGTCTGGTATCAACAATTTATTTGGCTAATGATCGTTTCGATCGCGTAGCGATCATCCTCAGACCTTGCGACAAATAATATAACAATATACTTATATATTTTGTTAGATCAGATCTGAGAAGGAAAATGTAACAAACGTTTTGTATTGAAAAATTCTAAGATATGTAATTATATCACACAACGAATTTGTGTGATATTTCGGGGATAGTCAAAAGAAATGCTTTTCTCACAAAAAGTTGTGTTGCCTGCTCTTAATAGACTAGTTGTCATATTTTTTTATTTATATGACAGAACGGTTAACTATAAACAAAGTGAATGAAAATGAATTAAGACGTTCAAATGGTTGGTGTTTGCACAGACTTCGCCACATTTCGAATAATTATATTCATAATTATAATTCATTTTAATCAGTAGTAAGATCGTATTCGGAAAATGCGTTTGAATTTTAACTTAAATAATTCTTGTTGTCTTAGAGTTAAAATGATGTTGCATCGATGTGATTCGTTATTTTATTTTTGATTTCCAACATATTGTAGGTAATATTATTTTTATTAGAAGTATTACATTTTATTTAGCATAGGGTAAGCCCGTTGTTTAGGCAGTGTCACTCGAAAAAAGGACATTTCTTCCGAATGTGTAAGTGATATTCTGCACAAAACGCATCGACTTCCGTCAACAAACAACAGTTAGAGGTAATGAAGCAGTTAACTGAAAATCCAGTATGTTTTAAAACGAACCGCAACTCGTTAAGCTAGCGTGAGGAGACAAAAAGTGAGCTACATAGCGTTCACATTTTGAAATGTAATGGTTGGTTAACTATCTCTTTAACATCTCTCAACGATCTCTCTACACGCAGAGTATGTGAACGATGATCACTTCAATCCCCTCCCCCTCTTTCACATCCTCATCTAATATCCACACCCTTCGCTCACTTCAACTCCATAACAACTCTCATAGAATCCGCCCTCGACTGCTGGGAGCGTCAATGATGTTCGTGTTAACATCCACCTCATTGATGTTTGCAAAGTGTAAGCACAGGGAAACAGGCAGCATTATATCGTGACACAAATATGAATCACTTTAGATCGACACAGAAGGCCGATCACTAGTGGCCATGATTCATGACAAGCTAAACCCTCCACTGAATGAAATGCATGCTTTTCATACTATTACGTATTTTGCTGGAAAAATATCTATTAGTAATTTATTCTAATCAAGGGATGGTAAGTTCGAAATTTTGCATAATTTTTGGCAATGGTACTTTTGGTAAATGGATCTAAAATCGTGTAAAATAAACAAATTCAATTTTTTATTTGAAAATTTCAAAGTTTCATTTGGTGAAGTGAAAATTATTTAACACAAATGTACGAAGAAAATGAGGGGTTTACGGATTTGGTTTTCAGTATCAAATTCGATTTTGCGCCAGTTGCAAGTCTTTCGGACACATCATTTCTATATAAAGTACAAAATATTTGAATCTTGGTCATGATGGGCGTGTAATAATGTCTAAAAGAAAAGTTGACGTCTCGTCCGCCCCAGTTCCTCTCTGTGTTTGCAGCCTCCCGTTTCATGAGCGCAACGCCAGGCTATTCACGCCAGCTGCAGATCCCCAGCAGACATACGTCGCTCCTCTGCAAGAAGTCACACAAGCTATCCCCAGTCGCTTCTACCATGCATAAACAAGCACTAATACGCACCGCTTGAGCCCTCCGCGACGGGTGCAAATAACTTACTGCTCAACATTGTAACGATCAAAGACCATTAAACAGAAACCAACAAAGAAAGCGAAAATTATCTCCAGAAGAGCTTCCAACGTCTGTGGTTTACCCTAGAATGTATGTGCCCGAGAAACTACATAGTTGCGTATACACTACATGCCTGCGCAATACGCTCTTGAAAAATGAAATTGTATTTATTGTTAATAACTTCTTTTCTGAATATTGCCACAAAACTCAATTTAAATTTAAATTTTAATTGCGTTTTATTGCAAAAAATTAAATAAATAAATTATAATTAATTTTAAGAGTGCATGGGACTTCTAAATAATATCATAAAACAGTTTTAGCATAATTTTAAAGTAAAAATCATAGCCATGCTCACCAGATGCCCCAGATCGATTTGTATTTCGCTTATAAAACATCAATTTTGAAATTAAACTTTTACACTAGACGTGAATTAATTACTGTCTCTTTAAGACATTCGTTTTACTCACCCCTCTTTCCTCAAGAAGTAGAAACTATTTATTGCAGCATGAATATACGTATGCATGTTTTGCTTCCTGTCTGTGGCATCACATTCCTCAGAGAGTAGCTTACCATCGAATGATGAATTCACATGTTGCAATTACCTCTTCAATTAATTTTTCTGGGTCAATTATAGACGATACATTCATTAATTTTAGCTTTCAAAGTCCTCGTGTTAATCAATTATTTCTGCTTTGAGATGAGATTTGACACGGGAGAATCAAATTTAAACGACGTTCAGCATATTGCATTCAAGAAACAATTATCGAGTTCATCACCAATTATTTCAAAAACTGACGTTATTTTGTGAAAAAATGTAATCAAACCTCCAGAAATTATTTTTCCCTTTGTGTTTACAATGTTATAAATAGCAAAGCAAAACGATTTTAGTTTCCATTGATTTATTTTCATATGCGTATGAACATTGAATACAAAGAACGTAAAGTTGGAGTTACTCTGAAGGGTTTTACTTCTTGAACTTCTCGGTAATTACTATCTCCTAACTTTCTTTGATATTTTATTTATTTATTTACTACGCAATTTGCCCTATTTACGTACCGAGGTCGATCCGTCATGATACTTTTTTACATTCAAACAAACATTGAGTACCTGTATACCACTACATAATTATTTATCGTCTTCGTATACAATCCGAAACTTTGTGCATTTAGTATCAAGGCAAAACATTTAATTTTTGTGAGTTTCGTATGTCACGGAATGGTAGAAAAGAAATGCTGTCGCGGGACAGAAATATTTAGAAGAAGTGAGAAACTAATTTGTCTTTGATAGCTGCGTTGTCTCTGGCGCCCACTTCTGCCAAATTCACAGCACATATCTAAGCTCTCTGCAGTTAGACTCTGAAATTCCCACAAATGTTTTGTCACAAGTTTTCAAAATATCTTCACTGAAACAAATTGTAGTACAAGGAAATCTAGCAAATTCTAAAGCTACAAGTAACTACAAGCTAAAGTAACAAGTAAATAGAAGGGACAGTCAGAATGCTTTCTATTTTTCTACTTAAATAAAATTAGTTAAAATAATAATTTCAATTTGGTACTATTCCTCAAACCACCTCCTACAATCCACAGCAGGAGTAAGTTTCTGCGAAAAACATGTGGCAGCGCAGCAGTCGTTTGAAAAATGGACGACATCGGAGTTCGTAAGAGACAGCATTGCGTGATTGAATTATTAAATGCAGAAGGTAATATGACCATTCTCGTTCAGAAAATACTGAAAAATGTGTACGGTGATGCAATCGTGTATGCAACAGCACTTTTAGACGATGAGTTCCTCTTTGAAACGAAGCAGAAATATCGCTGGCTGTCGAGAAGCGCAGAGGCACGCCGATGTCTGACGTCACTCGTCGCAACATTTAGCACGTCGATGACATCAGTCGTGGTGACCGCTGGGTTATTGCAAACAAAGTGATGGAAATAATTGAACACAATTCATCTCTCATAGTTCAACCTCTGCATTCAAGAAATCAATCACACAACTGTCTCTTACGAACATTGATATCGGCCATTTTTCAAACGACTGCTGTGCTGCCAGATGTTGTTTAAGAAAGTAACTTCTGCGGTGATATTGTAGGAAGAGGTTGGAGGAATAGTGCCACATTCAAATTTTTCATTTAACTAATTTTATTTAAGTAGAAAAAATATGAGGCATTACTTTCTGACTGTCCCATGTACTGTCGAGAAAACAAGGAATATAGTAGTTTCTGTAGACAAATCATATGCGACTCTCGGTTACTCTCATTGTACTATATTCTACCATGAATATTTTGACAAAATTGACCATATGACATTTCGCGAAAAGTTTGCATGAAGTACATGCAATTAAAAATTGCTCAAAAATAACTTCAATGTTTCAATTTTTCTCTCGAATAGAAAGCTAAGTTTTTAGTTTAACTCTCTGAATTTTCAAAAATCGGAAAAGTTGTAAATAATGCAATTAAGTGCTACTATGGCATCACTGGTTTAATCTATGTATCGTATCATCTTCCCTAGTGATGATTGTCTTTTAGGACCATAATAAATCGCCCATACTCGTTCAATGGAATTAATTAGAGTAATTACACGCCTCTAATACTTTTTCCGCTTCATTTACTACGCACAGTTGGTCGTTTGTTCGTCAGTCAGTGTAATGGCCAGAGTGTCGATTGGAGTTTTTTTTTGTTTTGTTCGTATTTCGTTTGACGATGTTTAGTCAGAGATTCACAGCGTTTGTTTCATAATTCAGTTATACTCGCTAGAATAGATCTCATGTATAATACAATATCACTTCGATCCTCGTATCAACATAAATATAAATTCAATTTTTTGTAGTAAAACTCAATATACCATGAAATAAGTTAATTCTGCATAAACGAAAGAACATCTTCGCAAATTAGTTCAACAATCGAAATAAGGGCAAAGAAAAAGATGATTGCTTGATGATTGACTGACGACCGTAATAACCACGATGTATAGCAGGGATGGCTAGCTACCAGAATTTTCAGAGCCACGATTTTGACATAATTTTTTTATAGCATAACACTTATATTTTGACAAAAATCCCATTTTTTTAAATACGGGTTTTTAACCAAAAAATAGCTGAATAGCAAAATTTGTATTTATTGACACATTGAAACTTTCTCTCACTATCAATGAAATTAACAAAACATTTAAATTCCCAAGTATTTTATTAACTTAATACTTTTGACTACAAATAATTGCTGTTAAAACATTGAATGTGGTCGGTTGCTAGCTAATGCATGTTGTTACAACTACCCGATGCTTACTTTTCTATTGTGTGTTACAAGTGTGTAGAAAAAAATGACGAACATATACTCTAGCTACAGCACCACTTTTCAAAACCAGAATCATAGTATTTTCTGTTTAGCCTCAGAATTTTGCAAGATACGCAACGATATTTAGAAGATCTACACTATTCCAGGCGGCACTCATTCGGCATTCTTTGCCTTTTAAAATGCATTTATTTGACTAAAGTAATAAAATAGTTCGCTATTTAAGAAGTGAGTAATATAATTACAATTGTATTCCTTTCCACCATTTTCACATTCGCAATCTAAAAACTGTACTTTGCAATGGACGATCTACCGCCGAGGACGTGTTAGATAAGAATGGCCACTCTCGCCGCTAAGGTGCAGTGGCTATGTTCTCGTTCGAGAGGATCAATGCAAGGCGACGGTCGCCCTTGGTTGCGGTGCAGGGAGGAGTGCGCTTTGCGACATTCCGCCGACGTCGCATCTCGGCCTCTGCAGTCGGCAGCGCGTTGCCGGCGACGGCATTAACAGCATTCCGTCCGCGGCACAGCTGACGGCTGCCTCGGGGAGGAGGCGGACGGAGTGACGGCAGAGGTGACAGCGGGGTCGGGGTCAGGGACGGCAATGTGGGCCGGCAGCAGGAGTGGCTTTGGGCGGGAGGGGCAAGGGCTAGGGCGGGGGGTGGCGGGGCAGGGGTGGGGGTTGAGGGGGCGCGACGCAAGGGAACGGTTGGGCGGGACGGGAGCGGCGGGGAGGTGGGGGTGGGGATGCGGGGGGTGGAGGCGGCGGGGTTGGGTGTGACGGCGGTGGCTTGAAGGCGAGTAGATACGGTGGGATGGGTGGGAGGGGGGCGGGGCAGCGGGGGAGGCAGATGAGGCGGTTGGGTTGGGGTTGGGTGGGGCGGTGGCGGTGGAACGGGACGCGGAGGGCTTGCGGGTGTGCATTTTCCAGCGGCGGGGTAGGGTAGTGGAGGTGTTGGGGTTGAGGGGGGTATGCATAGAGGAAGGGACGTGGAGTGGCGTGGGACGGGGGGAAAGGGCGGGGGCGGGGCATGGGGATGGGGGTGTGTGGAGGGGCGGGGTTGGGGCTGTTGAGAGGTGGGAGGCGAAGTAGATACGGAGGGTGGGGCGTTGAGGGCGGGGCGGCGGGTAAGGGGGCGGCGGCGGAGCACGGGTGCTGTCTCGTGAGGCGTAGGAGTGTAGACGTGGCCCGTTAGGGGAGACGAGTGGAGGTTGAGGTGCGACAGCAATTGGAATGCGAGAGGGTCGAGCTCAGCGGAACGGTCGGCCGAGCGGTACTTACGAGGCGGCGCGGCAGAAGTAGCAGTGGGAGAGGGAGATGCGAGGGTAGATAAAATGCGATGAGACGAAACATTTACACGAGTCCGGATCGGACTGTAGGAGTTAAGGAAGCGCATGGCACATAACGGATTACGTAATAGAGGTGAAGGGGAGAGAAGTAATGAGTGAATATCGCGAAGTAGTAAGAGAAAGTGAAGTTGTGCGAGCCAAACCATGGTCTGGAATCACTTGATAGGGAGAGTTTAGTTACGAATAAATAGTATTACAGAAGAGGATGTAAATAGATTGCGTGTATTTTGTGTGTCATCATTGAAGTCAAATGAAAAGTGGGTGCTCTATCACAAGTGGAGAACTCAACAACTGATTAATTGAGCGTATAATGAATGCTAAAGAAAACAGTTTGCGTAAAGGTTATCAGAAAATACCAAGCATCTTCTTTACTATGGCAAAATTTGCGTAGTTAAGCTAAGAGAAGAGGAGATAGGTGTTCTAATCTACGACGAACTAAACAGAGAAAAGTGGAACGACAAAGTGATTATAATCGATTTGAGCGTATATTAATGGAAGAGAAGCATTGAGTAACGCAGAGACGGACTCTTGGCGTTGTTGGAACGCAGAGGACGGAAATGGGGCAGTCGAAGGACGTATGAAACAAAAAAGGGAGGAAAAATGTGAGCGTTTGAGCGAGCAGCGGCTGGCTCGTTTGACGCGTAAAAACTCAGCAGCGGCGAGGGATGTTCGAGGGGAGGCGGTGGGGTAGAAGTGGATTTGAAACAGTGCTTGAAGGGGCCGGGGCGGGAGCGCGTGATAATATATCGTGGAAGGACGGGGAGTGATAATGTGTGGAGGGGGAGAGATAAAGATACTTGCGAAAGAGCAATTGGGGTGGGCGGGGAGAGAGGCAGGAGGAGAAGGACGCAGGCTTGGGTGGAGTGGGGGGGGCGGGGTTGAGGCGGAGTGGGACGTGGCGGGGCGGGAAAGGGTGACGGCGGGCGGTTTTGGAGCGGTGGGGCGGGGAGGGAGGGCGGAACTGGGCTGGGCCGGACGACGCGGGACGGGAAGACGCGAAGGGACGGGCGGGGAGTGGCGGGGCGGGAGGGTTGGACGGGTTTGAAGTCGTGTCGGTCCCGGGGAGAATCCGGCGCTGGAGTGTTAATTATGGAGGCGTGCGGAGACGGACGGGACGGGCGGGCGTGCGGGGGGGGCTGGGCTGGCTGGGCTGGGCTGGGTGTGTCGGGGTCGTTGCGGCGGGGCGGGGTGGGGCGGCGGGTGGCTGGGCCGGGCGGGGCGGGGCGGGGCGGAGACATTGCGGGAGGGCTTGGCCAGGCGGCTGGGGCGGGGCAGGGGGGTGGGTCGTGTCGGGGTCGGAGGCCGGGGTGGGCGGTGGCGATTTTGTCACGTGCTCCGCGCCGATGATTTTTAACGCGATTCCGACTCGTCGTCGATCCGGGCCGTTATCCCCGGCTCACCTGGCCGTCGGCCGAATCTCAATGCCTACGTCGTCGATATTTTATATTTTAGGTTCTTTCTCGCATATCGCTGATGTCATCTGAAAACCGCAGTTTCTCCTTGGAGTCATTATTATTCTACAGAATTCTTAAGCCTAGCAGTATGTTATCCGATACGTATTAAAAATAATTTATTTCTTTATAATACCGTAATTTTCTGTAGCATATATGCTTCTGCACAGATATCAGTTCTCTGGGAGCAGAACTGTTGAAGATATTTCCTTGATGTAAGAGAATGATCTGTTGGGAAAAGAGAACGGAGTTACACGTGAGGGTGAAATTTTGCCCCCGCGGGGGCTCAAACCTGGTTCTAGGATCCTACGTCATATGAATCGCTAGAGCATTGACAGAAACGAGAAGCTCTCGACTGGTCTGCATGCAGGTGTTGTAGTGTAGTGCTCTACACGTGTGAGTGTCTGAAAAGGGGCCCGGGGGACTAATACGAAAAAGGAGAATTGTGCGCTGTCCTTACCCCATTTATGAACGCACCGCCATTCGCCTGTTAATGATCAGAAAAACCAAGGAAAGCTTCCGACCAGAAGCCAGAAATGCCATGTAGATTCTCCTTCAGACAGTTGTTGAATTCGACCTAGCTGTCTATCTAATGTCTGAAATCCGCTACCGCCAGAACTCGAAGGACATTTAGGTGAGAAAACCTGCAGTGTCAAGAGTTATTTTCTTGAGCTATCTAAAGTGGAGGTATCTGGTTGGGGAAAACCCCGCAAGCCGACGGGTAGGTCGCCGCCGTATCTCGCCATCCAGCGGTGAAAGATCATAGCAACCTCCAATAGGGTTACCAGAACCCTTCTGGGAAAATCCGCCATCGGAGGGATAACCCCCCCCCCCAATTCCGCCATATAGCCCAGTGAGCAAGAAAGGCGAGTTGTGGAAAAAGTTATCTCCAACACTTGAGCTGATAATTTCAAAATAATTTCAAAATTGTACGTTCATAAGACGTTTAATAAATACACTTGTGCATAAAGCCTACCTTTTAAGTGTAGTCTTATGACTTAAATACTTGTACAATTTCTCGAAAAGCAGCGAAATGCATTACTGAAAATAAAAAAGCGAGCCCTGACATATTTTCATAATAGTTGCATATTTTCAAGATGTTCCAAACTAAAACACTTCTTCATATGCCATTTCTTTCAAAAGCCATCAATACTTGCTCAATTTGTGGGAAAATATGAGTATTATTGACGATTTAAGTGAGAAAAAAACGCGCAAAATCCTCCCAAGAAACAGCGGGTTCCGCCCAATGAACAGTATCCCGCAAAATGCATTTTCTTCCCGCAACTCGACTCTTCGCCCGATTTCCGGTATTCCGTCCAAAATGGCGTCACTGACCACCAACAATAAAAAAAATGCACTACACTTACAGAACCAATGAGCTTAGCCGTTGTCGCGCCATAAATCGCGAATCAATCAATTGCGCTCAACGGTCCTTACGGAGTTTGGAGACACGTTGTGTGGATATAGAGAGAACAAATTTTTAAAAAAATCAATTGAGCTACCTCAGGCGGGGCGCTTATTGAAGGCGTGCTGTGAGGGGTGAAGTGCATCCGTGGGCAGAAGCTCCGTGGCCGCGGGAGGCAGGGACTGCGGGGCGACGTCGTCTTGGGACTTCGGCTGCAAACAGCGCGTAATTGCACGGTGCTCCGGGGAGCGCCCGCGCGACCTTGTCCCGCCCCGCACGTGGCCACCACGCCTCACGCGTCGCCGCGCGACGTCAACGTGATCTCTGTGCAGAGTAGCGTCGCTTGCGCTCGTGTTTGAATACTCTTCCCGCGTTTTATTACGCTTCTCGGCTCAGTGTTACTGCCCCACACGTCGCATATTACTCTCGCTTCCGTCTTTTTGCATTTCCACCTTTGTTTTTCACAACACAGCTTAAGCTCCTCCGGTTTATCTTTTTATCACCTCCGTTTGTGAAATAGTTGTCTCTCACTTTGCTTGTTCGACACTTTGTTTCGTTTTTCTCGTCTTACATTCTTCTCCTTTCTCTAGGTTTACAGCCGCACTTATCCGCCGCTTCTTCCATTTCTTTCTTGGATGATCCTACGTCTCCATTGATGGACACCGCCACATGCTCTAATGATACTATCTTAACAATTCTAACTAGATGCTGCGTCCTTTTTACTCCTAGTTCTTCCACCAAATGACCAATGAAGTCCGTGATCCGTGTGTTGGGGTACTGCTCAAGCATTCGCCTTCTATTGATTGCAGAAACCATGGAAAATTGGATGACGGAATTTTCAAATTTCAGACGATCCTTTAAACTTCTCCTGATATTTTTTCGGAGACATCTCACTTGTGTCCAAGTTTTAGACGTGTCTGCTTATTTATTCGGCTTGATCAGAAGGCGTATAACTGCTTTATATACTCGAATTTTAGTGTTAACACAAACTTATTTTTACATTTGATATCATTTAAGCATCAGGGTTTCTTGCTGCTTTGCTTTATAGGCTTGACGTACTTTAGAGTACAAATTGCTATAAATGATAACATTTATTTCTAGATACATGAATTTCATAATTTTTTCCACCCTATTGTAAATCCTCCTACTTATGTAGTCCCAACATACATTTGTTATGATACTTTTTGATGGGTTTCGAGCTGTAAATTGTCAATTACAATAAAACTGGAAGAGAATTCCTTGTAAGTTCTTGTTATATAATAGTAGAATTATATAACAAGCACATCATACACTTTATTTCCCTATTCCCTACAATTTGTTCTGAATAGTTTTACATTACTTAAAATATTATTCTAGGTTACTAAAATATTATCACTAACTTGGAAAAATGTCTTAAATGTTGTACTTTTGTCATAGGAATTGCTTCTGAAAATTTTTCGATCGAATTTTCGTAACATTATTGCTGCTCAAATATTTGATGAGTGAAATGAAGCCAATCGGAACATCTAATTTACTTAAGACTAGAATGTGTGGCGGCGCTGACGCTATTAACTGTTATAAAAATTTAACCATGTGTTTAAAATGTCAATTCATTTCTTTTATGCCCCGCTTTGTATAAAAATGTTCTTTCAGTATCTGTCATTGGACTTACCAATGAATCGTAGTAGCTGATGTTATACTCCCATTCAAAAGTTTCCAACACTTCAAAAGTTCCCAATGGCTTTGTGTGTTACTTCCATACGGGATATGAACTGGTTTTATTGCAATTTCAAAATTATAATTGCCGCAACATATACTTACAGGTTTTGATGCTAATAGTAAAATTTTAGTACAGCTACATTTTTACACTTTTTTGGTAATATACACAAAAATGTACGTATCACATTTGCATTAGCACAAATGCTAAATTCAAAAATACAGATTATTCCAAATTAGTTCCAAAAATTCACAATATTTTTACAACTACCTTTCATTCTTCCCCGGATTTTCTTAACACTTCCTTATTTTTCTCCCCTAATTTTTGAAGAGATTAACCTTCACCAACTCAGTCTAATTTGTGTTCACTTCTACTTGAACTACTGCAATTGAACTATTAATCTTTTGTATGCGAATATTGGGTTGCAGGCGAATCTAACATTAATTTGTGTTTTCTAAAATTAACATTAAAAGGTGACAGTTTTGTATGTTTCTGTGAATAAGATGTTAGTTAATTTAAATAAGAATAAGTTGCGGGTCACAACGGTATTTGAACACATAGAACGTAAGTGAACTTAAAAATGTGAATGTGCGAAGTCGAACATCATTCATTATCTAGCATTACTCATAGTTTTGTTTTCTCCATATTCACTTGAAACTGCAAGGCGATTTACTTGGTAATTCAGTTATTCACTTAAAAATGTCAACATCAGTGTTGCCAACATCGTGAAAGAAACATTGGCGTATTAAGCAAAAAATGCCTTAGGGTTATGTTATTTAATCAATGCTATCTACATAGATCGATTTAGGAGGCGTTGGTATAATTCCTGGCATTATCACTAAGATCGCAGCGACGAAACATGAAAAATCACGTTTTTGGAAATTTCTTTAAATCTTCTAGCGAGATTCGAAAACAAATAATCAGTTCCCCGTCAGGAGATCGAGACACATTGAATGACACTTCATACATCTCGATTGGTGCACGGGAAGTGGACTTGCTAGTGACAGAATGGCAAAAACACACATCTGCACGTCCGCACACTCTTAGAGTTTTAATGAAATACTGCATAGGGATTGTCAATACACCTAACCAACAATATACTATTGAATGTCTTTTCTATGTCAATGAAACATTAAAAAAGCTTATATTATATTCAATTACCTTTCCGGCAAATTATCGTAATTGTCTTATATTCTACGTTCGTTCAAATATTTTTTTGAATACCAGCGTTATAAAAGGCCTTTTTTCTTGCAAGAAATCGTTCAAATCTGGGCGTTTTACTTCTCTAATGATGACGAATTAGCATTTTACGAGACGAATGATGGCGTCATCACACATCACCACACATTCAGCAAATCGTGTGCCGTAACGGTAAATGGACAAACCGTCCACCGTTTTGTCGCACAGATGTCAAATACCCGAGACGTCACAAGAAAGTTGTAACAAAATTATTTGTGAATAAAAATATTGCAACACATTTCCAACAATTTCCGTGGAAGATAATTATGATATGTTATATCAGAATAAATTAATTCAGTTTCGCACATCTGAATGTATTGAACTTTAAGCTGAGATATTACCTAAGGGTTTTATTTTCTTAATGCGTAGGTTTTTTGACGAATATTTAAAAATCAACTATTAGAAATTAAATATGTTCTTGTTAGATTAGTACAAAACACACATGATAATTGTTATCTTCTGTTTGTTAAAAAATGCTGTTATTTGATTTTTAAGTTTTTAATTTTAATTAATATTTTGGTCTTTAGAAATAAAGTATGTACCAAAGCACGATTATCCCAAACTACATGTTAGTGTTACACACGAAACAGAGGTAAGTTGTTAATGTTTTTGCAAGTGTTGTGATGACAAAACTAACGTGTTCGTGGAGGTGTATCCCAGGTTCTGTGTGAAATCTTCTCAACTACTTCCTAATTGAAGGACACAGTACCATCCTCAAAACTCTGGCAGAACTCCCGAAGTATGATGATGGCAACTCTCATTCTAATGATATATGAGGCACCAACCATTCGCTGAAAAGGACCACAACAATACACGACAAACATCAAAACAAATATTACAAAGTTGCATAACTAATAATTTTTTAAAATTGACATAAAAATCTCAAGGGAAGAACACAATGAAAAGGGTACCGACTATTAATCTTAAATGGCTTGATGCAAATCGATGACTGCTGGTTTACGTGGTGTAGATAATGTTATTTAAATATTTTAAAATGTATCTAAACATTTTAATAATAATACAATTTTTATGTGGAATGCCTGGCATTGTTGAAGTGATTGTTTAAAAGTCGTCTCTCTGCCCTGCTGTGAACAACTCTAACACTAAACGTTCCGAAAATATTCTATTTCTGCAAATGTTTCGATCGCGAAAATATTTTATACTATTGTTTCAAAATTTATGGGTTGAGGATAAAATACCTACGTTCAATATTCAATTACCAATAATAATATTACTTGAAATAAATCAACACCGCGTTTTATAAGAAAAAATCATATTGAACATTCGTTAGTTTGTAATGATTAATGCATATAAAATGGAGTAATTGGAGTAATTAAGTGCACACATAATTCATAAGTTTTATAAGATCTAGACTTCAGTTAAAACATCGTAGCATCCAAGTTTAAATGACTTTGTTTGCTTAATAATTTATCGCTCTGTAAGCAAACTACTTCATAATCACTGTTAATGGTAAGTCAGCCAGAGAAACTACTGTCGTCTCTATGCCTCACCTGCTCATTCGCCAGGAAGCGAAGAGCGCTGGGGTTGTACACGTGGGCAGGAATGCCACCCACACAAACATAATAAAGATGATGTCGTAGTGGCCGGTGTTCTCGTATGTCTCAGTCAGTGCCAGTTTCACCAACCTGAAATGGAAAAATGATGCATTCAAATTCCTTTCATTACTTAGTGAGTGCTTTAAAATGTATTTAGTAAAGAGAAAACTCTAAATTAGGCGTTAAAATATATTATTTTACCAGTTTTATAAGCTATACTAATAAAAAACAAGTTTTGTAGTACAAATATAATATTTTTGCACTAGTCTATTTATGGTCTAGTCATTGTATTTATAAAAATCAAACTAATGTTGAAATAAAGATATTTGATACGTAAAAATGTCAAAAACTCAAAGTCTAGAAAACATAAGATTGTGAATTACTTTATTCTGTAAAAAGTCTGTATTATTCCAATTAACTTGTAAAATATAGGTTATCAAATAGAAAGATCTTTTAATTAGGAACGTACAGTCAAGCCCGTTGAAACACTTGCTACTGTTTTTTTTTTTTTTTTTCTCGGAAAGAGCATATTGGAATCCACACTTGTTAACTTTAAACGATAAGGTGACGTACTTTACATACACGCGATTCGGCGTCAGATAGTGTACTGGATCCCCTGGTGGATAAAATGGCAAGATCTGAATTGCTAGAAGAGCGGAATACTCTGTATGTATTAGAACGGTCCAAAATATTTTTCCCAAAACAGCAACCTCAATAAAATAACTAAAATATGATAAAAAATAAAATATAATACTTTTACATAATTGTTTTAAAAGTGAAAATAGCTGCACCCTGGAACACAACTTCCATTGTTCTATCCAAAATGTAATAGAACGTTCAAAGAGGTCTCATTTTGTAGTCTATGGCTTAAAATCCATAACTCATGTTACTTAAGTGATACGAAAAAAATGATTTTAAGGCCCTAGCCTCCATCGTTTACGAATTTTACAAAAACGGACAAGTGTGTTACATCGTAATGGGTTTTGCGTATTGCACGTACGTTTATTTTCCCATCTATCCCATAATATTATTTTCTTCTTGAATGTATTTGATGCAAGACTGAGGTAATTATCTATTCAGTAGAACAGTTAGGAAGGTTTATGTTCATTGTGTCTTCTAAATTGTAAAAAGTTGTATATTTTTAGCAATTGGTTTCTTTATCTGTGATTGTTTTTAATTAAAGCGCTAATTTTACGATACTCCGGGAGTAGAACTTCATATGAATATAGAGAAGGTATTCATCTCTTACAACAAATCTTCTATTTATCTCTGAAATAGTACTACAAATGGCGAAGCCACAGCCAACACATTTCTATTTTCCTGCAGGGCATGAGTTGCGTTAAGCTTCAGGAGGCACACAGGGAGAACACATCAGGCTTCAGAGAGTTATTGAAACGTTAATTAACTAAATATCGGTTTTCACATGTTTAATAACAAATTTCTCTTGAACACACAGGATTTGCGATTTACGCGCATTTGAAGTTCCGGCGAACGGTCGATGGGAACTCGCTGTGTTTTAGGTTCTGCTTGGGAAACTGGTCACTCGACCGTGTCAAAACTTTCTCTTCTAGTTATCCAGTAATCACGGCCTTGCAACGGCTGGCGGCCGAGCGGTGCCTCCAATCAAAACAATCTGCTTCGTTGCTTTTGAACGCCAGACAACACTCATTGAGGTAGAAAAAAAATTCGAAAAAGTCATTCTCGCGAGTTTCTGAATAATAATTTCCACCGTGAAAATTTGAGCGTGCAGGCTTAGTTTCAGAGTCACTCTGATCTGTTAACCTTCATATGCATATGCGAGCGGCAAATTATTGCCCTTCGTGAATAACGGAGGATATTTTGCAGATGATTATGGCTGGAAATACTAGAAGCCGATAGAGGAAGACATATAAATGTGGAATAGAGGCATATGTATGGAACACCGCTTGATTTGTCTTCGCAGGTTCTGCTCTCTGGCGGACAGCACTCAAAACGTACACCTTCATGCATTTCGTCAATCCTACTTTGTTGTTGCAGTAGGCCGTAATTTACAAGTAGAAATTTTATGTTTTGAGAAGTGTACAAAACGTGTGTAGTAAAGTACAAACTATTGTGTAACATACAAATTACTATCTTTATGACTTTTTAAAATATTTTAGTTTGGTGCTTAGTCATGTATTTATTGTTTGGTTTCCACATGCGCATGTATTGAGGTTCCTAGTGCCACGATGAAAGTGTCACAGGTATGGAATACATCGCTATTCTAGAAAAGGCAGGAAATTGAAATCAAGATAAAGAGAGCTTGTTCTGCTCTGTTTTTTCAGAAAACACAAGGACGAGCAATGGATTATGTGTGAAATGTGCGAGATGTGGTCAGGCAGACTGCGTCGGTTATGACAAAGGGCGC
>BOPP01000059.1:4696950-4731917 GCA_017312745.1 Gryllus bimaculatus
GCGGATTAACAATCATTATTGTCATTATCGCCCTTGTCAGATACCGTCATCGTAATTGTGTCCTTTCGTATGCGTCAGTGTTGTCCCTGATGTCATTCTATGCATTCTCATTTCTGTTCTGTCCGTTACTGTCATTGATGGCCACTGTTGTCACCCTCGTGTCAGACACAATGGTGATTGCGTTGGTCAGTTGTTGGCTTTGTCGACGTGGGGTTGGTGCTATCGCTCTCTATGAAACTGTCACGTTTACTGTCATTACCGTAGATAATAATAGTTTTCCATGCTTCGTATCTAAAGGTCACTATTAATGTAGTGCAATTGCCTACTAATAGTTTGTCAATGAATAGTATTCTGTAGTTTTGTAGATACTAATGTTATTAAATAACTACTATTAAATATATACAATGACTATGCAGTTGTTTTTTGTGTCTACATGGTAAATAAGAAGAATTAAATAAATGATTATTAAAATACAATTAAATGATAGGCATGCCATACGCACAATTCGATAAAGACAATACAATTGTAACTAGTGCTAAACCAGTACTTTTATACTTTCTCGCTTTAGTAAAGGTTACGCAATATTATATTACTATATTCTCTGTTCACACCAACACATCTCAGTGATAACTAGAGAACTAATAAACCCATTACCATTCTATCATGTAAAGTGTGAAAACGAATTCTTTTAAAGTTTAAATATCAACACAAATTAAACAGTCTAAAACTGCATATCACACACCGAAAAACATTGCTGTCAAACAGTCAGGAAAGAAATCTATGTATTCCTAATTGCCGAATTGGGAAATTACTATTCTAGTATTGTTGATATGAACTCAGCCGCTGTCGCAATTAAAGGAAAAAACTTACGTGACCTACTTTAAAAAGGTAAAAAGCACATATTTGATCTTTTTTTCTGTAACCTATACGTAATATTCGTGTTATAATATTGCAAAATGAATACAATTAATTCTTTAGGTCTACCGTGAAAGACTTTCTTCGGCAAAAGAAGCCTGGAAAAGTTTGCAATTTTTGACTGTTCGCAGGTTTTAATGAAAAATCGGACTTACGTCACCTTCGTAAGTTACTCTACTCCAGAAAAGCATACTAAAAATGTTTCTTCGTGTGCTGTCAATCGAACTGTTTTTGTTTTTTTTAATTTTGACACTTCAAAAAAGATACCCCGAAAATCTATGACTGAAATTATGTAAAATTTGATTTTGAGAAATTGATCGCATTGATAAATAAATATTTATCTTCAACATTACGGGCAAAGGCAGGTTCAGAAAATGTTAAATTTGAGTAGTTCCGCAGTTACTTGATTTAATTTTTAATTATAAAAAATACCTGCAATATGTCTAGCTTTTATGTTCATCCCGTGACTGGTTTAAATATTCTCATATTTTAATTTTCCCGAAAGAAAATTTCCTTTAAGAAATTTAAATGAATCATAAATCTTTATTCTTGCCATAGAGAAACGGTTTGTTTAAACTATTTCGAGCTTAAATTATTCATACATATATATATATATATATATATATATATATATATATATATATATGGATCACAGGACCAGAATAAATTTTAAAAACATCACTTATTTTCTTAACGAGGCGATATTATTAGCCTTTAAATACCACGACAAGGTATCGCCATTGGCAGTATATTTTCCTCGTAGAAATGCATCATATTCAAATCCCTCTAAAAATAACATGATTGCCGAAGTGATATGCATGGATACATGGTTCACCTTAAAACGTTTTAATCATCAAACTCAAAAATACATAAAAACGACTTATATTTTCAAAAAACCGTATATGATCTTATTAAAATAACAATTTTGATGAACAATTTTCTTTAAAAAACATTTTTATAATTAATATTGTAGTTTTAGAATTTTCAAGTTTTACATTTTTCGTAAGTACAGATCTCGTAACGCCTGGAGGCATTGCAACCCGCATTGCACAGCAGTGTGTGGTGCAGTATACACTTTATACTCTATACTCATTTTCACATCGTGAAGGTACATTGGGTTCAACTTGTTGTGTTTATTGTGTTTAACTTGTTGCTTTTTTCCCATTTGCTTTATTCCCAAGACATTTGTTCACTTTTTCCACGTTTATGCATTAGTGAGAAAAGGTGGCAGATAATATCTCGAGCCACTGTGATTTTCCTGGGTGAGATTTGTACACGCGAAGTTCTTGTTTTGCTACCTCAGGCCATATATTTGAGCAAATGTCTGACTCGGCAATATTTCTCTATATATAACGCCCGTGAAGCCTTTTTTTGCTAATGGTCAGAAAGGATCTTTCCTTTGCGTGTTTTCTACCCTACTTCTTCGGAGAACTCTCGCCGCTATCCCCTGCATCATAATCATCATCACGCAAGATGCTTGTGCCAGGCGATACAAAATTGGTCAAAAAGTTTTCAATAAAACGATAATTGATAATATTTTTTCATGAATGTACTGCATGTGGAAGAAAATATGTCATTTTTTATAAATTATTGCGAATTAACGTCTTTTCTAATGTTAGTTTTTGGAAGAGAGGTGTAAAAAATATATCAGTTATAACAGGTAGAATAACATAATAGAGAATGATGTTGAAATTTATAGAACTATAAAGGGAGATACACATTCCCTGGATACATTGCAGAATGGTATTGAGAAAACAAAATATGCAACAGAAAATATTAAGCGTAATTTACAGCAAGCAGGTACCCGATAAGTATAGTTACGTCACATTGTTTATTCGAGTTTCATTAGAAACATTTGTAGTTATATCTCTTTGTTCATTTTCGTAGTTTTTGCAGACTTGGAAAACTCGTTGAAATAATCGCATAATCGTTAACTAATTCCCGCCTCTCTCTCTCTCTCTCTCTCTCTCTTTCTGACACCCTCTCTCGCTCTCTTTCTTACCCCATCTCCATCTTTCCTCCCTATTCCCCCTCTCTCTTTCCCTTTCTCTCATTTCCCTCTCTCTCGTTTCCTCTCTATCTCGTTTCCCGTCTCTCTTTTCTCTATTTCCGTTTCTCTTTTTTCCCTATCTCTTTCCTCCCTCTTTTTTCTCTCTTTTTCCTTTCCTCTCTTATTCTTGCACCGCTCGCTCCTCCTGACCTTTTCTGCCTCGACCCACGTCACACGGAGAGACGCTCAGCAACAATAAATTTTAGATTTCGATCGTTTATACCGCATTAAGTAGTATTCGGGATAAGGCGCGAATTAAGCCTATTAGCGGCGAATATGGGAACAGTGCGGAACTTTGCGTAGAAGGTATGGAAGAAGGAGAAATTGTAAGAAGGGAGAATATAACAATGCGGGAGCACCCAAGAGAAAGCAAGAGCGTGCGAAGAAATCGAAGTAAGGCCATTCCAGATTAGAAAGATAGATTAAGAAATTTAAAGTCTAAATAATTTGAACTGTTTGTTTTTGTGTTGTTTTTATTTTTGACCCCCAAACCTAACAAAGTCTTATTTTATAAAAAATCTTATTGAATATCTTAATTTATAAAAAAATCTCATTGAATAAATATGTTCTGTTTCCTCTGGAAAACAAGGCTGGATATCGTAGAAATATTGTGAGCAATTCAATTCAAATTTTGACTGGAGAATTTATAGGCATTTGCTGTTCGTACGAACGGCCCGTGAACGCACGCCGATGTCACGTCAAAATAATTAAATTATTGAAAGAAAGATGAACACATATCTCAATATTAAATTATATTATTAATATTATTTTATTTCTCAAGGGCAATGTTCCTATCATTCTTTTAAAAAATGAAATTGATAACATAAATATTACTTAATATCGTGTTTCTCTTTCAAATGTCATGAGAACAAAAACTGTCGTTCCTCTCCCCTTTGGGTTCATAAATTGCGTCAAAGCCATATCCGATTTAATGAACGAAACCCTCATCTGCCGAATATCCTTTATTGGAATCAATAAAATTATTTGATGTCATTGTGACAGCTTTAGACATGCATATCGAGTTTTACGTAGATTGACATTTCCCGGAAACTGAACCTTGATTTGTTTCCCTCTATCGCAGACACGAGAAGAAACAGCATTTTGAGGCGTTGTGAGAATTTACAACTCTTTTCAATCATCATCATCGACATTCCATCAACTTACTGATCACACACTTTCCTCTACTCAGTAATTACTCTAATTATAGAAGAAGTGCACTCTGTATTTTTTACCCTTCGCCATGACTCAACCGACAATATGTTTTCACTTGAATTTCAATTCATATTTGATTTTTCTGGATGTGGACTTGATGTGGATGTAACAATACAGATAATCTGGAGAAACAATTGCTCTAGAGTCAAATCTAAATTGTATGAAAATAATAATGAAATATGAATGTTATTAATGTTATTGCACTCGAATACAATAAGATTGACTAATAGATTGGTTGTTAGTGATTCTGAACACGCCAACGACTAAGGTCATTAGTCCCGTAAGTTTAGTGCATGTTTTGCTCAGGCTGTAGCGGTGGCCTTTCCCCAGCTGCATGGTGTAATTCGGTGCCGACCAATCGTCGGCTAGTGGGATTTTCTCTAACCAGGTATCTCCCACTAGCGGGGACACAGCCCCCGCCGGCACAAGTTATAAGCTCCTGACGGTCTCCCGGCATGTGCGGTAGTGTAGTGCATGTTAGTTTAAGTGTGTGCTAGGGGTGAAGATAGGACAAGGAAGAGGTAGAAAAGATCGCGCGGTCCGTGGTCCGTTTGTTAGGGTACTGCTCCGGCATTCACCTGGTATTGATTGGAGAAACCACGGAAAACTATCGATCAGAGAAGCCTGCCACTATAATTCGCCTCCAGGCAGAGGCTGAATTCGACCTGGCTACCTGGCTAAAGTCGAAAGTTCTGGCACTGTCGGGACTTGAACCCAAGGACCTTCCGGTCAAAGGCACTGCAGTGGCATCAGTTGATTCCTGAGCGACCTTTGGTCCCTGATGATGTACTAAAGGAGAAAATGATCTTGGTGTTAAAGCTTTGACTATCTTTTAAAATGTAGAGATTTTATTTTCAGTCGAAGAAGTGTTTAATTTATCTTATTACACCTGGATGTGTTGAAGCACTGTATCTGTGAGCGCTATGGAAAATGATAGTGTATACAAATTCAAGGACATGCAAAGAAAAAATTGCTGTTTTTAAGATTTGTCGTCCATACGATTTTAAGGATAAGTAGATGTGTAAGTAGATAAGTAATGATTAGTAGAATTAGAAACCATACAACACAGCAATTTATTAAGATCTAATATAGAAAAAATGCGTATATAAGCAAACAATTGTGTTTATTACTCTGCATTTTACCTTTATCTCTTAATTTAATAAAAGCGTATTAGACTAGTGACACATGTTAACATACCAACGCGCCGTAACTCACATCCTATTCATTCATGTCATGTGATTATTTATGAAGTAAATTCGATGAAAATTATTCGGTTGCCCTTTCTGGATCCTCATATCAAAAGTGTTACGCATAATATCTGCACGCACGTAAACAAATTTCTGATTAGCATATACGTAGGTTTCAAATCCGTGATTACACCTTTCTTTGAAATAAAACCAACTCGAGAGCATTAAAATGTGCACGTGGACGGCGGGAAATCTTTGCCCGGAGTGTTGGCCCCTGCGCGCAGAATTTTATTTTAATTCGCGCGGTGACCGCGCACTGGGGGGTATGCATGCTGCGGAGAGTCCGGCGATGGCCAGGTTCCCTCATCTCCATGCAAATGGCGCGCGTTACGCGGCGCGGGCGGAAGGCAAAAAGCCGCCGCTGGCGAGCGCACGGCCATTGTCGGGCCAAGCCGTGGGTGCCCTTCACAACGACGCGCCGCGCTTTATAT
Organism: Gryllus bimaculatus; assembly: GCA_017312745.1. Taxonomy (NCBI): domain Eukaryota; kingdom Metazoa; phylum Arthropoda; class Insecta; order Orthoptera; family Gryllidae; genus Gryllus; species Gryllus bimaculatus. Next base: position 4,702,806 of record BOPP01000059.1, read on the forward strand.
GTTTCTGTAAAACCGTTTGTGCCAGTCAACCGTGGCTTTTCACGCTACGCTCAAATCGACGTAATGTCCTTTGCATATGCCACCTCACACTCACTCCCTCTTTCTCTCTCTCTCTCTCTCCACCTCTCTCTCCTTCTCTCTCCCTCTCGCTCTCTCTCTGTCTCACTGTTTTCGTCATTCTTGCTCTCTCTCTCGTTCTCATATTCTCGCTTTCTCTCATTCTCGCTCTCTTTCGTTATATTTCTCGCTGCCTCAATATCTTCCTCATTTTTGCACTTTCGTTCTCTCGTTATTGCTCTTTCGTTCTTGCTCTCTCTCCCGTTTTCGCTTTCTCTCTCTAGCTCACTCACTGCTTCTCTTTCTCCCTTCCGCTTTCTCCCTCTCTCTCTCTCTCCCTTTCCCTCGTGTCCCTCTCTCACACTCTTCCCCCCTCTCTCGTTCTTGCTCTCGTTCTCGATCTCTTTATCTCTCTTACTGCCTCAATATATTTCCTCGTTCTTGCTCTTTTTCTCTCGATCTTGGTCTCTATCCCTGTCTCGTTCTTGCTTTCTCCCTCCCGTTCTCATTTTCTCTCTCTAGCTCCCTCTCTCCCTCACTTTCTCCCTATCACTCCCTCCCGCTGTCTCCCTCTTTCCCTTGTTTTCTTCTCCCTCTCTCCCCCCTTCCCCTCTCTCTCTAGTTCTTGCTTTCTCCCTCCCGTTCTCATTTTCTCTCTCTAGCTCCCTCTCTCCCTCTCTTTTTCCATATCTCTCTCTCCAGCTTTCTCCCTCTTTCGCTTGTTTTCCTCTCACTCTTCCCCCCTTTCTCTCCCTCACTCTGGCCCTCGTTCTCGCTCTCTCTTGTTCTTTCTCTCTCTCTCTCTCTCTCTCTCTCGTTCTCTCCGTTAAGCTCTCCTATGTGTCTGCTCCACAATTCCCCGCGTCGCGCTCTACCTAAGACAAATAAAAGCGCTCTTGTAGCGCCGCTCAAGCGCCGGCAAAACATTTTCAATTTCCTCTTCGTGAGGTGACCATTTTGACGGTCGGCGGCCCGTGTCGCATGGCTGATACTGTTACTTCAATTTTTGTGCCGGTATTTCGAGAATAAATATTGCTTTTAACGATCTAACTCCTGTCCCTGATTCCGGTTTAACCTCTTCTCAGCGTTGCGAGAAAATATTTACATTGTTTTGAAAACATTTGCTATCGTAAATAGAGGGAAAACGACATGTTATCCGAAACAGAGTAACGGAGGTCGAAATAAATGTTTGTTGATCGCATTGCTCAGAATTCTCCTCTCCGCGTTGTGTGCTCATTTGAAGTGTTAGAATATTCATGTTGCATCTCAATTGCTGTTTTATATGTTTTTAATTGAATGCCTCCGCGTGTTTGGGGTTATTGGAGGTCATATAGCAATGTCACATCACATTCAGAGTGATTTCAATATGCATTTCTATGGATTTTTTTTGAATAATTAGCATTATATGGAGACTAGAATTGTTATTGAGAAAAAGAGTACCCACGGTCGTACGTTTCACGCTTTTTTGAAAGCCCCAAAACGGTTATGTTATTTACATTAATCTCTTGCCAAATAGAAAATAATTAATACCATGTTTTATATTTTATTCTATCATTAATTATATGATTTATTCTTCTGCTTTTTAACATGCAAAATTGGTTTTCAAAAGTTAAAAATTTGTCTGTTTATTGAGGGATTGGGTTATTGTAAATTGAGTCTGAATAACTTCGTTGAGGCGTAATTTTGTCTCATATTTAGTTTCTGTAAAAAACGATGATATTAGAAACTTCAGTCTTAATAAAGAATATTTTAATACTACTGAATTGTATGTTTTACAGAGCCCAATTCCAGTTAAAATTTTAAATCCAATTTCATATTTCCATTAATTATTGAATGAAGATTTTGATCACATGCTCTGTTTTCCAATATTACAGTTTTCAATATAGTGATAACGTACAATGTTTCATTGGTTGGTATTACACGTTTAGTCATACAGCCGCCCTCATGTGTATGTTGATTAAGTAATGATGGGCTACTCTTTTTCGCTTCAGATGAATCCATTATTAACAGTTATTACCTAGTTACATAGACCTCTTAGGAAGTTGTCAGCTAATTCAAGGAATAATACATGCGTAGGGGGTCAAGAGTGTGAATAGCGGTTCATGAAATTGTAAATTTATTTCGCTCCATTGATCCTTCGATCGAATCTCCCTCTGTAGAGAGGCCAGAAAATCCGTCGCTACTGCAACTGTACCTGAAGGTCTTCCCACCCACTAAAACTACGCCGAAAAGTCTCAAAACTCTGAAACTCTTCCCACGAATTCTCTGGACACTTTCGTGATATCTACGACAACTCAATGCTGAGACACTGCTGTCCCATGAAGATTAATGATGATGATGGTTATGTTGATACTGATGATGCCATTCTTGAAGGCAAAGCAGAGTGTCAGAGTTTACATCTTCAAACGTCCCCCTTTTCTGATCGCTGTGAGGGTTTTCAGTGTGTTCCACTGCATAAAAGATGTTGTAGGGTGGTCATGATGAGCTAGATAATAATAATAATAATATAATAATAATAATAATAATAATAATAATAATAATAATAATAACTGATGAATGATTGTTGCGGAATGTATTCACTTGAAGTACGCGAGCCATGCAAAAAACTAAATTCTCTTCAACACCTTATAACACCCATGCCTTACGGGGCCCTCGAACTCAAAACCTTCTGCCTCGTCTTTTCAGACCTCCTCCTCCTAAGCCTCTACCTCTACCCCCTCCTTTCATCTTATTTCCCTTCCACTCTCACCTTCCCACCTCTTTTTTTTATTTATTCTGTTGCGCCTTTATCGCAACAACGACATTGACTGTATATGGAGTGATCCTTCGTTAAATTTAGTCTTGTCTCGTAACGTTCGCAGTCAGCCATTGCGTTTTATCCCATCGAACAGGGGCTTGGCGCAGTTATTAACGGGGGATACCAGATGATCACCCACCTGGGAAACTGTGGTGTCTCGAATTTAATATCCGTCACTTCACGGAGAGTAGTTAAGCAATTTTGGCTAGCTCTGCCGCGCTCACCTTTTCCATCCAGATGTAGTTTCTCTGATCTACCCGCCAACAACTTTTGAGTTTTGCGCTTTTCACCTCATCTCTTCCCCGTCGTCCTCCTCCAACGACCTCCACCTTAAACTCCGACTACCTGGACCTTCCGCACCGGCCCTTTTCCATTGCTTCGGAGAGGGCCTCCGCAACGTGTTAAAACATGCATCAGCCAGTGGTCTTCGGGAGGGGGCGCGCCACTGGCCAGCGGCTAATGGAGGCCCGTCCGCGGCGCAGCGCCCGCGCACAGTGGCAGACATAGCGCTCAAGCCGCCGCTGCAGCATGGTGGGCGACACATTGACATCGGTGCCTGGGACGCAGCATCTCCCAAACAGCCCAACAGGCCTACAGACTCCGGTCGCTGAAGCATACGCTTTCAAATAATAACATGTTGTGATGCACGATGTTCCACCTGTTGTGTTAAAATGATGCTAGCAAATGAAGATTCGGATCTTTGTTAGCACAACTGCGTAGATGTAAGGTCTATGGGAACTTTTTTTTTAAATTCAAAATTAAGGATCATGCCATGCTCATACGTATTACATCGAGCGTAATTTTTTGTGCGTTTTGACAGAATTTATAATGAGTTTGTACGATTTATTATTTATATTCTATTCTTTTAAGTAAGAATGTATATTAAGAAGTAAGAATGTTATGTTTTATTTAATACGAATTGAGGAGTAAAGCATGCATAATCTTTACTGACAAGTTATATTTGAATATCTAACCTTTTAAAAATCAGAAACTATAAACCGTATCTATCATCTTTTTGGCACTGGATTAAAAACTCGGTAAAACTTAGATTTTCTGAGAACTAGTAGAATTACCGTAAGACTTGTGAACTTCAAGATTCACTCTCGTAAGTGTTCGTAGCTGCATGTAAGCTTATAATGGAACTCTTTAAAATTACACTTTTTTCGTAAAACATCCATCTTGGTGTTCCGAGTTACTGATATTTTCTCACAATAAGATTTAATTTCTCGTTAAAATTACGTGAATACTTTTTCTATAATTCTGCTTTTTGGCAAACTTATTTCTAAAATATACGCAATCAATATAAAATACGTAAAATATCAAATTGGATAAAAGAAGATTATAAAAACAAATAATTTCTTTATCTACTTTGCTGACCGGGAGTCGCTGTGCCCTAGACAGAGTTGGCAATGTTTTGGCTGTCATGCTGCGGCCTTCCTCAGGGCAAAATGTGGATTTTAGCTCTCAGAGCCCTGAGAGAATTTCGTTCTGGGGAAGAAGGATGCAGCATGGTGGGCGACACACTGACATCGGTGCCTGGGTTGGTCGCGGAAGTATTCGCTTTCAAATAATAACATATTTCATCGTTACTCCAGATTTGTTCTCTCAATGAGCGCTTTTCACCTCGTTTCAGGCCACTGTGCGGCCGCTGGATGCGGAGCTACGCTCTTACTATCGCCCGATCAATGCCCGTCCTATACATCACCCGCACTTTATTGTTTCAGAGACTTTGAGCCCTTCCCAGGCTCGCGCCACCAACCACCAACTCCCTCTGCTCTTGTGATTTGGTGATGTTGGACACAAGATTCTACTCGCGTGATGAGTAATCATTCTGTTGTTACTTCGTTTTTTATCGGTTTGTTCGAAAAGAGGATGAAAGAATCCTCCTGCTCATGGATATAATCATTGAGTTTCAGATCGGAAAAGGAAATAATTAAGTCATGTGGTCAGCCTTGTGTACCTTTCTAATTGTAAAGTTCATGTGGAGGGTATACAGTTTGTTAAGTTGATGTACCTCCTTCATTTAACGAACACTTTATCAACACGCCGCGTTCTTTCTTCAAATAAAATGCTTCAAACGTAGTTGAATATTGTTCTGATAAATTCCCCATAAGCGTTTCTTGGCCACTCGAGGCACCCCCTCGGTATCCGGACAAGGGATGACTCAGCTTACGTGCTGAGATGCGAACCGCACTAAGATCAAACTTACTCCAAAGAATATGTTAAAATCTCGCGTGTTTTGTCCCGAAAGTATTTTTTTCAAGACGGTTAAAAAAGGCAGTAATATATAAGTTGTACAAATATTATAATTTTGTTTTATGTTCAAGTAGTTACAAATAATTCCTGGCAAACCAGCAACGCATGCTATCCATGAGGAATACAAGTCAATTGAAGGACTTTTTAAACTACCCGGTGAGAATAAAATGAAACTGGATATTTTCTGATCGAATGGAATAAATAATGAAATAAAATTGTCTTAAATCTTCTGATATTATAAGTCCTAGTAATATTCAACCAATGTGATTGATGCATGAATAGGTTATGATTTTTCGTGTTGATGTTTGATTTAAACCACCAATAGAAACTATAATAATAGATGATACTATCACAAATATTATGACAGGCTGATAATATGATAAGTAGAATAAAATGATAAATGGAGCTAATTTTTGTCGTGTTATTAGAATGAAACAATTTAGTTATGATAATCCTTCTAATACAGAAGGAAATCATATATGGAAAGGCACTGCACCTATTTTTAAGAATAAAGTGATGGAAATAATTGGATTAATAATATTTTCATTTAAAATAAATAAAATATTATTTAGTATAATGAAAGTTAATAATATTGATGAAGCTATAGCTTGAATAATAAAATATTTTATGGTTGCTTCTGTTGATATTATATTATCCTTTGAAGATATTAATGGAATGAAAGCTAGTAAATTAATTTCTAAACCCATTCATGTGGCTGGTCATGAATTAGATCTAATAGAAATTATTGTGCCTAGAAAAAAATTTCAAAAATGATGATTTTGAAGGATTAAATGTTGAAATTAAAAAGAAAAGGATTATTACCTTTATAAATGGTGTATGAAGATGGGATCTTTTTATTGAATTTTAGTGTATGATGCACCAAAAATTTTGAATTTAATAGTAATAGTTTAATTCTATTAAATTCAATGATAGTAATAATAAATTTACATGATTTTTTCTATCAAGATAATTCTTTTTCAGGCATTTCATTAATTTATTTAATGTGAGTTTTATAAAACTCGGTTAAATTAAGTTGTATTAATTAGAATTTATTTTATGTAGGTAATATTAGATATAATACAACATTAATCCAATTACGGGAGCAAGGGAAGCTCGCGCTCGAAGTTTTTATGGCAATTTGTTCGAAGAATTTTAAAATAAATTAAAGGAAGATTTGTTCATTAATTTGCATAATACGAATATTTTTTCGCGGAAAAGGATGATTCTTGATTTATAATTATTTGACATTCATCTAGATCTCTCAAGTTAACTTTAAAAAATAATCAATTTGTCCATACTTGACGTTGGAGGCACATCAAACCTAAAATTATCATGAACATAATTATAGATAAAGCAAGCTTTGATTACTTAAGTGCATTAATGATTCAATGGTGTACATGCATGTTGATTAAACCGTAATAAAACAATTTGAAAAGTTTCGATGTATTGAACTCAATAACGTTTCCACATAAGACAGTATTCAAACGAGTGTGAACCCCACTTATTTACGAACTGAAGGATCCACTCAAGATTCTACAAACGTTTACATCCTATTATTGTATGATAAGAGACATACGGTATTGTAATACTGGGAGTGCCGAGAGATCCGTCATTCTAAACAATAAGTATACCTAGAAGCCACGAGTCAAAATACAAATTAAACTGTTTGAAAATGTTTTTAAGAAAAAAATGGCAAGTGGTCGTCATTCGTCTTGAGGACAAAAGTAACGCGGGATGTCTCAGCGTAGAGTCCAAGCACAGCGTGGTGAAATGTAACGCTACATACGGGGGTTGACGCAAGTGTCGTGTGACTCCCCAATGTACGGCGCTTGTGCGCCGCGGACAGGTGAAGCGCACGTCGCATTTTTTGCCGCTGCAAGTCCGAGCGTCGCTTGGGGGGAATTGCTGAAGGGCCCACGATGTGAGCGTGCATCGAGTTGACGTGAGCATTACGTTGACATTGTTGTATGAGAAAGATTTTTCATAGAGGAAATTAATTTAGGGTATTACTAAGTAAATGAGGGACTTAATTGAGAATAGAAGGTTATATAGCGATAGTATGTAATAAACTGTGAAGTGAGGTGTCGTGCGAGATAGAAGAGAAAAATAATTAAGGAAGTGATTAAAGGGTCATAGTGAAGTGAAGTGAAGTGTGGCTTGAATTGAACAAACATTCAATGCGAGGTTAGATTATAGAAGTTTCATTTTCTTAAGGTAATTTAATGTTTTATGAGTTAGATAGTTTTTATATAGTTATAATTTTTGTTAATAATGTCATTTTTATTACTGTTTTATGAGCTGTTTTTATTGTTTATATAATTATTATTGTACCATTATTATTAATTATTATTATTTGCATGTTAGCTATATTATCTTATTTATGTAATTAGCTGCCAACGGACTTATGCCCATTTGCAGTTCAAATAAATTTATCTTATCTTATCTTCATATACGTACGGTATTTCTCAACTTCTTTCTGTTGTACAATAATGAATGTTTACACATCACAAGAATGTTCACCTCCATCGTAATTTATGTTAAATAAATAAAGTGGAGTAACAATTTATATCAATAAATTGACAAAAAATGCCAAACAACTTAGTTACATTAACAAAGGTACTTTCGCACTGGACAATATTGTTTACTAAATGTAAATATCTCTATTTTGTGGTTATATATATATATATATATATATATATATATACATACATACATATTTGTTCAAAGAATTGGTTCCTCTGGTCGGCAATCAATTCTTTGAACAAATTTAATTATTAAAATGCATTGTTAATCAGTTACATGTTCACAATTTGGACATCTTTACGATTGAATTTTTGCTGTTGAAGTGTTAAGGGATCCGAAACTTGATACAAATATACAGTATGCTTTAGATATTTCGAATATGCATGTCATGTGCTGACAATAAATAGCCCACAAACGAACGTCCATATTTAAAGCTGATGGTAGACTCCACGTTTTCACTTTGTAGTCAATCCGCGTTTACGCCGTGTTAACACTCTCTTTAAAATACTATTACGAAAGCTATTTAGATTAAATTACATTCGTATTTATTATTTGGTGTGGTTCATATGTGTGAGTGTATTTATTAGATCTCATTACAGCAACTCCGGACGGTTTCCTTGAATTTAAATCACATCAGTGATCTGTCAGCAATACTGCAACACTATAAAATTTAATAGAACGGTGAATAAAGAAATTATCATTGATATAGTGATTATCTTAATCAATTAATAAATGCATTATGTATATATGAGTGCGTGCGTTGGTACAGATAAATGTCTGTTGTATTACTCCATAACAACGCAAATTAATCCACTCGATTTACAGAGCCATCGATTCTAACCACAAAACAGGTTGTGGTCGTGAATGATGGGAATGCGATGTTCATTGAAATTGATAGATGACTCTTTGAATGAACATTTTTTTCTGTCCATTAACAATACAAATAATTGTGTATGCAATGCATACCTGAAAACTAGTTTTCAAACATAATCGCTAATATTCGCAACTTTGTACCTTTACTAACTTTCACCACCCTGGACTGAAAATTTGATATTTTTAAATTATAGTAATGGATGGAAAATAGGTTACGAATTATATTTCACAATTATTTTTAACTGATCTGTCCATCTCACATGGGCAGTTCATTCCATATGACTAGACTGTGAGAGGTATTTTGATACATGTGTCTGATACTGAGACGTTTTGCTACATGTGTCACAAAATACTTTTTAAATATATTTTTCCTTTCTATAGTGTTAGTTAAAACCACCATGCTGATAAAGACATAATACACAGAATGAGTCATTGAGTATGAGTTAAAAACACACCGTCGTCTTATAAACTAGATGAAAAAAATAAATGTCATTTTGTTGAGGAACGTGCACAGCAGTTACTTTTATAATGTAGGTTGTGCTTATGTAGTTGGCAGAAGGCTGTGCTTATGTAGTTAGCAGAGGCTCTGAGAATAGTTCTAAGTACTGTCGAAGAAAAAATCAACTCTTTCGTATACAAACGAAGAAAAATGCAAATTTGTGAATTGACGGAATTTAGGGTGCATTTTAAGGTGTTTTTTAGGCATTTTAAGGTTAAATTAGGGTGTCTTTTATTGCGCATTCCTGGGTTTGTGTGCAACCTCGCCAAAATTGTAGCCTACGCAATCAGGCACAGTAATCGCCATTTGCAAATAAACCTCCAAGTCTACAAAAGCTCGTCGAATCTTGGAAAAGTCACAAAGTTCTGGTGATGTACAGGCTGCGTCAAAATTAGAAATTGGAAATTACAAGAAAAAGAACACTTTCCACTTGAATACATACGTTGAAAATCGAAAATGCATTGCTATTATTATGATGTATATGCTGGTATATTTTTTAATCTTAAAAGACTCATTCTGTAAAATAAAAATGCTAAAAGTGAGAATTTTCCTTTTCAATTGTCTCAATGGCAACTTCATCGAACGATTATTCTTATTATTTTTATTATATTATTATTATTATTATTAAATTATTATTATATTATTATTATTATTATTATTATTATTATTATTATTATTATTATTATTACGTCCTGATTTCAAACATTGCACCACCATTATTAACAGATTTTAGTTGCCATAATGTAGATGAAAGGAATATGAATTCATGGCATAATACTCTCAATATTCACAAGGTATTGTTAATGCATGTCTTGAAACAACACAGAAAGATATTTCCCTTGTCCGTTCTGTAGAAAAAAGGAAGGAAATAAATGGCAACAACGTGTGAACACCGCTGGCAACACGGTTCGCCTCTTTCGAGAGCAGGCCGTGCGGCTGAGAGCCGAAGAAGCGTTGATGTATGGCCGTGGCATCCAGCGGGAGCGGCACTTCATGCAAAGTGCAGTGTCGGCAGCAGCAACGGCACAGAAACGCACTGGGCTCTGCGCGCTGTACGAACGGTTGAGAATGGTGCGTCCTTGTTTTAGATCGTTAAAGAGTATGTTCCTTTTGTGCTTGCCGACTGCTGGGAGAGCATAAACAGAGTCAATATATTTTACATGAACGTACTAGTATGGTGCCGGAAATTATTGAATATTGTGAACTATTTTGAAGTCGTTATAAACTCAAACCATAACTAGTGAAAGATTATTAAAGTATAACCGCTGACAGATGTTAAAATTATACAAATAAACCTATGCACACCCACATAGGTAAAGCCATATTTTAAACAATTTTAGAAAACGAAGTTCATTCATGGTTCATTTTCGTGTTGCTCTCCTGACTTCGGAAGGAGAGAAAGTATTTTAATCGTGCCTTACTACCGTAACCTAACCTGTAAATCGACGGCTTTTTGACAGAAAAACTCTTATTGCCGGATTCTGATAACGAAAAATTGGATAAATCTTTCCCATGTACCATACATTAAATTACGTGCTCTAACACGTGGTGCAATCTGAATCCTTTTTCTTGGACCTTGATTTAGAATGACTGCACGTTCTTCTGTCTGTCCGTCTGTCTGTGGTCAACGCTAGCGCCCCTGGGAGGATTTTTTCTAAAATTTGTGTTCCCCCTTCGAACTAAACGAGCTCTAAACTCTGCGAGTTTCAATCAATATTTTGATATTGTAGGGGGGATTCAGATTCTGCAAATATATTTTGAAATAACGTAATTTTGCGTGAAATGTAGGCAATTTTAGTTTGTGTTTATAAAACGAAGTAAAAGTAATGGGTGTTTATGCTATTTTCAGCAAACACTACATATTTTTGAAAATTACAAAAATTACAAAAGTGCAATATTCAATAATTACTTTTCTTGCTTAAAGTTTGTTATAAATTATCAGAGCTGGAAAAAGGTCAAGTTCCTGTTTAAAAAAAAACTACTTGCGCGTAATTTCTTATGGAACTTAATGAAATTTAAAAAACATTTTCTCGAAAAATTTTAAAAGTTATAAGTAATGCAAGAAGGTATTGCATTAGTAGAATCACTGGTTGCAGCATTTCATACAGCCTGACGGGAAACCATTGTAAGGAAATAGTAGAAACCATTGTAAAAAAGAAGTATTGTAATATTAAAATATCCTGGAGAAAATTGCAAAAGAAAAAGAAGAAAGTCAAGTCCTGATCCCCTCTCCCATTATTCTTTCATTATTATCAAAATCATTATTATAAGCTTGAGGATCGATAGGATTCGGTGAATTTCCTCGAAATAATTAATGGCTGGTTTTTCGGAAACTATTGTATCGTCTCATATTCATGTATTATTTTAGTGAAGACATACGCAAGAAGAGAAAAATTGCTTTTCGTCTTCCCGGCCAACTGAATGACGCAGTGCTAAGAAACAACGTCTAGCTAGCATATGCGACTTCGCGGGGAGCACATATCTGGTGCGGACGTGAAAGGAATGTCCTTCTCTGGATTACGTGATGTTGTTTGCGAGCTGGTGGTGACGCATTCCGCGCCCACTGCTTCTGTGGAAACGCATGGAAACTCTGCGTAATGTATCCGAATGCAGACAAGTACATTTGCGTAAGCATTGTTCATCGAATCGTTTCTGTGTCTAATACAAACTAGATCGTGACATTGAATTGTTTGGAATTTATCGTTGATACATAATAATACATATTTGAATACATAATGATACATCCCATTAGTACAGAGACGCTACAAAATTAAATATAACACTTATTGGATCTTGCTTGGGGGTTCCCACTCAGATTAAAACTTATGTTTATTTGTAGGCCGCGAAAATAACCTGAGCAGTTGTCACGATGCCCGAGCAGTTATCACAAACAACTATTAAATAGAAAAAGAATGAATTATATCAACAGTCGAAAATGGAAGTAATTAAGTTAACATCCCGTCTATTCCCCGTTTCACCCTGCCCCATTTCTAGCAGAAGCGCTTTTACATTATTTTCCTAATTCTTTATTATTGTTTTTGTTTCTTTCCTCAAACCCATTTATGTCTTTCTGTGAGTTCTCACAGCAAATGCGTATTTACACTAGTCGGCGGCTTTGTAGGTCAAGGGGTCTGTTTATATACGTTTACTCCACCACGCGCCACTCATCGTTAAGTGTTTTGAGACTCTAGTAGTTTGGACCACTCTTTTCCAAAAGCATTTAGCGTTTGTATTTGTGCCATAATGACGGCTTTTAACCTCCCCATGTCAGCACAGAGTAGATACTGATACCTTGGTAAAGCATTTCCTTCCTAAGCTACGAACTATTACTCGGGCAACTTTTCTTGAACGATGGATTAACGATTTTGGGTGGAGTGGGTGTATGAGATACAAAGTCGGCCACTAGAGTATTTTAAGTAATGCCAACGTCTGTGAAATGAAAGTCAAAACTGCATCTTGTGCTTAACTTTTTCGGGAGTTTTAGGTGACTCCCTTGAAGAACCTGGACCTGACTCAGCCATTTCTTTCGAAATTGACAATAAATGTGAACAGGGGTTCTGCACTATGAAAGTAACTGGCTTTGACTAGCTTCTATTTCGCGCCAACGAAGTTTTAATGCTTGGAAGGTTGTCATCAGTGCCCGCTGCGAGCTTTTGCCTTCAACTGTTTATTGCACAAGGGAGGGGGATCAAGGTCATCGTTCAAGAAAAGTTGCGCGAGTAATACCACCTCTGCTCGTTCTCAATAAGAGTCACTCCTGGGACTAGAGAAGTCCTTCCTTAACTTCTTCTCAGACAAGGATCACCACCAGTAAACCTAAAGCATTTGGGAGTCACTCAAACAAATCTGGGGTGTCACCCACGTCCCCGCTGTCCTCCTTACAAACGACGTGAGTAACGAAGTGGCCTAGACGCTCAAAGAAAGGAGTGGAAGATTGCAACACTCCAGCACAGCTGGATCGAGGTCCGAGCACCCTGCGGGAAGGTTATTATGGATTATTAATCATACTCCTGCGGGTATGGACCATTTGAAGATGGAGGATCAGCCTAATAACTGGCCTTAAGACTGATAATGAAGATAGTATGGAAGAACCTTTTACGGTTCACGGCTCTTTGCTTAACGTGCTTCCCAGAGTTATAGAATATTCAGACAGGCAGTGTCTGGCTTCGTCCTATTTACTTAGCTGGTTACGATTATCCGCTACCGTGACTTTGAACGTAGAACATTCCGGCTCATCTGATGCTTCAGTCGCATAGGTAGTGTCCACCCAACTGGATGTCTATAAAGATTTTTTTTCTGAATAAACGTGTATTTTAATTTTTTAACTAATAGACAATATTTATAACTAATAGGCGAATTTTTATTACCTAAATCATCGCCAAACATTATCAATAAAAGGCTCTTAACTTTTTTTAATGCTCTGAAACCAAAGAAATATGATGTAAATCTGATAAAATCCCGTTCGAACGAACAACTCAAGCTGTTGGGTACGTTACTGATTCAATTTTCATTCGTTCAAGTGAATTGAACGTGAAACTTTTGGTTTTTACTGTTCTTTACCAGGAAATCTATGTTCTTAGTTATCCGGAAATCGTCCGAACCGTCAATGGCACTGATAGGCGTCACAGGAACCTTTGAGTACACGCCCACAACGGCTGTCGTTACAATTTCTGAGCGAAGAAATCGATTTGGCTACTCAGGACTTCTGTGGAGAACATTTTTTGCACCTCGTAAATATTATTTGAAGCAAGTACCATTAAAATGATATTAACATCAATGAAATCAGCAAAAAGCGTATTAAAAATGACGGGAAAAGGTAAAAAATTAGCATTATTAGTCGAAATCAACAAAAAAAATGCAAAAAACTGACATTAAGAAATGGGTTATTTCCTTTTGTCATAACATAAATTTAATTGCTTTACCAAACGGCATTATTATTAAGTGAAAAGGAAAAAGTATTTCTTTACAATCAATCTCCCCTCTTTATGACCATGGTAATTGATACATTCAATTACTTTTATTAGTTCGAAAGATTATAACGCGAAAGGATGTAGGTATTGTAATGGCTTAAAGGCTCTCGGCCTAGCCACATAGGATCAAGTAAGATAATTTGGTTGTAATAATTACCTATTAAATAAAATAATACTTTTATTAGAACAAAAGTTAGCAAAAGTTAATTTTTGGACATGTATAATTTGCTTCTGGGTGGAAACTAAAACCTTATGAGCCCTCCTCCCTCTTGGATGCACCACTGTATATTACAGTGAACAGTATCCAATGACAATGATAGAGTGATGAATTATATCATTTCAGTAACAATTACGAGAAATATCAACGAACTTCCTTCGCCAAATACAACAGTAATTTTGGGTGTCGTGAGCAGCTGCATGGCGCAGCCTACCTCATCCCTCGCCTGCGAGGGTGGACTCGCCAGCGCAGCGATTGATGTGTGACCAACGCGAACGACCGAGTGCCCGAGGCGACCGCCTCGCCAGCGGTTAACGGCGCGACAGAGACTGCGCGCGACCAGCCAAGGATTCGCAGCGCCGTGTTTTTTTCTAACATATTTATTTGTTCTTGAAGGAATACATCGTTTAGTATAATCACTTTACAGACTTTACAGAAATTTAAATATCTTGGGACTGTAATTACTGACGATGGGAAAATTGATGAAGATATAACTACTAGACTCGCAATGGGGAGGAATGCAATCAAAGCTCTGCATGGCCTTATATGGAATAGTGTTTTAAGGCAAGACACAAAACGACACATATTCCACAGTATCGTGGAAAGTATTATATTATATGGAGCAGAAATGTGGCCGTGAACAAACGCCGTAGAGACAGAATACGGTCGGTAGAGCTCGACTTTATGAGAATATCTTTGCAGATAACAAGACTGGATAAAATAAGAAACGAAGTGGTATGGGAAAGAGCTGGGGTTCAAACCAGACCATAACCAGAAGACTAGAAAATAAAGCTCTTCTATGGTATGGACATGTCCAGAGGATGCGAAATGAGAGATGGCCAAAACAAATTTTAAATTGGATACCTGAAAGAAGACATAGAAGAGGTAGACCTGGTTTAATCTGGAAGACAAATATACTTGAAGTAATGGAGGAGAAGGATTGGAAGAGGGCAATGGGAGGACCGAGAATTATGGAAATCGGAAACGGCAAACTCTAAGGGGTAGAAACCGTCGAAGAAAGAAGAAGAAGATGTCTTTTTCGACTTATGCTTGTTAAAATATCTAAGCTAACTTAATCTATACATTGGAGAGGATACTCTAGGAGAGAACCTCGGGGTTATAAATCATGGTTAGCTTCGATTTTGAGAAAGGCTTTAAAAGGGAATCTATTTTTTATTCGGGTGTGGATTTGGTTTTTCAATAGTTTGAAATGGGATGCTGCTGGGATGTCCGATAGATTTTGGTAGAAATTATGACATATATATGTGATATTTGGTTTATTATTGTATTGATGTTTAATTCGAAATGGAGTGGTTTATTACTAATGAAGCAGGGGGGTTTGTGATTAATGTAATAATTTTTTTTAAATTACGTGGATGTTATTGACATTTGTGAGGATTGCGTTTGTTCATATTGGACATGCGTAGAGCATTAGTGGCAGTTTTATGTCGTAAAGTTTGTGTATAATATGGATTTGTGTTTGTTGATTAGTGCCTAGAGTTGGAATAATTTCTTTCTTTCTTGTTTAATTTTGATGTCTTCATGAGTATTTCAGGTTAATTTTGTGTCCAGGTGAAGTTCTAAGTATTTTACGGGCTGTGATGGTATTTCATAGGTTGTGATGGCGGCATCGTGTGATCGTCAATCGAAATTTACATTATACGAGTTTTAACTGATACGACTCGCTAATAGTTTTTCTCTACCAATACTATTTGAAACTCATTATCGAATAAATAATAACTGTTGAGTTTAGTTACAACTAAAATCGTAAGAATACAATAGAATACACGTTTGAGTGTTTTCAAAAAGAGAGGCAGCCTGTGAGATAGCAAATGGATAATATTGACTCAATCATCAATCTTTTCTGCTGTACAACTGTTTCTATACAATTGGAGACTATACCGAGTATCCAAAAGGAAAGTGATATTAATTTTATAAATGACATTTAATGTATTATTTACCATTTGGATTGTATAATTGTAAAGAACATATAACAAGTATTGTACTTCAGCTTTTGTGTCAATGACCCCCATCTCGATCAGGTTTTCATTCAGTTTCCCTGATCCTTCAGCAAATGCTGAGATGGCCCCATGTTTTGCTTCTGGACATAAATGAAACTTCAAATTAACTTCTCCCCATAGCACGTCACAAACAGTTTGTAACTGTTTTGGACGTAAATAAATAAATACAAATAAACAAAATATAACTATTAAATGTAAGTAATTACCGTTGAATTCTTTCTTTTGTTCTGGACCGCGACTTCTTTATTTCGATATGTCTTCTTTATTTCGATATGACGCGGTAGCTGAATCGAGTTTATGCGTTTCGCAGTTCGGTACATAGTTCTTGTGTTTCAGTCTGATTTAATGTTCACGTGAACTCGCGTCTTCAGTCGTTGGTGCGTTCAGACCTTTCTGAATTGATTTTTTGATTATTACGGGTTTCCCAACAACTCAACGGTTATGATCATGAGACCCGTAAGTGTAGTGCATGTTTTGTCATGGAAGGGAGCGGTGATTTTCCCCCACTAGATGGCGAGAGCCGGTGTCGATCTGCACGGCAGTTTGAGGGGTTTTCTCTATCCAGATATCTCTCCCCAGCGGGACCCCGCCCCAGTCGGGACAAACTCTAAGCTGCTAAGTGTGTGTTTGTAAGTGAGGGGTGAGAATAAGTCAAGAAAAAGAAAGATCGCACGCTCCGTTTCCCGTTTGTTAGGGTTCTGCTTCGGCAGTCTGCTTCGCTTGGTGTTAATCGGAGAAATCTCGAAAACTACCGATTAGTGCAACCGGCTGTTTGACTTCTCCTCCAGACAGCTGCAGAATTCGACCTAGCTATGTAAGTAGGTTGTGTTGAAAACCCTGCCACCACCGGGCTCGAAACCTAGGACCTCCCGGTCAGGGATTCTTTCGTGACAGGAGTTGAATCATTGAGCCTTGGGTGTCCGGTGGTTATCGTCAATTGAATCGTTTGTTACAGAAACCCGTCAAACTCCAAATTCCTCATTTCAAGAGAACTGAGAAAAGGTCTCTCAATGTTTCAAATTTCAAAATAGTTTTATTTATTAAAGCAGTTCATAAGTGAATATCTTTCATACAAATATGTACTAAACGGTGTGTATATCCTTTTGGAACAATAATTCGTTGCTAAAGCGTGTTTTAGATGTTGGAGTTTGACGGGTTTCTGAAATAAACGATTCAATTTGCTTCATGGCGTCTTAATTTAAATTTCCGCCCACGACATCCTTGCATCAACCCAGCTCAAACGCAAAAACTCCAGTGTATTTCTTATGACCAAGAATTTCAATTACGCGAATATTTCGGAAGTAATTTATCATAAACCATCGTAACAAAATTAATTTCATACGGTACTACAAAAACACACATCGTGAGCCTTATGACTTTGCGGTCATAATGAACGTTTATTTAGTTAGAATTTTACAGACTAAACTTTGTAATAAACTCAGCGCTAAATCGACGATGTAGACAACGTGGTGCTGTGAGATTCTGCTATTCTTACTATATTGCAATGCATGCAACGAAAAGTAAAAAATATTGCGAGAAAATTTATCTTTAATGTTTTTAAAATATTCCTCTGTCGCCGTCATACCGTTGCTCATGTATAAACATATTTAATTATAGATAAGTGAAAAGATATATTCCACAATAAAAATGTACTTACGCTAAATACAGATAATGCATACGTGTTTCCAGGCAGTTCACAATATAGCGCCGGCTAATGTGCAAATTTAAAAGTTATGCTTTGTGCCACGTTCTTGGAGAGCATTAATGATGACGTAAACGCCTCGAAACATCTATGCGTGATCTGTACGTAGAGTAAATACATTTTTACTGTGGAAGATGCGACCAATGCTTTACTAATTGTAAGAAATGGGAGGGGGGTTGAAATTATTCTTGAAAACAATAATAGAATGTTCACGAACAAAATTGCTGGCAATACCTTTTGAACTCAGTTCAAAATTGTTCATCAATAAAATATTGTTTGTATGTTTTCAACCTTAACTGATGAATCAAACAAAACCGATTGATCGATGACAACAGCATGACAACTACTCGTACAACAGTAGAATACACTTTTTAAACGTGTCTTATGCTATTCGCGTAAATTAACTGAACGTTTTTCAAATGTTAAAATGAAATCGATATCTTTTTAGAAGTAACCCATTAGACAGATTATACTTATTACTTTACAAAAGTAATTGGGTGTTAATGGCAGAAGGGCAAATCAATTACAAATTGTTTCTATTATTTGTAATTAATCTAATAAACTATTTAATATACGAACTATATAACCGAAAAAGTCCCTGAACAAAAATGATAAATTAAAATGTAGAAGAATTACAGCATTGCATCTGTAGAAGAATTACAGCTTCACAGAAAATTATATTTGTATGGGGAATCTAGCGCAGGCTTGGTTATGAGCGGAGTGCGGTTGTGTGCATTTGTTCCCCGACGTCATCCCCACCGCTAGTTGTAATCACACTGCGAACCTAAACGTAAGAAATATGAAACAGGAATGGATAGGCAGTTAATAAATACTCGACACAATGATATTAAATCTCAAATTGAATTAATCATTCATGTCCAGGGTACGACTCGTTTATATCTTCTTTCATTGCCCAAAAATGATATCTATTTAGTCTTTTACTGTATTGTCTCCAAAGTTGTTCGGCAAGATGCATCGCTATATCCTCGTGATGTTACTTTCAAAGCAAGCTTTCTCCTTTCGCTCGCCCTGATCCAAGTCACGGCGAGTTTCGGGCCTTCGACCCTCGCGTTCACTATATACAACCTTCAGTCTATCCAATTCAAATTTGTCGAAATTTATCGATCGTTACCAATTCAATTTTATAAGAAAGCACTTAAATGGTTAAGTTAACTCTCTGAAATAATAAAATTGAAAACTCACCTTAGTCCCTTATTGGGTAAACGTATCACCAAATCGCATTTCACCAAATCGGTATCCTGCATTATATCACTGTGATGACCGACAAATCAACATCGCAAAGCGCATAACACAGTCGCCCCTACTTTATTGAGATATTTCGCGCTGTTAGTCAAATGTGTCCATTCTCTTAACATACTTCTTAAATATTTTATGAACTTTTGAAACTTCAAACACTGGCACTATTACCATAATGTTTTAAATATATATACTCCCACTTAGTCCATTCGAGTATTCGAGACCTAAAAGAAAGTATATCTGCTATTAAATACCGCTAAATTATTTATTTATTATAATTAATGTTTATGATATTCAAAAACATTATTAATGAATGATAGTTATAGTGTATAAAGAATTCTTTCATTACTTTAGGGCGTGTCAATCAAAGAAAAATACGTTATACACTTAGAATTAAAAAATAAACTAATGTTTAATGATTTTATTACTTAACATCAGCAAAAGTTGAATAAACTTATACATTTATAATGGAGACCTTAAAGTTCAACTTTATAAATCATTGTCCTTTGCTGCCAGTCATATACTTCTCAGATGAATGTATTTTCTCTAGAAAGGCTTCATTAGGTAATATAAAGTCATGAAATTTCACGTAGTCTTTATTGAAAAACATTTTTTCAATATGCATAGCTTTTATAGTTTTGACAAATAATCTGGTCTGTTCATTAATCCATACAGTGTTCTAGAAAATAGTCTTTTAATACTAGCACTTTTGTCAGGAATACAGTAGAAAAATTCAAAAATCTTCTTCAAATGTATTAATGCGAAGATTCTTCTGTTATACCAAGTAACTTCCTCTTAGTTAAGACCATGTCTTCCAAGGCACTATTGTCGTAAACACGACAGCCTTGCGAGTGAGAAAGAACTTCATGAACGAAAGCTCTTTTCTTCGTAAGCTACGTTAAATAATAAGATGGTAAACACAAATTCAGTAGTGTGTTATTGTGCTTAATGGAATAGTATTATGTTTAATTAGTAATATATATCTAGTTTAGCTACTCTCTAGATACAACAAAGAAGCAAAATACAAACCATGATAACCACAAATTTACAAAACAAAGAACAATTCTGCTCCCGAGTCACAACCCCGACATGAGGGACAATCTCGTAAAATACGGGACATATGTACGTTTCCTCGAATAATACGTTGTCTACATTATTTGGACAAGCTGAACTTACCGCAGCACCATCAGAGGGCACATACAGATGGCAAAGATGTCACCATGGGATGAGGTATTTCTGCGTTCGTTTCTCCTGTTGACATCCAGCTCAGTCGTGAGAGGTCGTAATGTTGGAACGATCCCCAGGGGTGCGGCTGTAGCTGTATTGGCTGTCTGGGTGGCTGTCACGCCTGAAAATGTGTACCACATTCAAAATGAAACTTCTTAATAAGCTTTGATATATAATCAGCAAAGTTAATAAAAAATTAAACACTCGTAACTGTATTTTAGAAGAAAATATGGAGTAATTAGTGGTGAGCTTCGGATTCCTGCAATAATTGTGCCCATATTTTTGTTTGTTAACCTCTTCAATGAAACCCAATCTGTTTAAATCAAATATCAGGTTCTGCGTATAAGAATAGCATATTTAAACATAATACTGCTTATTCTGGTATTTATATTTGTTTGGAGAAAAGAAAACATAATTTGTCGAGTAAGGTACGATAAGTTGGTTAGGTTCCGTAACATAAGACTATCTTTTGATTGGGAACGAGGTACGAATAAGTAGGGAATCCATTTTTTCTCATACAATTATATTCTTGAAACGTCTGGAAGCATTTTTATACAGTATATTGAATTTGTTCGTAATTCTTTACGGAAATTTTCATTGAATAAAACACTCCACTTTTGTCTTATTGTCACGTTTATATTTCATTTTATTCTTTGAGAGTTCAGTTGTTAATTTGTCTCAACAGAACTCAAGCCTGGATCCGACTTCAGTATTTTCTTTGAAGCTTCTGTGAAATCAAAAGCAGGATAAACCAAAATGTGTATACCACTGGTATTAGTATCATTAGGGCTCTGTAATTCAAAGGAACCACTTTTCTTAATAACAACCGTATTAGTTAGGTATAATGTTACTAAAAACTAGCCAAGTACCCTGCGTTGCCTGGGAATTTATTCACGTCCATTTATTGCATTAGAAAAGTAATTAATAAAATGTTATGGTATCCCCGCACTTACTCTGCCTCCGTTCTCCCCCTAGCCTGTCCAGCCGAGACTCACGGTGTAGGTTTTCTCTTTCTCCCCACCTCGCACGCACATACATGATTTTATGATAACAGTTGTTATGACTGCAAACAGGTACATAGATTGTATTACGGCAAACTCCCAGAAACGATTTCATCTTAAATTTCTAAAACTCAAAGAGCATTGTACTACCTCTTTTAGGTAAAGTTTCGGATAGAGTTAAACGGTAGTTTGCGATCGAAATCGTATTTTATGATGCTGGTTAAAAATATTGGGAGGATTATGTGGAGTATAAGTTAGCTTGAGAATGAAGTAAGAGATAGCACATTAACTTCTGGTTAATTGGCAGATTCATTTCACAATGACGGATCATTCAATGCCAAAGTATGACGAGAAATTATGTCGAAGTATGCCAAGTATGCCGGTTAGTGTAGAATTTTGAAGGGTGGGAATGTCATAAATACCAGCTTCTACGTACACTTTGTTCCTCATGTCCATTTATTTTAAAGAAGCATGTTTACGGTTACATTATAATGGTTATAATACATGAAAGTATAATTAGTATATCAGTCTTTTGAATGTTTCAATAAAAATGCAAATTATTTCATGACCATTCATTATTGTTATGAAACCTTTTCGATTTACGTTGCTTAACAGGTAATGTTTCGATGTAATTTGCCACATAACAAACCTGAATATATTATATTTCTCCCTGTGGAAGTATTCATATTGGAAAGGTTTTTCGTTTGCTATAGAGAAAAGGAGTAGAAATAATAATGCATCACAACATATTGTTATCCGATTACACAAAAATTTCACTTCTTGATTGCTTCATTAGATTTTTATTGAAGCCATAATCTTTAAATGTACAGTCCATGTCAAGTTTTCCCCATGTTTCCTGTGTACAAAGTTGCGAGCTAAGAAAATTATATAAAATGAAAAAAAAAGATATTGTGTCGAAAGTTTATCAATTAACGTTTCAGTAAGGAAGTGTCACTGTTTTCAAAGGGTAATGGGATTTTTATATTTTAAAAAAACATATGGCAGTATACCAAATTCTGACTATGTTATTATCATGTATTGGTTTCTCACAACTCATTTGAGGAACTTCAAGTACTATACCTTAGTTTCTCCTCGCTAGACCGCAGACTCTACTCCCTGTAGTAACTTCCACGACACAACTCGTTTCTTTAACGGCCAGAAAGGGAACCGCAGTCTCGTCATAAATATTCTATGGCAGACAGGCAAGCCTGCGGGACGTCGTAATACGACACCCAGAGACTAGACGCCGCCGTCACCGCCCAACCACTGGTTTGCTTAAGATTCCCCATTATCCAGTTACCCTTCTTCCCCTACATTTTATGCGCGAGCTAATGAAATATTACACATCTCTTTTGGATTTGGAGTACGTACGAATATACAAATAAAAAATGTTTTTTCTTGATGAAATGGGTAGTTCTTGGAAATATGCAAAATATTTCAAAATGGAGAAAACAAAATTCATTATACATTTTTCAAAGCATTTTCGAAACAAAATGTGTTGCGGGACTTTAAAATTTAAACAATTTTAGTAAGTTAGATTTTAAAATTTTCTTTTGTCTAGTAGATCTGGTCAATAATAAATTATAACAGTTACGATTTGAATCTACTCGTATTAGCAAGTGTAAGGAGATCTATTTACTTCACATAGAAAAATATGAGAGAACGGAGCAATTATTTTATTCCCAACATACAGTCGTTATTAACACACACTTCTTAAAACAAAATTTGTATTTGTGTTCAATCATGAGCAGTCAAATGATACTTGTTTCTAACTTTAAATCGGCAAAGTTAATACGGCAACAAAAACACATTTCTCTAACACTTACATTTCATACATTACTCTTTCATTTCTCATCAGGAGAATTACGTACGATATTTGTTGTAACTCTTCTAAGCCATAAATACTCAAATAAAAAGCAAAACTCATCTCGATTTAAAATGTGATTAGGACAATATAGATTCATATGTTTCGGGTATTAAAATGGAAATTGTCGAAAACCTTAATACATAGCAGTTGTATTACTTCTGTTCCAAAAGTTTTAAAACATTGAGTGCTTGCATTTTCATTGCCATCTTTGTCTTTATGCTGGTAAGTACCTATTGTGAATTCACTCTTTTGCTCACGTTTCCTCTTTTATTGGTTACTTCAAAATCATAAAGCGGATCAAATGCGATAAACCATCGTAATATTAACATAAAAAACACTAACATAAGCAGTTTATAGCTGTAACTGATGAATAAATATATCATTTACAGTGCCATACTGCTATCGTTCGTCGTTTTCGTAAGAAACTGATTAGTGATCACAATAAGGTTGCATCTGGAAATCTGCCAACATTCTAAGTCAAGTATTTGCGTTGAACACTCTAAATCGTAAATACGTATCCTCCCTTTGAATGTCCATCACTACCATAGTACCTCGTGATACAAAGGGCTATGTCATTTAATTTGTTGAAACTCCAATAGAGAGTTTCTTTTCTTACTTTTGCATTTCTTTTTTCTTCTTTTAGACTATATATTTTCCACTACCACGTTTTTATTATTCTTCTTTCGCTTTTTGTATATTCGCTCCTTCAAGTGACCGAATTTAAGTCTCCTTAATTAAAGCTGAAGCTTGAAACACTCCAGTTTTTAAGTATTTGTTTGAATGGAAAAAAATCCTCTTTTGAAAATTGTGTTAACATCAATGCGTTTGATTTCGTGATTTATCTTACGCAATGAAATAATATAGGCGCAGCAATAAGTAGTAAACTGGAAATGCCAACACCGATCTGTGATCTATTGACACCGTACTCAGAACCAATGAATATATAGATGTGTTTGATACCAAAGAGAAGCGATATCTCCCTACACTTTCGTAAAAGATTACATGAAATTTGCAGTTTAAAAATTAATATGCCCGATCTCTAATATCAAATGTGATTATGGCAATTGAAGGTTTAGAAGAATAGGATGAAGACGGCGTAGAAAATAAAAGTAGGACGCCTAAAATGACAGAGATTTGGGAGACAGAGGAAAAGTATGACAACAATAGGGAATCACTTTTTACTACGAGTATATGAGTCAAATAATTCGTAGTGTTAGGAATAATTTCGGAAGGATCTATTAGAAAATATATTTCTATACAATTAAGATATCATTGTTAATATTTTACTTCATTAATATACCGTCTAAATGTTGAGAGAAATGCGTGATTAGTGAAATATTTTTAAGTTTGTAACTTGTTTGTGAACCATCTTCACTTTGTTTGAAATGTTTTTCATATATCTCATAAATCAGGAATATACATTTGATGATTTGAGTTTGTGTCATATTACTCATAATAATTTCAAATATAAAATAAGCTTAGTACGAACATGAATGGTTTGAAACAAATAAAACGTTCAAAAGTAGGTGACGCTGTACATTAACAGAGCGCTTTATTACAGCAAATGCGAACGCAGAACTAAATTTGGTGCAACTTGATTTCCTTGATTTATGCAATATTTTACTCTCTAGGTGCTACGAGCTGATGTTAATTTCAACTCAACTGGTAGAAACATTAAAACATGACGTTGGCAGTATGACAGTGAAAATGTACCGAGGCAGCTCCGTTGCAGTTTCGCCCGAAATTCTACTCCTCATTCCTCTGCTTTCGGCCGCGATCGTGGAAACGACTCATGACGCACCGCATCGTGTGGCATCGTCGCGACGCATCGCATCGCATCGCATCGCATCGCATCGCATCGCATCGCATCGCATCACATTGCATCGCAACGCATCGCATCGCATCGCATCACATCGCGTCGCGTCGCGTAGGAACGCATCGCATCTCATCGCATGCATTGCATGGCATCGCATGGCATGGTATCGCCGGGCATAACATCACATCGCATCGCATCGCATCGCATCGCATCGCATCGCTTCGCTTCGCGTCGCGTCGCGTCGAATCGCGTCGCATCGCATCGCATCGCATCGCATTGCATCGCAACGCATCGCATCGCATCGCATCGCAACGCATCGCATCGCATCGCAGCGCAGCGCAGCGCAGCGCATCGCATCGCATCGCATCGCATCGCATCGCATCGCGTCGCGTAGGAACGCATCGCATCTCATCGCATGCATTGCATGGCATCGCATGGCATGGTATCGCCGGGCATAACATCACATCGCATCGCATCGCATCGCATCGCGTCGGGTCGTGCCGCGTCGTGTCGCCTCGCGCGCCTTGCTCTCTCGTCACGTGTTTTACGCCGCTCTTAACTCCGGCTTCGCCATCCTTCCTTCTCGCGCTCCTCCGCGGCCGCCCGGCGCAGCCGCCGCGAAAACCGCCGAGGACGACGACTTTACAGCCTGGGAGCCTTATCTAATATTCTATATCTGAGCCGCCCACCCCCTGCGCCACGCCTAAATCACTACTCCGCCGTTGCCGTCGCCGTAACGAGTCGGGTATCTGCCGCGACAGCCCCTCTCCCGCCACAGCAGCGAACGCTGCGATACGGGCATTGCTGCCTGCGCGTTTTGCGTTAACGTTTATTTTGGGACGGAACATTTTTATCGTGGAGGATTAATCCAGTAATATTGCTGGCCAATCAGTGAATGTGCGAGCTAAAAAGTGTCACTGCGATTTTCTGTTTTTTTGTTGTGTTTTCGGTGGTATGAATACTAATTGAATGGTATGGTCACGAGGAGGTAAAACAAACATTTGCCGGTCAATTGGTTGTTGAAATATTAAATGCGATTATGTATTAATGATAATGGTGAGGCAATAAACGTACTAGTTTTGTATTGTCTAAGATTATATGAATAGCTTATGTTAAATAAAATTCAGTCAATTAAGTGAAAATTATTTTTAAGGAAGAGATTAATGTTAATACAACTATTTTAAAACTTTTGCATTTAAAAAAACTCGTTATGTTTACGAAAGTTGAATTAATTAGTTCAATCTTGTTTTTAATAAGCTTATTTTTATTTGTTTTATTATTTCATTATTTGAGATTTGAAACGCAATTGAAATACCGCATCACCGCATATTTGCACAAATACCGCATTTTTTAATTGTTTGAACCATGCAACGTGGGCTGGAATATACTTATATTGCTGCCAATTCTTGAGGTAGAATTTTGCTTCTGTACTACGTTGAAAAAAGCAAGCTTCCAATCTTCTTCTTAAAAACTACTGAGTGGTTGCTGCACCTATTTCCTTCCCGGTTTTTGTTTAAGGTTTTTCACCACGATTTCTCGTTCAGTTCGTCTCGGATTCTACTGTTAACGATTATCACATCACTCTTTGACCAAACTAACGTAATTTGTCAACACGTGAACGTGAGTGTATTTTGGCATTCTTGTTCCTACGAATATGAATAATTTTATGTACATCGTTCATTCCACTTCCATTTAATTATTTTCCTTTTTACAATGTAACATGTTATAATCTCTCCCAGAGATTTTGCTCTTAGCGGTACGTGGGTGTATATTTTTTTTAAAATTCAACAAATAAAATATGGACTCGTCAAGAAATTCCTCGGTTAATTTCCCGCAATTTACTTTGGATAGTTATCTAAACATTAATGGTTAAACCAAAAATGCACATTTTATGAATGTTAATAGTAGCTAATTATTATATTAAAAGTGTAAAAGTGTTTGAGGAAGCAACATTTTCATGAAACTATTTTGTAGAAATATGAGTTAATCACAAATTAGTATAATTTTAATAGCAATATTTGTCGATATATAATAGACTCTTTGTATCTGGGATGGTAGTGCAGACTAAGCTCCAAACTTTCCCATTTTATGCCATCATGATTCCTCGTTTCTCTGAGACTGTCATGGAAAACTTGCTAAGACTTAAAATCCACTGGCGGATTTCCACACCGCAATCGGCTCCTCGCTAACTTAATTAGTTTTGGGGATGGTTTTCCAATCAGGCCGCTAACGAGATTTAGAGGGGTGCGACGAAAGTCGGCGCGTGGCGGCCATATGCAGGCTAGGACAGACCACCTTCCCCAGTGAGAAGGGCCGTGGATCGTGGGTGGCATCGAGATAAGCGATTGGCCGAGGGGTGGCGGCAAGGTTTATTCATTTGCAAGCCACGTTCCTTTTTCTTTTCAGAGTAGATAAGCATAATCTTTCAGTTGGAGAATTGGAGATAAAGTATGTATGTGTGTATGAGAAATATATAGTAGTATATTATTATAAATACCGTTTTAAAAATGAAGGATACCTACTTGTCTTTTTCGTATCTATAATTGAAGAATTAATTTATTTCCTTTAGATCACCATCTAACATTCTTAGTAATAATAATCAGTTCTGCTATATTATATTTCATTTTTAAACATTTAAAAAAATTAAAGTGCGGTTTTAATCACACTTTTTGCTATTCTTAAGAGTGTCTTTACTCCTACTGGGATTAAAGTGGCACTTAAATCCCTGCGGGACTAAAGTACCACTTCTCAATATGGATTCTCAATTCTGGAATATTTATTTTCTCTTCAGCGTCTATTTCTACGCTGGAAGACGTCGCAGTGCTCTTAGCTGCTGAGTTCTTAAATACGCGTTGGACGTGCAGGATCTTCTTGGAAAATCCAATTTTATATTGTAGAGACTGATCAATATATCCTTCTACAATATAATTTGATTTATAACCACCACGTCTTCTTAACGTTAATGAATTAGCCCCAGCTTCTGCCAAGAAATTAGCAGACGAGCGCTGGAGGCAATAGCTAGTATGCATATTCTCATTTGGCACGTTTAAAAATTTCGAAATCATCGTAGGCACCTTTTCAAAAGAATTTCTTTCTAATGTTATACAATACCTACATTTTGGGTTTGAAAAGCTAGCAAAAAAATGTATATGTCGTCTTTTACGCAGACGTATTGATATATACCGTACTTTCTCACTAGCTGCAATTATTCAACTATATTTTAATAAAAAAAGTGAACATTCGTTCCGTATGGGTTTTGATGTCATGAATAACTACTATAAATGCCGAATATTTGTTCTGAACAACGTCCATGGTCATTTCGTATACTTCATTCACTCTAAACCACCAGCGACTCTCATTCTCATTACAAAAAGGGAAAGAAAGTTTGAATATGCCGTAAGTCTAAGAGAATACATATAAGTTAAAAACTAACTTTCAACAATAAATACTGATAGTCACAAGCTTCTTTAACAAATCTATAAAATTCCATCTTTGTAAAAGTCTTATATTTCTGGCTTGAAGCCTTATCCCTGTCTCTTGAAAATGTAATCAATTTATAATATCTGTAAATATCAATTAAAGCATTAAACCCGTGTCGTAAACAATATTTTCTAGAGAAATACATACGCAATTACTTAGAGTTATCAATGTTTCCCTTGACCCCTCACGTTGACCTCAGCATTGAATAATAGCTCCAAAGTGACGATGATTAGTATGTTTTTGATTTATTGTCAAAATACGCAAGTACAATTTCTTCTGAAATTTTTTCCTATCGTTTCTCCATTCTCAGAAACATTCGTACTCTGTTTCGTCAAACAATACAATCTAGTTGAAATCACAACCACGTAAAGGTAAGCCCTAGAAGACTGCCGCCTACCGTACTAATTCGTCCTTCGTGACATAGGTGTGCACACGAAGAAATATTGTTTCAAAATATTTTTTGTCTGTGACACGGGGTTTATCTGATGTGACGTCATGGATACTCACAGCGACCACAGACACAGAGCTTTCGTATAACAAATATATTTA
>BOPP01000059.1:4732438-4760969 GCA_017312745.1 Gryllus bimaculatus
AAATAACTATCAAATCATATTATTGTTCGCTCACTGTGATAAACATGATAAATATTGAAAAGTGAGAAATATGAAAAAATATTTAAATGTGACTAAACACAACTCAACAAATGCTTCTTCATGAAACTTTAATCAGACGTAATTACAGAAATGATGAACAAAGTTTTTAATTTTAAATTACTAAACAAAAACCGAAATAAAAAAGCACTGTTTGGGACTTATGAATTAATTAATCTCATGAATTAAGAAACGGCTATACAGAAGTAAAGAACAGAAAGGGAAAATAGTGTTTAAGGCCATCTTCGGGTCTAAGAACATGAAATTAATTATTCAGTAAATACAGGCGAATGGAATGAACAGTTTCTTCGGTATTCATACATTATGAAGAAAACATTAAATTCGTACATTTTTCATTAAATACATTCAAGTGCAAACAAGTTCGATGTGCGAAAATGGTTTATCTAGAAATACGAGTGTCATTCCAAAAGTCATGCCAACGATATTAGGAGTATATCTGTCAATACAGTAACAGGAATAGATATTTGCAAAATGCGATTAATGGTTCCTGGAAATTTCTAGTAATGCAAATCTCAAATTATCTCTTTATACATACATAAGCCAACGAATAAGAGAAATTGGAAGATGCCTAAATCGAAATGATTGTTTTGCTATGTCCAAGTGAAAACATCGAAAATTATTCACATTTAATATTCTTTAAAAATTCCCCCAAGATTTTCACATATTTAAATATATCAGTATTTCCTCACTTCATTACTATAATTTTAATATAAATACTATTATCTTCTTGTTATGTATACTTTTATTTAGTTTCAAATTTGGCTACATCAGTTTTTATTATAACAATATTTACATCTCTTAGGGCTGCTGTAATAATTCACTCGTCATCGCCTGAAAATTACCACTCCTACTCGACCTACTATTCTCTTGACATATAAAAATACTACGAAATAACATGTAATTCAAAATGTTATTATTAATTACTAAATTAATTACTAAACAATGTTAATCTATTGTTTAAACTTTATACATTTTTTGCAACTAAAATAATTGAATTTGCTTTAACCTTTCTTGATCCGTTATTTATACTTTGAATATTTATCTTTATATGGGTCTCCATCTTTACCTTTAATTTACCTTCTGACTTAATCAACTTCTTAATACTCTTATAATTACAACAGTCTTGGTCTTGTACATCTCATTTGAAGGTCTTTGTAATTGTTTATTACATGCACTTCACTGATTAGACGTCGGCTGCACTCTTGGCGTTGTTCAGGACCTTCATGTAAGTCGTCCTCAATCGGCAGCCTAAATTTCTCCTATGTTCCGGTTTTCCACACTTACAATTTTTTTGTAATTTCGGCATGATGGATATTATCGCAATTTCTACACATCCTGTATTATTTGCTATATTATTCTACTTTCTTTTGTACAGTTTCTTAATAAATCGCTGTTACTAAATCATTATAACGTCTGATCTGTCACGCAGTTCTACATCCATACTTTCTCACGGCACAATTCCCTTTAATCCGTCTCGAGGCTATACATCCATCCTCTCTCGAGGCACAACTCGTTCTGATGAATTTTGTAGTGGCAATTAAGTTACATCTCGATCGTAGTCGTTAATTTTATCTCGATTTTGTACTGTTTCCTTTGTTTACAAGTATATTCGAATCTATTGAACCCTTCTTCCATTCTACTACACTATTTTTTGTCATTCCCAATAATGCTCTGTAATTAAATTATTTATTTATTCAATTTAATTTTGAAATATATTATAAATACTTCAAAGAAAGTAATGCTATTTTTATCTACGCCACGAATAATCCCTCAACGTCACGTTTCATTTTCAATTTTTTCTTATATGAAATATTTTTCAGATATTATGACTTCTCTGAACGAGATATATTTGCCAAAGATGCGGAAGTATCTGTTAGGGATTCATCACGGTGTAAGAGAACAAGGGTATCTCACTACTAGTCTAAACGTGAAACGTTTTGGGACAGAATTCACAATTTTTCCTTACAGTGCAACAAATAACTTGAGCCATGTGTAATAGCCGTAGTGATTCTTCTACATTTCATCAAGTAACTTTGTTTTCTTTCCGAATATTGACGAAAAACACTTCAGTAGTGAACGTATTATCATGATGAAAACTGAGGTAAGAATACACCCGTATTGAATATTGTAAGTAATTTGTAAAATCCTTCACAATCAATGTTTTAAAATCTTACCAACCAAAATATCCATTAATCTATGTATTACCAATTATAAAAACATTTAAAATTGCCCAAGAATTAAATTTTATTATTAATAAATTACATAAAAAGAATAATATTTATTGTAAAAACTGAGTTTTCAAAGTACCTAAGAGTACTTTCTATTGAAATGTATGTAAATTAATATTTCTATCATCACCATGGGGCACCATCATAAATGCCCCAGTCGTGAGCAACACACCACGTGAAGAAGGGAGAAACTAGCCTCAGATTAGTTTCACAAATTTCGAGAAAAAAAGCATCAACTTCTTTTTCATGTTCTTCTTCTTCCATCTTCTTCTAGGGCGACCTGGACCTCTTCTTCCCCGAGGCCTATATTTCATTGCTTCTCTTGGGAACGTTCCATCCGTAATTCTTTCTAGATGTTCTTTCCGATTCGTTTTATTTTCGTCTGTACGAGTGGTTAGTGAGATGAAATTCAGTTCACTTCGTATGTCAGTATTTCTTATTCTATAGAGTATAGTGCAGCCTTTAACAGATCTCAGAAAGCTCATCTGAGCTGCCTGTACTCTTGACATATCTTTCTTACGAGTAACCCATGATTCTGAGCATTAGAGAATTTTTGGGTGAATCAAAAAATACCTCAAAAATAAAACAAGAAAAGAAACTCAAATAAAATTATACAAAATAATAACAGTACCTGCACTTCACTATGGATCAGCATCAAATTGAAACGCCTATTCTCTTACACCGAGTATTCGTCTGCATGTACCATGTCTCGTTCATAGTGCGAGAGAGCAGCGGTGGCGAAACAAAATTCTCTGCCCCACGTAACGTCCAACACAGTATTAAGACAACGCACTATCGCCGCACCCTTCCCGTAGCTCAGTAATGACGTTAACAAGCATTTGTGCACGCAGAACTGCAATTTGCACAAGATCATTGTTCCATGTCACTTATTTCTATCTAGAAACTGTGCTGTAAACCAACCACCAAAATACTCCGACGGGTGGTGACATTTCGTACTGTGCGAGAGATGCAACTGTATATTCAAAATTAACAAATTTTTGTTATTTCGGAAAATAACGCAGTGTTTTCATGATAAATAAATTGGCCT
Source organism: Gryllus bimaculatus (assembly GCA_017312745.1). NCBI lineage: Eukaryota > Metazoa > Arthropoda > Insecta > Orthoptera > Gryllidae > Gryllus > Gryllus bimaculatus. The sequence goes on from BOPP01000059.1 coordinate 4,735,793, forward strand.
TCATAAAATATAACTTTTGGAATCTAGACCAGGAAAAACCTAAGGATCGGAAATGTTATTAATAAGAAAATATTAAATGTACATCAAATTTCATTTAATGACATTTGACAAAACGCGTTTCCTTACCAAATAAGCTCTCCAGAAGCATATAATATTTATAACAATCGAAAATGAATCCGGAGATCAAAAAGTAACGGAAAAGCAAACTTCAAATACTTTGTGGATGAAAATTGTTCAAAGTACTTCGAACGTTTACATTCAACATACAAAGGGAGCAAAAATTAATGTCAGGCAGTTCCTTTAAATACATCCCTAATTTGTTTTGCATTTGACCATGACCAGCCAAAATTAAAAAAAGATTGTGATGAATAATCAAATGAATAAATAATTATGCAAATTTCCCAACGAGTTTGTTCCATGACGCGGAGATTAGTTTTTTAAAATAATCAATAATCGTTTTAAATGCATGACTCGTGAAACGAATGTTCTAATGAGCTTCAAAACTCCATTTGCAGTTTTTATTAACTATTAAACTTTGAAATCGTATACAATTTCCATAACAATACATAGTTATGTAATTTGTTAGTTGTGTAGTATTCTATAATACTACTTCATACAAAAATTTCGTAATATGTTTAGGTAAAAAAAACAAATATATTATCCTCTTCTATGTTTCGCAGTTGAACTAATGAAAACTTTCAGATATAAGTAACTTTGATGGAAATTAACGATCGTGTTTTGGGAGCGAATGGTGAAAAGTAAATCTATTTTGTGCCGGTAAAAACAATGAAAACATTACTTTTTGAGTTGTTGTAAGTGGTCTGCGAAAAACGTGCAATCTACGTTTACCACATGGTGCACAGAACAGATAAAAGTTGAATATATTCTCCAAGAATATCGACTTGTAGCCTTCGTGCAAAGTACACATCAACACATCTTTCTGACTGCCTATCGGTATGTGAATAATATTATCTCTTAAATAACTCAAGAAATATTTTTAATTATGTATACTCTCAATTCATTTGACTCAATTCTGGCTCAAAACGTTTGAAAAGGAATAATTAGTAATACTCACTCATAAATAATTTTGTGAGTGTTGCCCACTCAGTTTCTCATGAAAATGAGAAAATATAGAATTAGTTAAAGAAAGAATTTAGTATTTTAATTGAATCTTATTATAATTCCTGTACCCTAGCCTGTCTGGCCAATTCTGAATTAGTAATTGGAATCCATATTTAATGATAATGAGGTTCAAATAATAAGGGTGATAACGGAGTAATGAAATATAGAGAAACCTGGAGAAACCTTAGAAAATCTGCAGAGAATCCGTCTTCCAGACATTTCAAATGAATTCACGGGGATTGGTCTCAAGAATCAAGACGTGATACACTTTTTCACTCTTTTTTATGACACAGGTCAACCCAGAGAACCTGGATACAGATGGACATCCCTTGCACAGTTTTGTGAGGTTCCGTTAGTCAATCTATTGTAATTTACATCACTTTCGGACCGCATTTTACGTAGAAAATCGAACTTTTTCATTCCCACGAGCTTGATGATACGTGGTATACTATGCTTTACCGTCACTGCCTTTTGGAATCCACCTTTCATTACGAATCATCATGCATTCCAGATCACCATCTCTTATTCACATCCGATTTCCTTTCTAGTCCGGGAATGTTCCCATCAACATAAAAATTCGATCGGAATGAATTCTCTATAAGAGAGACTGCGTCCTGATTGGTGGTTCCGTTTATTGATTGATTAGTTTTCCCAGGAGCGTTAACTGTTATGGTCGTTAGTTCAATATTCGTGCATAGTTTTATCTCGGGAGGTGGCGATGATTTCCACCCGCTGGATAGTGACATCTGGCACCGACCTCCACGTCGATTTGCGGTATTATTTCTAACGAGTATCTCCCACCAAGAGGGGCATTGCCTTAACCGGGACAAGGTCTAAGCTCCCAACTGATCGCCAGACGTAGTGCAGTGGATATAAGTGTGTGTGTGTTTGCGAAAGTATGGAGTGAGGATAGGACTCAGAAGAGGAAGGAAATATTTGCGCGCGGTCCGTGGCGAGTTTATGAGGGTAATACTCCAGCATTCACCTGGTGTTGATCGGAAGAACCATGGAAAACTACCGATCCCAGCTGCCGACCGCTAGAATTTCCCTTCAACAGCGGCTGAATTTGCTATGTAGCTACCCTCGTAAACTATAATAATAATAATAATAATAATAATAATAATAATAACAATAATAATAATAATAATAATAATGATGATGATAAAAATGTCTTTATTTCTGTGGAGACTCCGGCCGTAAGTCCTGATATTCCGCCCAACCACTTAAATATTAATTACATTTATATAATTACAATTGAGGCGTTCTGGTACTGGCGTACAATGGTAACTGACATTTCACGTTACTTACGGACGTACAATGATCGTATTAGTTATCGGAGATGTGCTGCACATAAGTAATGAAACATAAAGTATTAATGTATGTTCTTTAATTAGATCGCTAGTGAGGTAGATACCTTCTATTATAATGATAAATAAAGATGTTGTCTGGTATGTATAATACTTTTTATTCAGCATATGATCGTTTCGATCGCATAGCGATCATCCTCAGAGCCGATGTTTTGCATCAGATGCTTACGCATCTTGCATACAATGCCTACATCCTGTTAATAATATTTGTATTTCAAAAATTTTAGCTTTGAGTATGATCGCTATGCGATCGAAACGATCATACGCTGGATAAAAAGTATTGATACCAGACTACATCTTTATTTATCATTAATGTATGTTCGTTGTCAATTTTCTGGATTCCGAAACTAACATAATGTAATGCCACCATTGGGTCTCGACCTCAGGTCAGAGGCACTGCAGTGACATCTATATCAATGCCCTGATCAACCTAATCCTGTATGGCGGTCCGGGCAAAGCAACCGTTTCAATTGCCACCGGCAGCGCTCTCCAGCCCGGCCGCAGCGAACAACGACCGACGGCTGTGCTCAAGAGCGGTCGCCGCGGCACCTGGCGTTCGTCACGCGCGCACGTGGGTGGCGTCGTGCGCGACACGCGGCGGCGGACGCGCACAAAAGCGCCCCGCGCGATTGTGATCGATGGGCATACCACCTCCCCCCACCCCCGCCACGCGACAGCCACGCGACCCGCGCCGACGGAACGCGCCGCCACCGGCACCGCCGCTATTTGTCACCGGTCGCAGCCGCTCTGGAAATTACGACCTCACGAGAGCGAAAAAGTCTGTTGCCTCTGGGAAAGTAGGAATTCTTTGGAACACATTTTCTACATGCCTTTTTTTCAATTTTTCTCGAAAATTGCGGGGAAAGCAAGTTATAAAATATATTGTATGCAAATAATTACGACCTTAGGAAAGCGAAAGATATCTGTTGCCTGTTGTAAGTTATAAATTAATGCAAATGCAATATATATGCAAATAATTACGGCCTTAGGAAAGTGAAAAGTATATGTTGCCTCCAGAAAAGTAGAAATTATTTGGAACACTTTTCCTATGTCTTTTTTCATATTATTTTTCTTTATATTTAATATTTATTCTTATATTAAATGGCTAGAAAAGCGTGTTGTAAAATATATTTTAATAATTGAGACCTCAGGAGAGCGAAAAATATCTGTTGCCTCCTGAAAAGCAGGAATTCTTTGGAACACATTTTCTACATGTCTTTTTTTTTCAATGTTTCTCGAAAATGGCGGGGAAAGTAAGTTGTATCGTATATTGTATGCAAATAATTTCGACCTTAGGAAAGCGAAAAGTATCTGTGGCCTCCGGAAAAATAACAATTCTATAGAACACATTTTCCAAGTGCCTTTTTTCAATATTTTTTGATGGCGAGAAAGTAAGTTATAAATTGCATTGTATGCAAATAATTACGGGAATAAATAAAAATATATCATATTTTGCAGAATATTCAATGTCAAAGACGTTTCAGCACGATTTATTTCTGTTAGAACTCGTACGTGACGAAATGATGTGATATTGTATTTTTAAAATTTCGGACCCGTTCTCGCATGACCTTAGGGGCGTAACCAGAAATGAACTGATACGAACACAACACGTAAGCATTATTTTCTTTCCTAAGTATAGATCTGAGAAAGTAATTAATGTAAATTGGAACAGAAAACTCGAACATACACTTGAACCTTGTTAATTAAATACCAAAAATATTATTTTAAATGTGGAATGACTTAAAAATCTTGATAAACCGAAAATACAATTTTTATTTTTAATGTAATTGAGAGAATTTAATATTCGGTCGCTTATTTGGCGAATTTTGCAGATTTTGCATCTCCTTGTGCTAAACCCTAATGAACAGGAGTTGTTTACATTTTACTTAACAATTCTCTTAGCATCTGCATTATCGTGTCTTACATCCGACATACCACTCATAAAGGAAATTGCCCCACACCCACATCGTCACTCCTGCCGTTAACACGCAGCTCGTGGTCTCGTTGTGGGAATGCGGTCTCATTTCGAGAGTGACATTCAGGTCAGCGGTTAAAGTTGTCAAAACTCCCCCCGTGGAGTGCGGGAGACATCCGCCCTCGGTGTTTGGCAATAGCGACAGACCGCAGCGCCAAGAAGAGCGCAGACGAGCACGGGCGCTCGCTCCGGGAGGGAAAGGGGAGGGGGAGATGGCAGCGCTACCGCGGTGAAAGCACGCTGAGCGACGCCTGCTGGGAAATCTGATAGCGCTTGCAGTGACACGCGCAGAGGAATCCGTATGATACGGTAGTCGCTTTTCATTGAAGGTAAACGCAGTTGGGGGCTAATTAATTTGAACCGCTTTCCGAGCTCAAGTTTATTGAATTAGTACATTGTAATTTGTACCAAATACAAACATCGTGCATTGTTTGCGTATGATGAACATCATTGGTGAAATATTACAATAAAAACGGAAAATACCTTTTTGCAAATATTTAATTCTCAACATATTACACTTCAATCTGTTTCAATATGTTTTGTCATTATGAACGTAATACTGTTGAACAATCATATGATAAATGAGCCTAAAATGGAAAATTTCTTATGAGCTTTAGAAACTGACTTTATTCGGTTTTTTTTAATACTAATTAAATGAAACTTTCTTTAATCTCTTCTATATATATATAGGTATATATATATATATATATATATATAATATATATATATATAATGTTTACTTATTTCAACATTTTAATATAAATAGTTCTCGCGTAATTTTGAGTCAAATAATGGCAGTTTTAAAAAACACTTAAACAAGATTTCCTCGTATTCAGCCCAAAAGCTTGTCTTTAATTTGTTGCTCCCTTATAGAAAAGATTGCTAATAATAAGGAAGATGTTTGATTTTCATTAAGATCGCTAGAGTTACGAAAATTGCAATAGTTCAATTTTTTTCAACACTCGATACAATTACGTACCTTATTAAATATAGAAATTTCGTTCCTAATGCAATCTATTGTATTTATCAAGTATTCTTTAATTATTTCAGGTACGGTTTTTAAAAATGTAATTGATTTTTACGTATTTTTAGTTACATCGTATCAATATGTTATAATCACCTCAATATTAAGGATGCATTATAGCACAAGAATTAGTTGTGTAGTAGAAACTCGCCTGTCCAAGCGCCAAAGTTGAAATCTCATCTCATCATTACTATATTTTTTTCTTTAAACGTAATGAGATAATAGGGCATAATTCACTGCTTTTATTGCAAGGAAACTATTTTTATATATGCTTTTTCAAATTTAAAAAATTAAGATTTTTTACCTTTTGTTTAGTTAGGAGAGTATGAAGTGATGGGTGAAGTGTTTGAAAGATAGACGTTTCAAAAATATAGAAACATAGAAAATACATAATCAAATTCGTAATCCTTATTTGTATTAACGCACAGAAAAATAAAATAACGACAAAACATTATAATTGTTTTAAAGAATTAAACACGCTTGGCATGATATACTTATGTAACTAAATCACTGATTATTAGGGGACGGATTTTCAAGTAAAAACGTACAGTCTTATATCGCTTCCTTCTCCCCACCGAGAAGAATACATCATTGATAGCGATGAATTTTCTGGAACCTATTGCAGAAATCCCGCCCGCTTGGGCATAATAGAAAAACGTCTTTTGCAAGATATGTGAATATCTTTTTTTCATAAATTGAGTTGAATTACAATTACATGTGACGGGTGACCCATGAGATATGACGCATGATATATATAGAGAGAACATGACCTTCCTACCTCTTCCCATCTCGAGCCTTTTTCGGCAATTTAGTTTACCTATTCACTGGCTCCTCGTAAACATAATTGTATATGCTACATACGTATTGTATATTTCGTACAAAACTCGTATTATGAAGTGAAGTCTAGGGTTCATTACTGTTGTAAAAGTAGATCATTCGTGAAGGCAATCCGAATACATTTTAGGCTTGATCGGTAACTTTTTCTTTTCAAACATTAAAGAACACGTATTTGTGGGTGGTAAATTTAACACCATTATAATTTTTTTATTTTAGTTTTTATAATTTTTGAATGTATATTTGACAACATAAACAAAACATTTATATGCATATTTTATTACAAAAAGCTCCATTCCCTACTGATGACCATTGTAGTCTTTAGAACTACACATTTTGTAAGAGTTTTAAAGAAAAAAATCTACCTCTAGAAATGTGTACTCAATACTTAATTCATCAATTTTTAATAATATTTTATGGTTGTATTAAATTAAGTAAAAGTAATGGCTTAAACTTATAGATCATGTCACCATACGTTTATGGCATCTTAGATAATACAGTGGGTGTTATCTACAGCTTTCATCTTCCGGTGGCCTTTGCCAGCTTTCAGGGGATGCCGATTTTGGCTGTTCATGTCCAAAATCCACTATCTCCCTCACGGGGACACATATTAACATTTTACAGTAGACACACTTGCAGGCTCCTCGATCTGTGGTCAGCAGACGCACAAGGCCTCACAAGGCGACAACATACATACACGAAAGACAAGGGACAAGGAACCATGCCCATAGTCGGACTCGAATCTGCGACCCTTCCTACCGACGAGCTGTGACGGCACATGTTCTAGCCATCTCGGCCATTTAGGACTGTGAGTGTTAAATACAATTGTTGCCATAAAAAGAAGATTCGGTTGCCTTTACAAAAAATATTATTAAGTATATTTTAATTTAATCTTAATACGCTTAATATTAAATAATATTAATATCAAATATAATTTTGATATAATATATATATATATATTATATTGTTGTATAATATATAATACCTTAAATCAATAATATTTATATTTTTGATAAAAGTTATAAAATAGGTACGTCAGTGAAACACGTTCGAATTTGTACGTCAAACCATAAAATTGTGCTCGCTGAAAATAAAATCAAAACTCTGACAAACTTCGATGAAAAAGACCGTATTTACTTATGTTACTAATAAAAGGTATTTACGATCAAAAGAGTCGTCCTGAGGACAGAATAGAAATCGACTTCTTGCTCTGGAAATCACAATCGAAGCGACTTGCTGATTCCGGCATGGACGGGCGGAGCTTTTTTGTATAAGCAACAGCGCAGCGGCTCTGAATGGCATTCCCATCACTTCAACACGGTTATTGTGGCTCATAATATGCTATGGAAATACTTTTACTAAGGTATGGTAATACTGCATCTCCAACCGAGTGTCAGAAGTTGAACTATGATCTGTCGTTCTCCACAGTCTGTCAAACCTCACCGGTTGATGGTGGGCCTGAAACGAACGGAACAGCTTTGTGTTTATTGATGAGAACGTATTATGTCTGAGTGCATGTAGCTTGTAAACGCGTTAGCACTGAGCAGGCGAGCGGTCTCTGCAACAGCGTAAATGATAATGACACGTACCGTACTGCAACATGCTGTGAGTGGTCATTTCCTGTAGTGCCAAATTTCCTGTAGCCTTTTGCCCGAGGATATTGGCCAGAGTAGGATATAGAACTAATACCATTATATAGTCCATTATCCTTTTCACAGTATCATGGAGTTACAATCTTTCATCGAGTTCATCAGAATAATGCACGCTCACAAAGCGTTCGTGCCCCCCAGCACACACAATAGTGTTTTCCACATTCATGAGGCAACGCGCCAGCGCTAATTTTTAGCTTGAAAACGATTCCATAGGACAATTCTACAGCCACAACCCCCGCGACAAAGCTATGCACTGTGGGACTCGCCACGCGATTAAGAGAAGTCACCAGAATGACGTCTGACTATGCAACAACGATCGACTCAACACGAACTCTCCAGCTTCTGTTGCTTGAAGAGAAAGCTGAGTAGGTTTTTGCTATACCCATTATTGTTTATAGGCCCTACACTTTTTAGGTGTGCAAATGATATTTTCGTGTAGATAATCATACATAGTAAAACAGCGCAGAATCTATTAATAAAATCTGATTTTCTTGCTGCCTTAACTTATGGGTCCCCTGAGTTCATGTTCCGCAAGTGTGTTTCCGATTCTGTGCCGCTTGAACCATTCTGAGGCGAATGTCGCAATTTGGTTGATAACCCTGCCGCCCACGAGTCCTGGCTGCTTCCCTCCTCAAGGGTCGGAATTTAATTTCTGCGCGCGCCTGAGGGCAGGTGGCGCTGTGGGCGGCATTGGGAAAGGCCCGCCCGCCCGCGCGTTGCTGTCACATCAGAGGACCGACGCGGGGATAAGCACGGCGCCTGCTACGTTTAATTGTTCGCTCAATTAACCTTGTTTGGCCTCGCACGCGACGAACCACCCGTAAAGGTGATGTAGAAATGTGTAGTGACTGTGTTGCATGTCCCGGATGAGACAACTGCTCATGGTCATGAGTCCCGTAAGGGAAGTGCATGTTGTATCACGGGAGGTGGCGGTGTTCCCCGCTGTCGGCGTCGACCTATACGTCGGTTTTCACGTTTTTCCCCAACGTGTGAACTTGACCTTGCTTTCTATGTAGCGTCGATTGATTGATTGACTGTTAGTGTTCCTGGGAACGTTATTAGCCCCGTAAGTGTAACGCATGGTTTTGCTCAGGAGGCGGCGGTGGTCTTTCACCGCTGTATGGAGAGATCTGGCGCCGACCCACCTACAGTAAAACACGCTTTGGAATACCCTGATACCGAAAAAGTGTTCTTTTTAAGCGTCTGTCCGTCTCCCTGTCAGTCTCCCTGTATGCCCATCTGTCCGTCCGTCTGTAAACACCACTAGTGCCTAAATCATACATAGGATTTTTTTCCAAATATAAGAAACCCCTCTCGATCTGGCTTGAGTCAAACTTTAGATTTTTAAAAACAGTCTTTAAAACTTGGGGTACTTTACGTGAAGCTCCACGGACAATTTCAAAATTTTTTAAAATATTGCTCATTTTTTCCTTTAATTTCTTGTAAGAATAGGGTAAAATAGGTTTATAAGGGTGCATAGGTCCGATTGTCATTTTTAATTCTGAATTCTCGAAAATTCTCGAAAAAGTTTCAATTTTTTCGGCTTCCTCCTATAACTACAAACAAGACAGAGATACTTTTCTTCAAATAAAAATATTCCCCCTACTTCTATCATTAAGGTCACGTACATTTTTTTGACAATTTTAATAGTTTTCGGATAATATTGCGTGCAAATGTGCAATATTAAAAAATAACGACAATAAGATTGTTTCGAAAACAGATTGAATTTTTTTCTTAAAACTTCTGTTTTTTGTTCTTAAAACTTTTCTTAAAACTTAATGTTTTCGAAACATTCTTGCTTTCGTTATTTTTGAGTCAAAGAGAGAGAATGGAAGATAAAAGGGCAGAACGTCTGCCGGATTCCGCTAGGAACGTCATATAAATATCCTCAAAATCTCAACAGCTTTTTCGTAAAAATGAGTTCAATATTCCGCCCTTTAGGAAACACCAAAACGCCATTTACTCAAAAACGTCTTCAAATTTTTTCTTCAAACGTTCCCAGCGGATAGTGCTAATTGCACTGTTTAGTATAACGTAATATTCGTTTTGAAATATAATGACATTAATCTGTTATATTATTTTTTTCAAAAATTACACACATGCAATTTTTGAAACATATTTAATGTCATTATTATGCATATTTTTGGAAATTTGTAAACACAATTTAAAAAGCCTCAAAATACTTCTAAGAAAAATTTTTCGAAAACTCAAAAATTTTCTGTGAAAAAGAGCTTCAAATTTCTCAATTACAGTAACAGCTAAGCGCAATTTTCTTCAAAGAAATCTTAATGATTTTCTGAAAATTGTTATTAAAGACGAGTTTTTACTATTAAAGTAATACTTAAGCTCTACTATTAGGAAACCGAAAAATTGAGAAAATAAAAAAATTGCTTTGGGCAGCGATAGATGGCAGCTAGCACGAGGGTGGGGCGAGAGCATGAAGCCAGTCCACACAAATAAAATTAGGAAACTTTTATACGAGAAAGTCTGTGCCGTTCTGTAGCACCACTGGTTTTATTAGTGGAACGTCGTAGCATCACAAGTTCTATACTAGTACGTATTACTCATTACATACGTACTATGTTTATGAGAATTTAACTAGTGTTGCTACAGATTGGCACAGACTTTCTTGTACTGGTTAGTTTTCTAATTTCTTTGGTGTGGGCAAGCTTTTTGGTCTTCTCCAGTCCTCTTGCCAAATGCCATCTACCGCCGCCCAAAGAACATTTTGTCTCAATTTTTCGGTTTTTTAACTCTATAACCAAAATATTCCTTTTTAATAAAATGTTGTGAAAAACGTTTTTAAGAAAATTTTATTGATGCGTTATTGTAAATACGAAATGTAAAGCTCTCTTTCACAGAAAAATTTTGAGTTTTCCAAAAACTTGATTGGAAGTCGTTTGAAGCACTTTCCCTCACAAATGCAATAATGTGGACAAATCTCTAGAAATATGCATATCTCCAGATACTAAAAACTCTTCAGGTAATTTGTTCCAGTAAACAATGGTCATATTCACAAAGCAGAATTTTCCTATATATGTTCTTTGCTTTCTGCAGTTTCTTTTGTGCAAATGTAGCATTGCATTTCAAGTGTTTCCCTCATAACTTTCCATGATTTTTGCTTTTTGTACACCTCGAAGAGAGCACACAGTCGTGCTGCATTTATACGTGTAACTAATGTTTCCCAGTTTACACTTTCCTCGTTGTTTCTCTTCGCAAACTTCACCGCTTTTTTCTGCACTCGATTTAACGCATTAATCTGACCTTTTCTATGAAGATCCCAGTCATCTACTTCATTTCCTTCACCTACTTCCATCACGGAATATATCAAAGATATGTTAGCCTACATTTTCATATTTCAATTAACATGCCTATTGCGGTGTTCTAATTTATATATGAAAGATTGTTTAATGAACAAATAAAATTGGTCATTTGACAAGTATTTGTGCAAATATGGAAGAGATTAAAATATTTTGAAACATCTGTTCGTAATGTTTATTTTCACTTCTGTGGTTCCTGACCGAAAAAATATTATTATGCTGATATTGTCCAGTGGAAGTTTATCTCTCACTGAAATGTCCTGGATTTTATTTCACTCGTAAATCTCGAATATTTCCGGGAAAATATTGAGCTTTCGAGGAAGCGTGCATCGTGCATGTTCACAATACTGTAAAAGTTAAAGTATAAAATTATAACTGAGGGTAGCACTGTTAGTTCAAGTGCTGGAACGAAAGGAACGTTGTTTGTACTACTTTCTTCGTCCAAACTCTCCTGCTGGAGATGACCTAAATGCCCTTGTATTTTCTTTTTCTTCAAGTTCAATTCGCACATTGAGATGTGGTCAACAAATACGCTATGGGCTAAGGGCCTGCCTCTTCTCGTAATTCGCCAAATTCATAAACGCGGACATTAAATTTTAATGCACACAAATGTAATATTAGAGTTCAATAAACCAGTCTAAAGCATCGATGTTGTAAAACATCGATGGGTTTTAGTCGATGTATTTTTTACATCGACTAAAAACATCGACTAAAGACATCGATGTTGTAAAACAAGAGTTTTAGTCGATGTACTTTTAACATCGATGTTTTAAATTTGAACATCGATGTTTTGTTATCGATGTCGCATCACTAGTGTGGACAGGAGAGGCATAGTGAACGGTTTGGAGCGTCAGGTCGAGAAGTAGCAGCGCTGATGGAGAACGGCGCGGAGGCGAGGTGTGAGTGGAGGGGAGGGAAGGGTGGGGAGTACGCGTGCGAGGTGTGGGTGAGTTTACCGAAGAGTAACGGAGGGGAAGCGGAAAGGGCGGGTCGTGCGCGAGCGAGGTGTCGGTGGGTGAATTGATCGGTAGAAGGGGGAGGGGAGAGGAAAGGAAGGGCTGGGTGTGCGCCGAGCGAGGTGTGGGTGTATGGAAGGGGAAGGGAGGGCGGGGCGTGCACGAGCGGGTGTGGATGGCATCTGGAGGGGAGAGGCGGGTGGGGTCGCGGTCTGGGATGGGTGAGTTGACCGGAAGAGTAGCGTTGGGGGGGGAAGGGCGGGGCGGGGCGGGCGGGGCGCGAGCGAGCGTTGGTGGAGGGGGGAGGGGAGGGCGGGCGGGGCGCGAGCGAGGGGTTGGTGGAGGGGGGAGGGGGAGGGAAAGGGGGGCGGGTGTGGTGCGAGCGAGGCGTTGGTGGAAGGGAGGGGAAGGGCGGGCGGGACGCGCGCGAGGCGTTGGTGGAGGGGGTTGGGGGAGGGAAGGGCGGGTGGGGAGAGAGCGGAGGCGTTGGTGGAGGGGGCGGGGAGGGGAAGGGCGGGGCGGGGCGCGAGCGAGGCGTTGGTGGAGGGGGGAGGGGGAGGGGAAGGGCGGGGCGGGGCGCGAGCGAGGCGTTGGTGGAGGGGGGGGGGGGGGGGAGGGGGAGGGGAAAGGGCGGGCGGGGGCGCCGAGCGAGGCGTTGTGGAGGCGGGAGGGGGAAGGGCGGGGCGGGGCGCGAGCGAGGCGTTGCGTGGAGGGGGAAGGGAAGTGCGGGGCGGGGTGTGGTGCGAGCGAGGCGTTGGTGGAAGAGGGATGGGGAGGGGGGAAGGGCGGGGCGAGCCGCGAGCGGAGGCGTTGGGGACGGGGTGGGGAGGGGAAAGGGGCGGGGGGCGGGGGGGGCCCCCGGGGGGGCCGGGGGGGGCAAAAAAAAAAAAAGGGGCCCCGGGGGGGGGCCGCCCCCCCCCGGGGGGGGGGGGGGGGGCCCGGGCGGGGGGATCGGGCGGGGCGGGCCGGGGCGGGGCAGGGGCGGGGCGGGGGAAAGGGCGGGTGGGCGGGCGGGGGCGGGGCAGGGCGGGGCGGGGCGGGGCGGGGCGGGCCTCACCTGTAAGTCGTGGCAGCGGAGCCGGCGCGCGAGCGGTCGTCGCGGCAGCGCGCCTCGTACATCATGACGGCCAGCGGGCCCTCGTGCGTCTTCAGCTCGCGCGACACGCGCACGTACAGGAAGGCGATGACGGCCAGCGGCAGCACGTACCTGCGCAAGCAGCCCCCACCACCACCTCACTCGCCAGCGCACCGCAAGCGCGCTTTTCCTACCCGCCACGCCGGCGAGAGAGCACTGAACCTTTTTCAGACGACATATACAAGTACGCGTGTGGATTTTTGTCGTCTTTGCCACGCTCACACTACATTCTCATCTGTTGTAATTTGTGTGTGGTGTATACATACACCCCTGTGCATATTAATGTGAACACCGCGAAATATAAATAAAATATATTTATTTGCCAAGTAAAATAAAAAAGGAATATACATATGATTATTAATATTTAGCGTGTCCTGCTTGGACATTTATATTTGAGCCTTAAGTTCAACTTGTTACGTATATTGTATAAAAACCATTAGACCAAACGGAAGATATTCTTTCTTTGTTCACATCAATACTCACAAGACAGAACATATGTTTTTGTATGATACATATTATAGTATTTTTTATTGTTACATATAAGTATATTGCAAATACCAAGGGTTCTCGCCTAGAAATGACTTTGAGCTTTCTACTCAACTGAAGTTCTTAATTTCTTCTTCAAATGATACGTAATGGTCCCTAGATGTGTTTCATTTACTAGTATAATTCAACGTTATAGTATAAACTCTATTTTTATAATATCATAAAACAGAATGAACTCTTAACTGATATTATTTCTTCAGTCGTTTTCTTGATATTGTTGCAGTCGATCTGTCGATAACAGTCATCATTTAGTCCTGTAATGCGAGCAAGCATGAAAAAGTGAGTTTATAGTTAGCGAAGCGAGCTAAAAGTTTTTATGCACATGTTCGAAGATGAAGTGTTTTTCATAAAGATGACTGAGTATATATTAACACAATGTCCACTAATCCCGACCAATGTCCAGCAATGTCCGACACATATGCAATTCAAAAAACTTAGTGATTTCAATTATACGTGATACATCGCGTTTTTAACTTATGTTGGAAGTAAGTTGTATTTCTTATCACAGTCCCCTACAACATATATATATATATATATATATATATATATATATATATATATATATATACTGACCTTGTCAAACATAAAATATTGCATATTCAGATTTTAATTGTGTGCTTAGAGTATAGAGTGATTGTACTGTTCCACAATATGTAACTCTCCTGTCATTAGTCTTTTAGAATAAGTTGAATGAAACCCTATTTTGGATGTTGTTTTTTTAGTGAATATATAGTACTTTCCAGTTGTAACCTTTTTATAGTGTTCATTTTTTACGATGAAATTCCAAAGCTTCTGATAGTTACTTTTTAACAGTAGTTAATCCAATCTATGGAAGCGGAAACCTTGATCTATTTGAACTAGTGGCAAAATACACGGAACAAGCCACCAAACCTTTTTTATAGTTATATACTTTATATCACGAAACATTTTGAATGGTATATATACAAACACTCAGAATAAATTTATTATTCTATTTTATGAAACTTATGTGAATTTATATGCGTATTATAAAAAAATTGATGTGAAAAATGTTTGCAACATGATGTGACTTTTGATCTCTTGTCAGATAGACAATATAATAGTGCGGAATTGGAAACGTTAGAAATAAAAGGTTGAAAATTAATTTCCTGGTGTTGACGGTTTCCTAGAAGAATTTTATTTTCAATTTCACAACAAGCGGCATTCATCACAGTGAAATAATAACGTGTAATTAGTAACTATACATGATGTAGTATAGTATGATATGCAAAGGTTCACTAGTAGCTTTCAACATGTACAAATGGTATTGTTTTCCCTATCCATCGTTTGTAATTTAGCACAGAAAATCACGTATCGTACACGACACAGTGTGCTCAGTCAACAGCAAATAGATGCTTTCATTAAATATTCAGTTTGTGATATTTTAAAATGACAAAGAATTGCATCTAAAAGGAACAATTAATCGATAAAAAGTAGTTCTTAGTAATGAAACGAATATGGCAGTGTGCTGGCCTTCCAGATTGGATATTAACTTGGATATTATATTGATATTCTAATTCTCATTCAGAAGACATCACAGACACTTCATCGTTTCATAAAAATTCAGCATAATAGTAGAACATCGATAGTGCTAAATTTTTTGTAAGCCTTTCTAGCTATGAGTATAGCTATGAGTTTTTTTCTTTCTGTCGCTTCGATCAATAATTGCAATATTACGGGATGACAAATAATGACAATATTCTGGGGTTTTGTGAAGTTTCTCCAAATATGGATTTCAATATTTATAAGAGATGAAACTGTCTTATCAAGGCCGAGTCAAAAATATTGGAGGGACGTTTCCTATCCGATGTATGTACACATTAGGAACGACTTTTCCAAAAATTAATTCTCTGAAGCAGTGATTTCGGATTTTAAATTGGTTTAATGCAACCCGTACAGCACCAAGGCATCGCGGACAGCAGGGCAGCGGTGCGTTTATCGCGGCGGACGGAGCTACTTACAGTTAACCATAGATACCATAGAACGACAAAAATAGCACTACTTCAGTTTGTGAGCTTTCAACGAAAAAAAACATGTTCTTTCTAGCAGAGAGTAAACTGACACATCACTTTGTTTATTCGCCTCTCTTGGCGGGATGCACAGCAAGTAGGGGAGAAGCCTCCTCGCTGTTGCACTGATAGTAATAATCTGATCTACTAACCAACCCGAACGAACCACCTCCGACACAGCGGGTTAAATCATCCCCTTGTGATGGATATGATCAGAAGAAAAAACATTCTAAATTTCGTTCAAAAGGCGAGGAAATACTACCCATTGAGCTGTTTTCCGCAAAGTGTATTTTCTTACCGCCGGAAGCTGAAACTTTTTTCCACCCAATTGGCGGAATTGCGATAAATATGCATCTCTGGAGAGTCATAATTAAAACTATATTGCTAAAATTATATTTTCTTGAAATTCAATCAGAGCAATTTTTTTTAAACAATTAACTTTATCAACCAGAATTATCTCATAATACAATCTTTAGTAGAAAATGTGTTTTAATTTAAATGGACTTTTTATCACCAAGAAGCAAGATACATACAAGCACGACGAAAAATTGTTCTGGCGACGACCGATAGAGGAGTTGCAACAAACTCAACGTGACTTTGCTTGTATTTGTGAGTGTGTGAGAGATCGATCGATAGATAGATAGATAGATAGATAGATAGAGAGAGAAAGAGAGAGAGAGAGAGAGAGAGAGGGAGTGCGGGAGAGAGGGAGAGAGGAAGAGGGAGACCACAAACATGTAGGGAAAGAAAGGTTTATAAAACGTTACATAAACATTATATTACAATACAATTCTCATAAACATGTAGTTTCTGATCTGGAAGTTTTGTTCATAAATAACTAAAAGATTTTCGATATTTTTGTTTGCAATTTTTGAATCTCGTTTTGATGTTAGGCGGTATTTTAAGATAACGCATTCGCATATTGCTTTCTCATAACTGAAGCGGAATGGGACATTATTTAGTATCTTTCATGGAAATATACAGGAATGCGACGGTAGTTCTCGCCAGCTACCCCAGAGGTTGGCCGAAAACGTGTGACGTGTGAATGCAAAGCTCCTCAGCTTACAGAGTGGTACGAAAGAGCTCCAGCCGCTACTGAAGTCTTGCATGTGGAGCCTTGATGTCTTTCGATCGCCGGTGCTGGCGGTCGAGAGGAAACCATCTCACCTCAACCCAAAGGTGCTGCTTTTCTCATACGAGGTTGTTTATCGAATCGGGTGTAGAAACGACGAAGAAAATCAAGGTGCTTCTTTCGCGAGAGACGGCGTTTTGGATCGGCTGGAGAGACAGTGAGCGCTCCGAAATAAATTATGACTGAGTCATTATAGCTGATGCGACAAAACCGATGCTGCGGATAGTTGGATAAAAAGTTTCAGAATTAACGGAGAAAGCGAGCGAAGTGTGGATGTTGACTCCGATTATCATGCAGACTATAATGAATTTGTACATGAATTTGCAGGTCAGAAAATGTGTCCTTTATTCTATATTTAACATTGGATATTTGAAACATATTATAATGAATCATAATCGTATATCATAACACTGCAACATCCGAAATCTGAACTGATCATAACACTGCAACATCCGATTTCTGAAAACACATGGTGATGTAAATTAAAGAGGTCATGGCGATTGTGAAAAAACTGACAATTGAAACGATACAACAGCAACAACGGAACGAAAGATCTATTATGACCATGACGTACAGACGCTACAAAATGAATATGAAGACGTTACAGAAAGTGTGAAGTTCGGCTAACGTCAGAGGGCGAGAGACCCACGAGGAGAGATTTGGGGGGGTTAAAACACCTCGAAGAGAAGCCAGCACAGTCGTGGCTGCATTTAAAATAACGTGTAACTAAATGTTTCCCAGTTTACACTTTCCTCGTTGTTTTTTCCTTTCTTCGCAACTTCACACCGCTTTTTCTGGCCACTCGAATTTCAACGCATTAACATCTGACCTTTTCTATGAAGATCCAGTCATCTATTTATTTCCTTTCACCTACTTCATCACGGATATATCAAAGATATGTTAGCTACATTTTCATATTTAATTAACATGGCCTATTGGCGGTGTTCTATTTATATATGAAAGATGTTTAATGAATCAATAAAATTGGTCATCTTGACAAGTATTTGTGCAAATAATGTAAGAAGATTAAGAATATTTTAACATCTGTTCGTGAATGTTTATTTCACTATTCTGTGGTTCCTGACCGAAAAAATATTATTATTGCTGATCATTGTCGCAGTGGAAGTTTATTCTCTCCTGAATGTCCTGGATTTTATTTCACTCGTAAATCCTCGAAATATTTCCGGAAAATATGAGCTTTCGAAGAGAGCGCTGCATCGTGCATGTTCACCATACTGTAAAGTTAAAGTATAAAATTATATGAGGTCAGCACTGTTAGTTCAAGTGCTGGAACGAAAGGAACGTTGTTTGTATATTTATTCGTCAAACTCTCCTGCGGAGATGACGCTAAATGCCCTTCGTATTTTCTTTTTCTTCAAGTTCAATTCGCACATTGAGATGTGGGTCAACAAAATACGCTATGGGCAAAGGGCCTGCCTCTTCTCGTAATTCGCCAATTCAATAACGCGGAACAATTAAATTTAATGCACCACAAATGTAAATTAGAGTTCATAAACCAGTCTAAAAGCAATCGATGTTGTAAAACATCGATGGGTTTTAGTCGATGTAATTTTTTACATCGACTAAAAACATCGACTAAAGACATCGATGTAGTAAAACAGAGTTTTAGTCGATGTACTTTTAACAATCGATGTTTTAAATTTGAACATCGATGTTTTGTTATCGAGTCGCATCACCTAGTGTGGACAGGAGAGGCATAGTGACCGGGTTTTGGAGCGTAGGTCGAGAAGTAGGCAAGGCGCTGAAATGGCGGAACGGGCGCGGGAGAGCGAGGTGTGAGCTGAGGGGAGGCGAAGGGTGGGGAGTACGCGTCGCGAGTGTGGGGAGTTACCGAAGAGTAAACGGAGGGGAAGCGGAAAGGGCGGGTCGTGCGCGAGCGAGGTGTCGGTGGGTGAATTGATCGGTAGAAGGGGGAGGGGAGAGGAAAGGAAGGGCTGGGTGTGCGCCGAGCGAGGTGTGGGTGTATGGAAGGGGAAGGGAGGGCGGGGCGTGCACGAGCGGGTGTGGATGGCATCTGGAGGGGAGAGGCGGGTGGGGTCGCGGTCTGGGATGGGTGAGTTGACCGGAAGAGTAGCGTTGGGGGGGGAAGGGCGGGGCGGGGCGGGCGGGGCGCGAGCGAGCGTTGGTGGAGGGGGGAGGGGAGGGCGGGCGGGGCGCGAGCGAGGGGTTGGTGGAGGGGGGAGGGGGAGGGAAAGGGGGGCGGGTGTGGTGCGAGCGAGGCGTTGGTGGAAGGGAGGGGAAGGGCGGGCGGGACGCGCGCGAGGCGTTGGTGGAGGGGGTTGGGGGAGGGAAGGGCGGGTGGGGAGAGAGCGGAGGCGTTGGTGGAGGGGGCGGGGAGGGGAAGGGCGGGGCGGGGCGCGAGCGAGGCGTTGGTGGAGGGGGGAGGGGGAGGGGAAGGGCGGGGCGGGGCGCGAGCGAGGCGTTGGTGGAGGGGGGGGGGGGGGGGAGGGGGAGGGGAAAGGGCGGGCGGGGGCGCCGAGCGAGGCGTTGTGGAGGCGGGAGGGGGAAGGGCGGGGCGGGGCGCGAGCGAGGCGTTGCGTGGAGGGGGAAGGGAAGTGCGGGGCGGGGTGTGGTGCGAGCGAGGCGTTGGTGGAAGAGGGATGGGGAGGGGGGAAGGGCGGGGCGAGCCGCGAGCGGAGGCGTTGGGGACGGGGTGGGGAGGGGAAAGGGGCGGGGGGCGGGGGGGGCCCCCGGGGGGGCCGGGGGGGGCAAAAAAAAAAAAAGGGGCCCCGGGGGGGGGCCGCCCCCCCCCGGGGGGGGGGGGGGGGGCCCGGGCGGGGGGATCGGGCGGGGCGGGCCGGGGCGGGGCAGGGGCGGGGCGGGGGAAAGGGCGGGTGGGCGGGCGGGGGCGGGGCAGGGCGGGGCGGGGCGGGGCGGGGCGGGCCTCACCTGTAAGTCGTGGCAGCGGAGCCGGCGGCGCGAGCGGTCGTCGCGGCAGCGCGCGTCTCGTACATTCATGACGGCCAGCGGGCCTCGTGCGTCTTCTAGCTCGCGCGACACGCGCACGTACAGGAAGGCGAAATGACGGCAGCGGCAGCACGTCACCTGCGGGCAAGCAGCGCCCACCACACCTCAAACTCGCCAGCGCACCGCAAGCGGGCGCTTTTCCTACCCGCCCACGCCGGGAGAGAGGCACTGAATTTTTTCAGACGACAGATAAAGTACGCGTGTGGATTTTTGTCCGTCTTTGCCACGCTCACACTCATTCTCATCTGTTGTACATTTGTGTGTGGTGTATACATACACCCTTGTGCCCAATCTTTAATTTGTGCACACCGCGAAATATAAATAAATATTTTATTTGCCAAGTAAATAAAAAAGGAATATACATATCGATTATTAATATTTGCGTGTCTGCTTGGACATTTAATTTTTGAGGCTTAAGTTAATCAACTTATTACGTATATTGTAATAATAAATCATTAGACCAAGGGAAGATATTTTTGATGTTATATTCATTCGGATATTCAGATATTCTTTTGTTCACATTAATACTCACAAGACGGAACATATGTTTTTGTATGATATATATATTATATTCCTTTTTTTATTAAATACAATATAGGTATATTTCAAATATCAAGGGTTCTCACCCAGAACGACTTTTGCGCTTTCTACTCAACTGACAGTTTAATTTTCATCTTCAAATGATACGTAGCGGCCCTAGATGTGTTTCACTTGCTTGTATTATTCGACGTATAATATAAACTCTATTTTTATAATATTTAAAACAGAATGAACTCTTTAACTGATATTATTTCTTTCAGTCGTTTTCTTGATAAATGTTGGCGGTCGATCTAGTCGATAACAGTCAATATTTAGTCCTGTAATCGAGCAAGCATGAAAAAGTGAGTTTATAGTGAGCGAAGCGAGCTAAAAATGTTTATGCGCATTCGTTCGAAGATGAAGTGTTTTTCATAAAGATGACCTAGTATATATTAACGCATGTCACTAATCCCGACCAATGTCAGGCAATGTCCGACACATGCAAATTCGAAAAATACTTAGTTGATTTCAACTTATACGTGATACATCGCGTTTTTTAAAACTTATTGTTGGAAGTAAGTTGTATTTTCTTATCACAGTCCCTACAACATATATATATATATATATATCTATATATATAATATATATATATATATATATATATATATATATACTGACCTTGGGTAAAATAAAATATGCATATTCAGTTTTAACGTGTGCTTAGATATAGAGTGATTGTACTGTTCCACAATATCGTAACTCTCCTGTCATTAGTCTTTTTAAATAAGTACTGGGCAAAATGAAACCCTATTTGGATTGTTGTTTTTTTTAGTGAATATATCAGTACTTTCCAGTTGTAACCTTTTTATAGTGTTCATTTTTTTTCCGATGAAATTGCAAAGCTTCTGATTGTTACTTTTTAACAGTAGTTAATCCAACTATGGAAGCGGAACCTTGAGCTATTTGAACTAAGTGGGCTAAAATACACGGAACAAACCACCAAAACCTTTTGTATAGTTTATATACTTTTATATGCGGCGAAACATTTTTGAATGGTACATATACAAACCCTCAGAATAAATTTACTATTCAATTTTATGAACTTATGTGAATTTATATGCGTATTATAAAAAAATTGATCTTGAAAAAATGTTTGCAACTTGATGTGACTTTAATCTCTTGTCAGATAGACAATATAATAGTGCGGAATTGGAAACGTTAGACATAAAAAGGTTGAAAATTAAATTTGCCTGGTGTTGACGGTTTCCTAGAAGAAAACTTGAAAACTGTAAAATATTTTCAATTTCAGCAACAAGCGGATTCATCAAGTGAAATAATAACGTGTAATCTAGTAACTGTACATGATTAGTATAGTATGATATGGCAAAGGTTGACTAGTAAGCTTTCAACATGTACAAATGGTATTGTCTTTCGTATCCATCGTTGTAATTTAGCCACAGGAAAATCACGTATGTACACGACACAGTGTGTTCAGTCAACAGCACAATAGATGCCTTTCAATTAATATGCCAGTTTGTGATATTTTTTAAAATGACAAAGACTTGCATCTAAAAGGAACAATTAATTCGATAAAAAGTAATTTTATTATGAAACGAATATGGGCAGTTTGTCCTGGCCTTCAGATTGGCATATTAACTTGATATTATTTTTGATATTCCTAATTTTCATTGCAGAAGTCAATAACCCCAAGAACACTGTCATGTTTCATAACAATTCAGCATAATAGTAGAACATTTATTAGTGCTAAATTTCTTCGAAAGTTTTTTCTCAGCTTAATGAGTATTTTTTCTTTCTGACGCTTCGACTCATAAAGAAATATTCCGGAATGACCATACTGACAAATATTCTGGGGTTTTGTGAAGTTTCTCCAAATATGGATTTCAATATTTAATAGAGTGAAAACGTCTTATCAACGCCAAATCAAAAAATATTGAAGAGCGTTTCTACCCGATGTTGTACACATTAGGAACGCTTTTAAAAAAAATACAAAAATTCCAAAAATTCATTCCTTTCATTCTCTGACGCCAGTGATTTAGGATTTTAAAATTGGTTCAATGCAACTCGCACAGCATCAAGGCATCGCGTACAGCAGGGCTGGCGGGTGCGTTTTATCGCGGGCGGACGGAAGTGGGGTGGGGAAAAGTTAGATGGAGACGAGAGTGGACATGAAGGAACCGGATGACCAGAGGGGTGGATCGAAGCATGTGTTTGCCGGGGATGCTTCACAAGAATTCGGGGCCAGATCCAATCGCGAGAAATACATCACCCAAATGAAAAAGCAATCCCGTCAATTCCTTCACGTTGAGTAAGAAGTCGAATCATAGTCCGAAAGAAATTACAGTTAACCATAGATGACATGGAAGGACAAAAATGGCACTACTTCGGTTGTGAGCTTTCAACGAAAAAAAAACATGTTCTTCTGTTCTAGCAGAGAGTAAACTTTATTTCTTCGCCTCTCTTCGCGGGTTGCAAGTAGGGGAGAAGCCTCCTCGCTGTTGCACTGAAGTAATAATCTATCTACTGACCTCCTCGAACCGAAGCGCACCTCCCCGACACAGCGGGTTAAAACATCCTCTTGTGATGGGATATGATCAGAATGAAAAACAATCTAAATTTCGTTTCAAAAGGCGAGGAAATACTACCCATTTGAAGCGGTTTTTCCCACAAAGTGTAATTTTCTTATCCGCCGAAGCTGAAACTTTTTTCCACCGCAATTGGGCGGAATTCCGATAAATATGTCATCTCTGGGGCTTCATAATTAAAGCTATATGGGCTAAAATTATATTTTGTTTGAAATTCAATCAGAGCAATTTTTCTATAACAATGAACTTTATCAACAGAATTTTCTCATCTATACAATCTTTAGTTTGAAAATGTGTTTAATTTAAATGGACGTTTTATCCCCAGAAAGCAAGAATACATACAAGCACGATGAAAATTTTGTTCTGGCGGGCGGACCGATAGGCAGAGTTGCAACCAAACTAACGTGACCTTGCTTGTATTTGTTGTGTGGTGGTGTGTGTGTGTGTGTGTGTGTGTGTGTGAGAGCGAGAGAGAGAGATAGATAGAGAGAGAGAGGGGGGAAAGAGGGAGGGAGGGAGACCAACAAACATGTAAGGGAAAAGAAAGGTTTAATAAAACGTTACAAAAACATTATATTACAATATAATTTACATAACAATGTAGTTTATGATCTGGAAGTTTTTGTTGATAATAAACTAAACGATTTTCAAATCTTTTTGTTTTCGATTTTTTGGAATCCTCGTTGGATGTTAGGCGGGATTGTAAAGAGCACGCATTCGCATATGCCTTTCTCGTCACTGAAGCCGGGATGGGAAGCTATTTCAGTATGCCATCAGCGGAAATATACAGGAACGAAACGGTAGTTCTCGCCAGCTACCCGCAGAGGTTTGGCGAAAACCGTGTGACGTTGTGAAGCCAAGCTCCTCAGCTTACAGAGTGGGGTACGAAAGGCTCCAGCCGCTACTGAAGTTTGCATGTGGAGCCTTGATGTCTTCGATCGCCGGTGTTTTGACGGCCGAGAGGAAACCATCTCAACCTCAACGCAAAGGGTGCTGCTTTTCTCCATACGAGGTTGTTTATCGAATAGGTTGTAAGAAACGACGAAGAAATCAAAGGTGCTTGCTTTCGCCGAAGAGACGGCGTTTTGGATCGTGCTGGAGAGACAGTGAGCGCTCCGAAATAAACTTATGACTGGAGTCCATTAATAGGCTGGATGCGACAAAACGATGGCTGCGGATCGTTGGATAAACAGTTTCAGAATTAGGAGAAAGCGCACGAAGTGGTGGATGTTGACCTCCCGATTATCAGCAGACTATAAATGATTGTACATGAATTTTGCAGGTCAGAAAATGTGTTCCTTTATTCTATATTTAACATTGGATATTTGAAACATATTATAATGAATCATAATCTAATTATCATGAACACTGGCAGCATCCCGAATCTGACTGATCATAAACACTGCAACATCGCGATTTCTTGAAAACACATGGTGATGTAAAATTAAAGAGGTAATGGCGATGTGAAAAAACTGACAACTGAAACGAATACAACAGCAAATACAACCGGAACGAAACGATCATTATGACCATGACGTACAGACACTACAAAATGAATAATGAAGACGTTACAGAAGTGTGAAGTTCGGCTAACCGTCAGAGGCGAGAGGCGTTGGTGACGAATCGCTGAAGACTGAGGTGGCAAGATGCCTCTTCTTATTATTTAATTGACTGGTCCGGGTGACGCCGAGTCCATGGAAAGGTGCACCTTTGCTTCCCCGAAAGGCGTCACCCGGACAGCCAAGCGTTTGGTGACGAAGTCGCTAAAGACTGAGGTGGCAAGAATGCCTCTTCCTTATTAATTTAATTGACTGTCCGGGTGACGCCAGTCATTGGGAAAGGTGCACCTTTTGCCTCCACCGAAGGCGGTCACCCGGACAGCCCAAGCGTTGGTGACGAATCGTAAAGACTGAGGTGGCAAGAATGCCTCTTCCTTATTATTTAATTGACGTCGCGGGTGACGCCGAGTCCATGGGA